>JAJQWJ010000024.1:4799284-5210379 GCA_023637945.1 Phaethornis superciliosus
CTGAAAAATAGGCCAAGGGAGAGCTCTAAGGATGATGAAGGGACTTGAGCATCTCTGCTGTGAAGAAAGGCTGAGAGAGCTGGGGCTGTTCAGCCTGGAGAAGAGAAGGCTGAGAGGGAATCTGCTGAATGTCCATCAAAATCTGAGCAGTGGAAGGCATGGGAATAAGGCCAATCTCTTTCCAGTGGTGCCCAGTAACAGGCCAAGGAATAATGGGTTGAAGCCAGAACACAAAAGTTCTACCTCAACATGAGGAGAAACTTATTGAGTGTGAGGGTAAGGGAGCCCTGGCCCAGGCTGCCCAGAGAGGTTCTGGAGTCTCCTTCTCTGGAGCCTTTCAAGATCCCCCCCTGTATGTGTTCCTATGTGGGCTGCCCTGGGGGATCCTACTGGGGCTGGGGGGTTGGACTGGGGCAGCTCTAGAGGTCCCTTACAGCCCTGAACATTCGATGATTCTACACACACACGTGCATGGGTGCAAACACACACACACAAGCACTGTCACAGCCATGTGCACAGGCACACATGGATCCACATGCAGCAGAGCATGGCAGGGATTCAGAGCTGGGAAGCTGCTGGGTTGAGTTTCCCCCCCCCCCGCCCCGGTGAGCACCGACCCCCACCCCCCTGGTGGCTCCCATCTTGTGCCAGAACTGAAGCAGCTCTGGGGCCCTGCAGCAGCAAACAGTTCAAAGCATCATCTGAGCACAGAGAAAATTGTTTTCTTAAACAGGTTTATTCCTCCAAGCGAGGTATTTGCTTGAGAGATTTCCATCAGAAATTAAATCTCTCCTGGTACCCAGATGAAAGATCTCTGAGCAACAGAGCTGCTCTGGCAGGGGGGCTGCCAGCTGATCCCCAGCTGTGCAGGGAGGTTGGGGGGGAGGTGGGGCTGGAGTGACCTGGGTTGCTGGCCCCCTCCCTTGTCCTCACTTCCATCCTTCTCCTTCACCCTCTGACAATGCCAGAACTGGGAATTCTTCCTATTGTGAGGGAAATGCTGTTCCCAGAGCCCCCCACCAGGGTGGTGCTGGGCATTGGATCCTGTGTTGGGGGCTGATGGGTCCCTTGCTGGGGACATCACCAGGAGGTCCTGGGGCAGCCCTGGCCCTGCAACCCCCTCCCTGTCCTTCCCTCAGTGCTTCTCCCACCTTTCTCCACTGCTGCTCCCAGGCTCCTGATGAATTGTGATGGGTACAATAACCAAGTGATAATTTCTAAAAGATGAGGAAAACAATTACTTGCTCTGCTGGGGGATTAGGTGATATTTAGTCTCTATTTAATGGAAAACTAATTAAATTACATGAGCAAGTGAATAGATATTTCTGGGTAATTATGAACTTTGAGAGCTACCAAGACGATGGGTTGTGTGTACTTTGCCACCAAGATAAGGCAGTAGGGTGCAAATGCATTTTAATTTCTATATCAGTCCCATCACAGCCAACCGGATGGTGACATGGCCATGAGCAGGGATCTGTGGGAGCTGCCCGTGATTGGCAGCCTGGTGGCTAATTCCCTCCCAGACAGGGCAAGGTTGGGTAAATCTGTGTGTGGTTATCACTGGAGGTGGGTGGGAGCCAAACTTGGGTTTGGTTTGCTCCATTGTGGATCTGTGTGCAGTGACATGAGGCGGCCCGTGGGGCTCTGAGTCTCTGGGGGATGTTGCCAGGGGAAGGAGGGATGGATTCAGGGTCAAGGATGGTGGCAGAGGTGCTGGGTGTGGGCTGGTGTCCAGCACCCTCAGCCTGATGCCCAGGTTTGGGCTCCCCGTCACAGGGAGTGTCTCTGTTCCCAGCAATGGACTGTCCCTAACCCAGGGGATGGAGTGTCCTTGGCCCTAGGACCAGGACATCCATGACCTCCACGTGTGATTTGTGCTCCCCAGGGATGGGATATCCCTGACCCCAGGATTGGGGCATCCATTATCCCAAGGATGGAGCACTCCTGGTCCCAAGCTGGGACTTCCCTCACTCCAGAGCTAGAGCATCCCTGACTCCAGGACCAGGATGTCCCTGTCCCCAGGCTACCCTGTCCCAGGAGATCCCAGAAGAAGCCAAGCACAAGCTCCATCCCCAGTAAAGGGCAATTATCCAGGCAGCTTAATTACGTGTGGTCTGTGCTGATGATTTTCATGTGCTTACCCTGATTTACATGATACATCAGAATAAATATCTTCTCCCCATCACCCTCACTGTAACTCATACTGATGGGGCCCCTTGTAAGCTTTGCCAATAAACGTGTCAAAAATCATCATTTTTGTCTTGTTCTGTTGCCTCAGTGCTGTTAAGGACTGCTTGAGTGGGTGAAAGATGCTCTGGAGCCTCTGGAGCTTTGTCTCCGTGGGCTGGCACATCCCTCCAGCCTCTCCCAGGGACATCCCTGACTGGAGATTCAGTATAAATTCCCCAAAAAAACCTTCACATTCTGAATCATCACCAGGCCTGGACAATTGTGTCCAAAAGAAGGAGATTAAAAAAAAAATAAATTAAAAAAAAACACCAGCCCCAAGAGCCCAAGTGGAAAAGGAGAAAAAAAAAAAAAAATCCAACCCCACTGCCAGAGCTGCAAAACTGTGATGGCCCTTGGGTATTTTAGTCAAAAACCTCCTCTTTTTTCCCCTTATAGCCATTTTTAAGGCAGCAAAAGGCATCCCCATACAGCTTGCCTTGCAGCAGCTTTGTGCTTCCTCCTTTCCCCAGGAATTGTTTGCTGGCTGTACGGGCAGCATTGCTGATGCTCATCCCGGGGAGTCATATTTGTCTTTTTGGCACTGTCTGGAAATACTGAATAATCCTGGTGATGGATACAAGTGCTCAAAGTCCTGGTGTCCCAACAGGTCCCCAGCTCTCCATGGTCTGTGGGTGAAGCAGGGGTGTAAACCCTGATAATGGTGTGATTTCCTTCTGCTCCAGAATTATTTTTTTTTGTGGAAAAAAATCCCCCCAAAAACAAATACATTTGATGGTGTTCTTGAGAAAAAAAAAATAACAGACGTTTTGGGATAAAAATACCAGTTTAGTGAAAAAAAAAAAAAAAAAGCTATTTCCATGTGTTCTGTTTATACCCCTGGCAGAGTGATCTCTCTGGTGTAATGATCCAGGCATATTTTGAATTAAAACATCCCTTTTGGGGGAAGGAGGTGATTTTGTGTAGCCAGGGAAGTGATCTCAGCTGCCCTGGGGCTGGAGGACTTGGCCATGATGGATTTGGCCCCACTGATGATCCTGAGGGCTGCCAGAGCCCCAGTGTGAGCAGAGAGGTCACACAGTACTGTCCCCATGGCTGGTGACCTCCACAATGGCCATGGGGGACATCTCCCGTCACCTTTCCATGGGATGTTGGGTGGCAGCAAAGTGGAGGCTCAGCCCTGGGGGCAAGTGGTTCCTCCACCATCTCAATCCCAAAGGGCTGGGCTGGGGGTCAAAGCCCTGTCCAGGCTCCTGGAGGGCAGGGATGCAGGATTTGGGATGAAGCTCTGGCATCACATTGGGTATTGGGGAAACTGAGGCCCATAAGAGCTTAGTGGCAGCTGTAGGAGCACACCATATCTTCATGGTCCTTCCCACAAGTGCATAATTAATTAATTAATGAACTAATTTCCTCCAAATATTTCCTCCTCATTTTCATCATCTGGATTTTTTTGTGCAAAACCAAAATAAAAGCCAAGAGTTGTGGGGGAGGGGGGTGACAGGTTACAAGTGGAGTGAAAGAAAAAAATTTGAGCTCCTTTGCCACTTACAAATGAAGTTATCTCCTCACCTTTCAGGGAAGTGCCTTGATGTGCTATATTGACCTTTTTTATTTTAAAATTGATTCCTCATGCAGCTCCACCTGGTTGAGAGCCAGGCAGGATCTTGGTGCCACTGTATTAGTTTCCATGATTTTACATCGAGACAGTCTGCCTTTCTTGGGTGTAAACAGAGCTGATGGGGAGGTCTAAACTGAGGGGATTTGCCTGCCCATTGCCAACAAGATGCTGTGGGGTGGTTGGATCCTCATCTTTTTTTCCAACCCATGGGGTGAAACTGGTCTCTGATTTCTTCTGTGCTTAAATCCCACAAGCTCAGTCCTGGAGATGGGGCTGGTTCCTCCTTTATGCACCCGGATAACCCCAGGGAACCCGGGACACCCAGTATGAGGGTGATGGGACCTCTCCCAGCTTCTTGGTGAGGAGCTGGAGATGATCGAATCTGGAGTTCTGGAGTGGTGGAGTCAAGCCCGCAATGGGGGACAAGTCCATGGGTGGGATCCCCAGCAGGCTGCACAGTGGGACATGGGGGTAAGATGAGGCTGCAGCTCACCATGTGGTCACTGAACCACTATGGAATAAATGCAGAGGTGCCCGTGGGTCCAACCACTTCTCCCAGGACCCCTGGTTAACAGCTTGGTGAACCCACTACATTCTTGCAGCAGGGTTTTGGGATTTCTGGAAGCCAAGACTTTCCTTCCAAGCCCTGTGTGGAGTTCCTGAAACTCTCCTGGGAGCAGAGAACAGCTAGGAGGAAAATTCCCACCATTGGGGGAGGAAGGAAAAGCTCCAGGTGTGGCGTCTGCTGGTCCCAGCAGTGCATGGGGATGTGTGGTCTGGCTGGACTCTTGCAAGCTTGGGTGGGCCAGGTCAGACCACGGTCAGACCAACACTTGTGCACAAATGGATCTGTAAGGCTGCAGCCCCTCGGATCCTGTGCAGAGCTGCTCTGAGACCCGAGAGTGTGTGGGGCTGCTTTAGGAGCTGCTTCCTTATAAAAATCAGAGTTGAGGGTTAAGAAATCACAGAAGCGATGAGCAGTGAACTGTTCCCAAGTCCTTCTGCTGGGTAGCATTGCAGGAGGAGGTTGCCAAAGCCCTGGAAAAGCAGGAGCAGCAGCAGCAGTTCCTCGGCAGCTGTGCACTCTCCGATCCCCCTGAAGGTGCGCTGGGAGAACAGAACAAAGGCGAACCGGGTGGGTGGCGGTGCGGGGCCGTACCGTGCCACCTCTGCCTGCACCCACCTCCTTGCTCACACCAGATGAATTTGAGCCTGAGAGCCGCACGGGTCCCCAGCCCCAGAGCCGGGGGGGCTGGAGGCTGCCTTGCCTTTTGTGCCGGGTTGCGGGGCAGGGCTCTGCTGGGGGCTGGCAGGGATGTTCCTCCTCGGGCCGAGCCATCTGTGCTCCCTGCAAGCCCAGCTGCTGCCCTGGCAGGGTTACCCCAGGGACCCTCCCAGAGAAGGTGGCTGCGGGGTCCCTGTGCCACGGATCCAGGCACCACCCAAGGGAAAGGGGAAGGGCAGCCGCTCACCAACCCTTTGCGTAGGCGAATCGCCGGGATTTAACCCAGCCCCACCTGGCTCCTGAGGGGATTAAAAAAAAAAAAAACCAACAAAAAACCCACAATAAAAATCTGCCATCAAAAAAGACAAGCGCTGACGATAACGAAAGACGGGAGCGAGCAGCAGCCGCGCCTGCGGTGTAAGGGGCTGCGCTGCCCCGCGCCCCCGGAAGCCGCCAAGGGCTCAGCGCGGCGCAGTGCACCCCAGCCGCGCCTCCCCTCGCTCGGCCGCGCCGCCCGCCGGGCCCCGCCGGCAGCGCGTCTGGCCTTGTTCCGGCAGCCCTGCCCGGCGCGCCCCCGACCCCGCCCGCCGCCTCCTCCCCGCCCGCCCCCGGGGCGCGGAGCGCGGCTGTGCGGGAGAGACAATAGAGGGGCCGGGCGGGCTCCGCGCAAACCTGCGCGCCCCGGGGATGGATGGCGAGGTGTGCGCGGCCCCGGGGGTCCCTGTACCGGGGGATGGGGCTGGAGCGGGCTCGGGGTGGGGAGAGCGGGGCTGGGGGTGGGGGGAAGGCGGAGGAGGGGGACGATGCCCCTTTCTGAGCCCAGCCCGCCTCTGTGCTAACCCGGCAGGATGTGGGAGACGGCAGGGCTGCTGTGAAGGAAGTCCCGGGGCTGGCCGGAGGCTGGAGAGCGGGACATGTTGCTGGTTCCCCCCTGATGCTCCCCCGGTGGCGAAGGGGAGGTTGGTGAGGAGCTGGAGGACGGCGACGCGAAGCCACGGTGGGGGAAATCTGAGGCTCCGGCTGGGAAACCATGGGGAGATGCAATGGGAGATGCACGCTGGTCGGATTCTGCTGCCTGCAGCTGGTAAGGCGAGGGGCTGGCCGCGCTCATCGGCATGCCGGGTTGTGCTTTGTGCGAGATGTTGGCTGTCACCCCTGCCCACTCCGTCTCGGCGGTGACCTTGCTGTGGGACCAGCTTAGGGATGCTTCACTGCTAACCCCCCTAACCCCTCTCCCCCCCCCCAAAAAAAAAAGAAAAAATAATAATCGGGGAAGGAAGTGCCACCCTCATCCCCTGCCTCAGTCCAGTGCTGGCTGAGTTGCAGCAGGGGAGATGCATGCCGAGCAGTTCCCTGTGCTGGCAGCGCCTGAGGATGTGTCTCCGGCAGGTGTGAGCTTTGTTTCCAACTGCAATCGCTTCCCTCTGACTTTACTCCCGCCCGGCGCTTTCCCATCCTGCTGGATCCAACGATGTTTCTTGGGGTGCTGGTCCCCTGAGTCGAGGCAAGAGGGAAACTTGGAGCCGCTGCCAGCACTTTGGAAACTCTCCTGCTTCCGTGTGGGACCGGTCTGCCCGCGGCTGGGGGACTCGGGGCTGTTGGGGCAGAGAGAAAGGAGAGGTTTGATCTGGATGGGATTGTTTGGCTTCGTGCTTTCTGCCACCCCTGAATCAATCTTCATCAGGCTGCTGGCAGAGGAGCAGGTGGAAGGAGCATGTGGGGGGTTCAGGGGGTTTCCTGATCAAACCAGCACTGACAAATTTGCGATTAATTATCCCGACCCAGTGGTTCCTCAATCACCATCCCACAACTTGGCCCCAAAGCCACGCCAGGGCTTGTCACAGTGAGGAGAATGAGAGGCGGGATTGCTGGTGGTGGTCAGCCTGTGATGTCCCCGGGAACTGAGGTGATGGAGGCAGTGATGGAAACAGGCTCAGGCTCTGCTCTGGAGATAATGGTGGCATCTTGCTGGTGGACACTTTCTTCCTGGCATCGCTCTTGGTCATTCTCCATCCTTCAGAAGGCAGCGAGTGGGGAGGGTTCCCCACTTCAGGATCAAAGGTTGGGGGGCACCCAGACAGTCATCATTGCAAGGGTCAGAGCTGTGGTGGGCTCATCCCCAGGCTGAAGTCCCGTTCCCAGCAGGAACAGCCTCTCTTGTCTCCAGCTGTCCCCAGGTGTTGGTCCGTGAAGTCTTGTTTTGTGCTGTTCCCTTCATTAAGGAGAAACCCCACGGGTGTTTGGTGGCTGTGCAGGAGTTCTCTGTCTTTCAGCCACTTTTTTTTTTTTTTTTTTTTTTTTTTACCACTCAGCTCCCAAGCAGATTTATTGGTGTTTATTCCTGGAGATATCTCTGATCCAGGAGATTTTCATCTCATTTATCTTAGAGGGCAAAATGAATCTGTGGGAGATCCCAGGCCTGGAGAGCAGCTCCTGCTCACACCTGGAGGAACTTTGTGCTGCAGATTTGGGTCAGGTTTCCCTTTCCACCCCTCACCCTGGGTGTCCTTGTGCTTCCCTACAACTTGGCTCTGGTGGCCTTTCCAGCCCAGCTCACTGTACGCCAGCACAAACCCTCCCAGCCTGTGGTATGTTCTCTCAAGCTCCTTCCCAACCCTGAGGCACCAGCTTGCACCCTGACAGCCATGGGTACATGCCACCACGTAGCACCTCATCCCATCCCACAGTGTTGGCACCTACCCCACCCCACAGGAAAAAGGTGGTTCTGGGTGCCCTGCCTGGGGTGGGGGTCTGGGTGCCCACCAACAGCTCTGATCCGAGCCAGCCCCCAGGTGAGGGTGGTGGCAGATGCCATCGGGGTGTTGCCATGGGTAACATCCACTGGGGCTGGGGCTGGGCTGGTGTGTGCTGGGGCTCTCTCAGGAGCCATGCCCGGATCAGGTTTTGCCAATATCCAGGCTGCACTGCAAGCCCAAGAACCACACCAGCTATGCCTCGATTTCCCTTAAACAGAGGAGCATAGGTGAGGCTCAGCCTGCCCTGGGTTGATGCCACCATCTCCAGCTGGTCCCTACTGCAGCTCCCCAGGTGACACCATCAACCCATCTTCCCTTCTGGTTGGATTCCCAACCTGGTTCCCAAGGGATGGTCCCCTTACAAGGTGCTGGGCAGAAGGTCCTGGTGCCCCATGGAGGGATGGTAGCCCTCTCTGCTCCACTCAGGGCAGCACTTGCACCTGAACCAGTTTGGGCAACAGATTTTCAGGCAGTGGCGCAGGGGGGAGCCCAGGCAGATGCTTCAGAACACCCAAGTACCCCACTCCCTGCTTCTCCACAGCTCAGGGAGACCATACTGCCAGCAAGTGTCCCTCTGGTCCCAGAGGACAAGCAGCACCCACCAGATTTTGCCTGTGGTTTTCTCCAGAACCCCCAGGGATCCCCATGCCAGACACACACCTGCCCTGCCCCACCTCCCAGGAGACAGTTCTGCTGGTAAGAGGTGATGATCTAGGGTTTGATTTTTTTTTTTTTTTTTGGTCTTTTCCATCATCTGGAGAGCGGGGAACTGCCGGGGAGGGGCTGGTGGTGGCTCAGTGAACCTTTCTCCAGGATGCCCCTTGGTTTTTGGAGGGGGCTTGTCTTTCCTCTACAGGAAGATAAGAGGTCGTTGGATGGAAAATGACCCCGGAGGTGACCCCCCCTGCTGCTCACTGGCATGGGCAGGGGGTTGGAGAGCCACAGGCTGTGATGCTTGTTAACTCTGGAGCCTGATGGTGTCAGTAGCAGATGGGGACAGTGCAGTGCCCAGCCTGGGGGGCAGTGACATGGGATATTGGGATGTAGAGTGCTGAGGTCTGGTGGGATATGGCTGGTGGTTGTCACATGCCCCTTGGCCATCCTGCTCTGGATGGGGCCGTGCTCAGGTGCTGGAGCAGGGCAGACTCACTGAAGTCAGCTCCATCTCCATCCCAACATGGTGACCCCACTGCCCCCTGTGTGGCATGGGGCTCATCAGAGGGTGGGTCACAGCTCCCGCCCTGGAGCCAGGTGGGTTCAGGAGATGCTCAGCACTCCCACCTCCACCCAGTGGAACCGGCTCCGGTTTCAGCTCCTTCTTTGTTTCTCTCCTCTCCTTTAATTGGCTGGAAAAAGCAAAAGCTCAGTTGGCACCTCCCGCCTGCTGGAGGCTGTTGGGATGACACTGGTGTGCTGTGCCATGCTGGCCCTGGCATCCCCTTTCCATCAGCCTCCCAGTGCCGGGCTGCAGGAGGGTCCATCCCACCCCACCTATCTGAGCCCTGAGGTTCACAGGGGTCACCAGGATCCTTCAGGCCATGATTCCTCATCACTCAGCCAGCAGAAGGAGCTCAGGGTTATTGGCTTCACCAAGGATGAGTGAAGGGAGAGAGTCTCATTCCCTGTGTCCCCCAACTAGCCACCAGCCCTGGGTGACATCTCCTTACCCAGCGGGACCCTGCTGATGAGACCATCATGGCCTTGCCCTTCCAACTCTCCTGTCCTCATCTGCCTGTTATTGGCCACCAACCCTCCAACTCTGCCACCTCCCAGATTTGTCATCAGCTTTTGTTCTCCTGTACTTCCCATCCTGCCCATCGTGGGGACAACATGGGGACAGTGGGGCTGGAGCTGCCCCCCTGGCCACCTCCCCACCCTCGGGGAAGGGGGAAGGGAGCTGGGCTGAACTCTTGGCTGGGGGTTTTCAATTACACAATTAAATGCACAATTAGGTGTAATTACCAGCGCTCGGAAGGCGCGACTGTTGATAATGGGCATGTAATCTACTGCAGGCACTGTTTATCCTGCCCAGCTCCGCTCCCTAATGATTATGGAAAGCTTTCACATTTGCATGGTTGCCATGGCAATGGGGGGCTGCCGGCGGCAGTGCCAGCCCCCCCACCCCATCTCTGCGGGGTGGGACACGGTGGGTGCAGGGGTCCCTTCACACCCTCGGATGCTGGGGAGGAGGGATAGGGATGGGCAGCACTGAGGATCCAGAGACAGCCATAGGGTGTGTCAGAGGCCTGAACAACCCCAACCCTCCTTGTCACCACGGGGTGACCACCTCAGGAGGTTCCCTGGGTGCTGGTGGCCATGGAGATACCTCCCAGCCTGGTTGGACCCCCATAGGAATGTGCATGCCCTGGTGCCCCCTGGTACATTATTCACAGCCAGAGCTTTGCTTGCCAGGCTGCTGGGAAGGTTTATGGGCAGGTCTGGGAAGGCAGAGCCTTACAGCTTGCAATTAAAACCACAATTAAAGTGTAGAGGTAAATCTCTACATTCACAGGTCCAGCTAATGTGCACCCAAGAGTATTAATGAGACGGGTTGAAGAACTCTCTAAATCATTCATGTCAGTTCCTATGAGAGCTGGGAACAAGGGGGACTGGAAAATAAATATCTTGGAGGGCTGAGGCATAGAGAAAATCAAGGGATGAGCCTGACAGCAAAGCCATGAGAGAAGGGAAAGGGAAGGTTGGTGCTTGATGTGATCAGCAAAGTCTGTGCCCTAATTGATGCCTGGGAAAATAAGACTTGTCCAGCCCAGCTTGATCTTGTTCCTTCCTGAGCTCACAAGTTTGGCTGCTGCAAGGGACCAAGCTGCCATAATGGTGTTGAGATGCTGATAAGTCATTTGATTTAATCCTGGCTGACTTGTGGGTAGGGGAGAAATTAGCACTATAAAAAATCAATTCTGCTGATTTGGGTAATAGAAAGGAGAGAGAGAGAGAGGAGGAATAAAATAATTACCAGAGAAAATGTATGGAATGGTGGGCTGGTGGTTAACATCACCTGGCATGGGGTGAACAGGGGACAGGCCCCTGGTACCATGTCCCTGCCAGCCTCTGGGGCAGCTTGGTCCCAAAATACATCCACAAGGCATTGGGAAGGGTTGGGGAGAGAGCTCTGAGGTTGGGAGAGGCTTCTGGAGAAGCTGGTTTGAGGGAAGACAGGGAGGTGGAAGAGATTCCCGGTACTGATGGTCCCCAGTGCAGGAGAACCAGGGTGAAGGGAGCAGCTTTGAGGGAGCAAAGGGACTTTTTAGCCCCCAAAGAGGATTAAGCACAGCAAAGACTGGGGCTGGTACTGATATCTTCACTCCAGTGACTGAAGACAAGACTTGGGGAAATGGTAGGAAGCTGAGTCAGGGGAGGTTTAGGTTGGGAATCAGGAAAAGTTTTTTCACCCAGAGGGCAGCTGAGCAATGGAAGAAGCTCCCCAGGGCAGTGGTCACAGCACCAAACCTGCCTGAGCTCCAGAAACATTTGGATGATGCTCTCAGGCACTGGGTGTGATCCTGGGGGTGCCCTGCACAGGGACAGGAGTTGGACTTGGTGATCCTGATGGGTCCCTTCCAACTTGGCAGATTCTATGCTTCTATGATTCTAAAACAGTCCCTCAGGGTGTGATAGATTTTCCCTGAGGCCCTTGTGGCCAGTGCTTACCCTGGGCTTGATACCAGTGGTTGGCTCCCAGCATCCATGTGGAGACCATGGGGACATCCTCATGCCCGTGACAAGTGGAGAGGTTTGGGAGGTGCCAATCTCATAACATATTCACCAATTCCCACCTCAGGTGCCCCAGGCTGTGTGCCAGTTGGTTTTGTTGCAGGAACTCAGTGCTCCTGGATCGATTAACATCTCAGCTGAGCTCCTCGTGGCTTTATTTGTTTGCAGCCCAGGAGCCCTGGGGGTTGCAGAGCTTCCTCTGGCCCTGGATTCTCCAGAGAGAAGGACCTGAAGGGGTGGAATAATTGAGTAAGGGGAAGGACTGGGGGCTCAAACAGTTCAAAACTCATGAAATTGAATTCCAGATGGGAAATCCACATCCCTCCCCAGGACCCACCCCGAAGCTGAGCCCATGGCACTGCCAGCCCCACATTGATTCTGCTCCCCCAAAACACCTACACAGGGGTGGTTATGGCCACGGGGAGGGTTCTGGGTATAGGCACAGAGATACCAGCATCCTCACAACCTTCTGCTGGGGTTGGAAAAAGGTTCTGTGACCCGGCAGCTTTTGTGCATCACTCTGGGGAGAGCAGTTCTGCTGCTGAGGACCAAGGGGCTGAGGAGCCCTTGGGGTGCTTCAGCTGTCATGGGGCCTGGGGGATATCCTAATGGAAAGGGGATGTCCTTATGGAAAGGGGAAATCCTCATGGAATGGGGAGAAAGCCTCCAGGAACACACAGCAGAGATGACAGACCCCCAAACCCTGACATTCAGCAGCTCCTTCCATGCCAGTTGTGAGGAATTGATGGCTGTGGGTGGGTGGGCATCTTCAGCCTCCTCCATCCCAGCAGCCCCTCTGTCCCCATCCCTCATCCTTTTGGGGTGCCCAGGAATGTCCTTCTCCCTGTGGCAGTGGGGAGCTGGAGACAGTTTTTAGCTGGAAGCATTGGGGCTTGAGTGGGGAGAAAATGTCCTGCCCAAATAGCAGGGGGTGCTGGGAGAGACAGGGCAGCTCAAGATGGGGCCCTTGGTGCTTTTTTTCCCCATTTGAAAGCAGCTCTTTATTTCAGTTTTTCTTGTCTGTATTTCAGTATTCTGAATTCTGAATACTGAAATTCTTTCAGTATTTCTTGTCTGTAGCAAGCTGGGAAACTTGGAAGGCAAAGCCAGCTGAGAGCAGCCCTGGTTGTGTTTAAACAGGACATGAACCCCCGAGAGGTTCATTAATGACATTAACAACAGCTCCCTGCTTCTCGGCAGGGAAATTTCACCCCCCCCTTGGGTTTTGCCTCTGTGGCAGAGATTTGGGGGATAAAAAGCCAGTTGCCCAAGTGCTGCATTGCCTGCACCTGGATGGGAGCAGCAGGGCAGGATTTGACACACACACACACACACACACACCCAGTCTGGGGGTCAAACACCAGCAGGTTTGCCTTATCATTTAATAGTGATTTTTGCAAGCAGATGCAAAACTCTGGGTACAGATTTTTGTGCTGAGGTGGGAGCTGCTGCAGGGACCCGTGTGGGGGTGATGGGTTCCCCCTTTCCCAGCAGCTTCCCATGGGCTGTGTCCCTCCCACACACCCCAGCAGGGATCGGACTTGCCCATGGGTGCTGGGGCCTTGGTGTGGGTGTCAGGAGCTCAGGGTGGGTGTTGGGGAGCTTGGGGTGGGGGAGTGGGTGGGTGCTGGGGTCTCAGGTTGGGTGTCAGAGGCTCAGTATGGGTCCTGGAGGACTCGGGGTGGGTGGTGGGAGGCTCAGCATGGGTGTTAGGGACTCTGTGGGTGTTGGGGAGCTCAGCATGGGGGCTCTGTGGGTGTTGGGGGGCTCGGGGTGCACGGGTTCTGGGGGCTCAGTGTGGGTGTCAGAGGCTCAGTATAGGTGCTGGAGAGCTTGGCAGGGGTGTTTGGGGGCTCGGGGTGGGTGGGTGCTGGCAGGACCCCAATCCAGGCTGGGGACCGTTTGCAGCCCATGGTGGGACCAGTTCAGAGGACTTCTCTGCTGAGCATCCCTCAGGTGCCCGGGGCTGGTGGGGACAGCAGTGGCACTGCAAAGCCACCAGTGCTGGCAGAGCTGTTGGGCTCCCAGCCCAGCTGTGTCCCCATCATCCTCCCTGGCCACACTGGGTGACATCCAAGCAGGGGACACGGCCTGGCTGGGGGTCACAGCTGTGTTGTCACACAGAGGGGACAGAACTGGGGGCAGGGCAGGCAGGCTCAGAGCTGGCCTGTGGCTAATTACCTTGATTAGTGCTAATGAGCACCCTGGGACAAGCTGGGCTCTTCCCAGAACAGTATCAATAGTGCAGCCCTTCCCATCCCAGAGTCAGCATCCGGGGGGACAGGGAGGGGAGAGAATGGGGACAGAGCAGGGACAGAACAAGGACAGAACGGGGACAGACTGGGGACAGAACATGAAGCCTTTTGGAGGAAGGAGTCTGGGAAGCTGAAGGGCTGGGGGGGCCCTGGTTCTGCCTTGGAACAATTTGGGACTGGGGGGTTGCAGGGAGCTGTGGCCATGTCACTGGAGTGGTGCCTCTCTGCCTGGCATTCTGTCCCCCTGTGCCATCCCGTGGGGACAGGCAGGGCCAGAGCCCCAACTAGGAGGTGTTCCGGGGAGAGGAGGAGGCTGGGGTGGGAGTGGGGGATGAGTGGGGTCAGCAGGGAGGGTGCTCAGGGTGAGAGGGGAGGGTGCTTGGGGACTGGAGGGTGCTTGAGGTGAACATGAAGGATTCTTGGGCTAGGAGCAGAGGATGCTCCTGGTGCTCATGAAGGGTGCTCAGGGTGCACATTGTGGATGCTCAGAGTGACCATGGAGGATGCTGGGGGTGATCCCAGAGGATAACTGAGGTGCTCACGGATGCTCAGGGTGCTTATAGGATGGAGGATGCTTGGGGTGCTCCTGGAGGCTGCTGGGGCAGCACAGTGAGGGATGCTGAGGCTTCCAGGAGCCCGTGGGAAATCCTTTTGGCTCTGCCTGGGTGCAGCAGTGGCTCAGGTTCCTTGTGGCCTCAGCTCTTGCCTGGAAATGTCAGCCTGAGAGTCCTTGTCCCCAGCAGTCCCCTGGGGCTCTCCTGCACACACACATCCTCCTCTTCCTCCTCCCTGTCCCCTTACCCACCTGGGGAGCAAGACAGCCCCATCTTCACTTCCAGGACTTCTCCCCCTGCTCCTGTCCCCTGCTGTCCCCTCTTCTGCCACCACTTCCAGCCCATCACCAGCTGGTGTCCAATCCCCCTGGGCAGCTGCCAGGACTCTCGGGTGAAACCAACCTGTCCTGATCCTCTTGTGGCATCTGGTACAGCTTTCCCTCTGCAAGAGTGGACACAAGTGACAGACACAGAAGTGGCACTGACAGCCTGGGGACACAGTGGGTGGTGGGGTGGTCAGTGCAGTGATGTTTGGGGAGGTCCGGGGGTGCCTGTTTGCTCCATGGGGTTGGGGGTGGCACTGGGGGGGTTGTTGTTGGATGGTGGCACATGGGCATGGGTGGTGACATCCCCTAGCAGCCCCATGGCTGAGTTTTGGTGGGGACATCATGGGGACAATATCACAGAGCTGGGAGGAGGTGTGGAGCTCAGAGGAATCAGGGCTGGGGGTTCCCATGGCCCCAGCTCCCCTGGCTCCTGGCTCTCCCACTGCAGCCCTGGACCTGCTCATGTCTCCTCACTCTTTGTTCCCAAGGGACAACCAGGATGTCACCCCCTTTCCTTGGGAGGGACAGAGGGCAGGGCCTGGAGGAATGGGGACAGGCTCAGTGCTGGGATCTGTTTTGTTCCCTCCTGAGAAGCTGCATCCCATCTCTAACTCAGTGACTGCAGACAAGGGTTTCACATGGGATCAGGAGGCTGGGATTGTCCCCACCTGCCCCATGGACACCAGTGGATCACTGAAGGCTTTAGATAGAGATATCTTTCATTTCCCCCTTGAAGCTCATCAGTTGTTTGGGTGGTGGTGAGCAGAGGCTGGGGCAGATCCTCACATCCCTTGCAGCATGGTGGAGGGGACACCCCTGTCCCATCTCCGGGGCCACCAACCTGGCTACCTCTGGATGGGTTGGAAGGTTCCACGCCCAGGGCTGGTGGCCCTCCCACCCAGATGGAATTTGGAGCTGGGGAGAGGAGAGGGGCTGGGCAGTGCAGTGCAGGCGAGTGATGCTGCAGTGAATTTGGGGTGCCTGGGGCTCCCATGGGTGTCAGAGACACCCTCACCCATGCTTGGGCTGGCTTATGTCCCGTTAGGTGTGGATACTCCATCCCATCCCATGAGCACTCACCTCATGGGCTGGGTGAGATGGGTGCTTCCCCCAAACTTAGCACCCACAGGGTGCTGCCCCAAACCATTCCCCCCTTTTGGGTGCACCCACAGGAGAGATGAGGATTTTAATCCCCAAATTTTGGGGGAAAACTCAGTGCAGCAGCACCCACAGACCCCAGGAGCCACCCCCAACTTGTGGGTGCACTTCCAGGAGGGATGAGAATTTCCATATCTAAATTATGGGGGGAAAATGAGCCCAGCAGCACCCATGGCCTGGAGCCAGGACTGGGGACACTCCTGGGATAGCCTGGACCTAGAACTAATTCTCCAACCATCTCCTGGGGGCCCCACACAGGTCCCTTTCATGGGAAATGGGGCTCCGGGGCTCTCCCTGTGTCCCCCTTCTCCATCTCCTCCTCCACAGGATCCCGATCCCATTAATGACCCCAACCCTGCTGACAACACCACCTTGCAGCAGCCCCAGCCCTAATTAATTTTAATCAAGCCCCCCCAAGACCAGGAGATGCCTGGTGGCCAGACTGGGCAGGGCCTGAGTGGTCCTGGGGGGAAGTGGTGGTGGCCAGACAAAGCAAACCCAGCCCTAACAAAGGGGCTTGAATTATACATGGGCTAGTGGCCCACCCTGCAATTAGCCATGCCCTTGGTCAATGGAGGGGTTGGTTCCCCCTCTTCCCCCCAGCAGAGGAGGGAATGGAGCAGGGGGACCCAGGGGGAACCCCCGGAACCTCATTGCCCCTCGAAGGGACCCCAGAAGGTGGTCAGAGCATTACTCCTGCCTCCAGGCCATGGGAGGTTCCATGTGGAGACCCCAGGAGCTCCCCCCAGTCCTGGCTCCAGGCCACGGGTGCTGCTGGCTTCATTTTCCTCCCGTAATTTAGGTAGGGAAATTCTCATCCCTCCTGGAGGTGGCACCCACAAGCAGGGGAGGGATTGTGTGGCATGGGGCAGCACCCATCAGCCAGCCATGAGGGTGCTTAGAGGGGACAAAAAGCTATTTTTTTGGGGGGTGGAAAATCCCTGCTGGGGGGCTGGGCACCCAGCGCATTGGGCTCCCACCCCTGGGGGATGCAGGGGACCGGTGGATGTCACGGTCCCGCTTTTGCTCGGGGGTGCCATCGTCGCCCTGCTCAGCTGCGGTGTTGTCACCCGTGGCGACATCCCAGTGTCACTCCTTGTCATTAAAGGAGGTGGTGGAGAGGAGCAGCCCCGGGGCGTGCTCTGGATTGGATCCAATCCTGGAACCTCCCCGTCCATCGCCGTGCAACAAAGGGGGTGGCAAAAAGCAACACACACAGACCCCAAAAAAAAAAAACCAAACCCTTCCCGAAGGCGGTGGGTGTTAAAAGCGAAAGAACCAATTAATAAAAGCAATTTTTTATGGCTGCTTAAGAAGTCTCTAATGAGCTCCCAGCCGCGCTAATCCCCACGGTTCATAACGCGCCGGTGGTCACGGCTCCGGCCTTGCATGAATTCCCCTCCAGCAGGAAGGGGGAATGGAGCTGGGGAACAGCACCAGCTCCTTGAAACCGTTCAAAAAATATTCAGGTTTCTGGTTTTCTGTGGGCGGCGCAGCCCTTTGGGTGCCTCTCCAGCTTCCACGCTGCCCCTCGGGATCCTCCTGGGGTGGGGGTGGCAGTGGGGGGACCCCCCCTGTGCTGCGTGGGCATCTGTCCACACCCCCGTGGCAGGGATGGTGACAGGGATGGGGGGGGGAATGTAAAGAAAATACCGGGTGGGATTGTTATTAAATCTCCCAATAAATCACGAGTGGCCCTGACGATGCCTTGCACAGATCTCTGCTCCTTGAAGCACCCCAAAACCAGGGCGGGTGCTTGGGGAAGCAGCCAGGTCCCTTCTGAGCTGCTTCCCACTCCCCGGGGGGAAGGGTGGGGGGATGTATTCAGCCAAAGGGAAGGTTTATCCCTGCACCTTCCACCCATGGGTGCTCTGAGCATCTTCTCCTTGTGGGGTGCTGGCAGGAGCACCCAGCCAGGAGGAAAGCCCCAAAACCCTCCAAGAGCTTGGGGCTGTTATTCAGCATAGAAATAAGAATAAATCCCCAATTGCCCGAGAAATCCTGGCCTGTGGAGGTTTTGTCTCAGAGGGAGACAAGGATGAGCATGACAGCCCTGCCTGCAAGGGGCAGCAGTGCCCCTCACCAGGCATCGGGGCTGCCCGTGGGGCAGGAAATCACCCCAAAGAGAGGGACGCCCACGGGGTTTCTGGCAGCTACCCACGGGCTGCTGGGCAGGTGAACCTCTTCAATCCACATCTCAGGGGGATTAAAATATCCTTAATTTTAAGGATATCCTATATTTTAAGGATAAAATACGGGCGAAGTGCTGGAAAAAACGCCCATATCCACAGAGCTGGGAGGATGCACCCCCCCACCCATGGGTCCCACCTCCCTTCACCCCTCCAGAATGCAGGAGCATCCCCCTCCTCCTCCGGAGCATCTCTCCCCGCCTACAAAACCAAACATCTCGGAAGCCACGCGTGGGTTCGCCTCCCCCCCAGCTGCTGCCGGTTGCTCCTTTCGCAGCAGCGCTCCCAGGGATTCTTTTTGCTCTCCGGCTCATTAAGGGGGTTGTTACCAGGCAGATTTCCTCACCCGATTTTCTCCTTCCCCAGCCTGCGGGTCGTGGGAGGAGGGACTGCCGGTTTCCATAGCGATGCGCTTGGCTTTAATCAGGATTTCTTTCCTGGGAGAATTGATTACGAAAGGTGTCACTAAATAAGTCAGTAAATTGGATTTTTTATTATTATTTTATTTATTTATTTATTTATTTATTTTTAAATTTTTCCCCTTTTTTCTCCCCTTGATCGGATTACATTAACGGCGTCTTTGAGGTGCCGGGTGAGATCCAGGGGAAATTACCTCTCAGTTGTTGGGCTGAAGAATTTAACGGGGAGAATTAGCATCGAAAATAGCCTGGGGCTTAATCCTTGTCCAAACCATCTCGGTCACCGCGGGCTGCTGGGGACACCTCTGCCAGGAGCCACCTGGGGCAGTGCCTGGGGGGTTTGCGTGATTTTTTTTGGAGATGGGTTTGTCTTGCTCCTCCTCTTTCTAACGGCTCAAAATGATTTTTACTGGGATCCCCCTTGTGCCAGAGCTTGGCCAGAGCTCCCCATCAGCTCCTCCTCACTCCCCATCCCACCCAGCCCCAGGGTTTGGCTGTGTCTCACCCCCAGAATTTGTTATTTTGGGGGTCAGGTTTTCCATATCTTTCCTGGTTCCCCATCTTCTTTGCTCTCCCTCTGCAGCTCCCAAACTTGAACCCAAGATCTTCCCAGATCAAAGCCCAAGATACCCCAAATTTAAACCAAAGATCCCCCAGGTCTAAGCCAAAAATCCACCAAATTCAAGCCCAAGATCTTCCAAATCTAAGCCCCAAACACCTCCAGTCCAGACCCAAGATCTTCCAAATTTACGCCAAGGTCCCCTCAGACCTAAGCCTAAGGTGTCCCAAAATTAAGCCCAAAATTGTTTGTATTTAAATGCCAAATCCCCCAAATCTAGGTCCAAGTTCTCCCAAGTTTAAGCCCAAGATCACCCAGGTTTAAGCCCTTGCTCTCCCCACACTGGCACGGGGCAGGATCCATCTCTTCCCATGGTGGCTTTGTCACCACTGAGTCCCCAGGGGCTCATCCTGCCCCTGGGCACCCTGCACTGCCTGTGCCTCCCCTCTTACCTCTCCCTTCAGCGGGCTTCCAAAGAATGTTTAGCATCATGGTGATAGGTGCTTTAGATATATAAATATATGTATTTATATATTAAACAGATATTAATATGCTTCATATTGATATAAAGATATATTTAATAGAGAAAAATATACAGAATATGATATATGTTGATACATATACACAAAGATATATTTAAATTAAGCCTAAGTTCCCTCAGATTCAAACCCAAGAGGCCTTAAATTTAAACCCAAGCTTCCCCTGACCCCTCCCAGGTCGGGTGGCTGTGGTCTATGGAAAACTGGAGGAGATGCCAGGAGGTCTGGGTGCTGGTGATGCTCTGCTGGGCCAGGGCCATAACTCACTCCCCAGACCCCCAGACCCCCTGGCCCAGGTTGCCCCCAGAAGCTGTGGCTGCCCCATCCCTGGCAGTGTCCAAGGTTGGATGGGGCTTGGAGCAGCCTGGGCTGTGGGAGGTGTCCCAACCCAAACCATTCTATTATTACTATTAATTACTATTACTATTACTATTACTATTACTATTACTATTATTAATGACATGAGCCCCCTCTGAGGCTGCAATTCCCAGCCCTTCCTGTATCCCTCAGAGCCAGATGGAATCAGGAGCACAGTTTGGAGCGCAGGGCTTGGAGGGGACCCAGCCATGTGGGTGCTGGGGTCCCCGGGGTATCCTGGGGAATGGTGCAATGGGTGCCCCCGCCCCTAGAGGTGTAGCCCACCCCGGGGCCATGGCTAGCTCACGGAGAAGGTTTGTTGCCAGCGGGAAGTTCCCGGGGTGCAGCGGCTAGACAAGAGCATCCAGCCGGGGCTGCTGCTGCGTTCCCATGGCAACGCCGCCGGGTACCCCGAATGAAAGAAATCACCGGGAATGGGGGAGGGGGAGGGGGAAAGGAAAGACCCCCGGATGGGTGGGGTTGATGGGCAGCTGTGGCAGGGGACCCCGCGCACCCCAGGTCTCTGCCTGTGACCCTGCAGCCACATCCCAGAGGTTTTGGGATGCTTGAGCCACGTGCTGAGGGCTCCAAAATCCAGTGAGGAGGGAGAAAAGGGGTGCATGGATGTCAGGAGCTCCCCAGGACCCACTGACATCCACGGGGGGATCGCAACAGCTGGGGAAGGACCCAATTTCTGCCGAATTTTTCACCCCGCTTTTCGCTCCTAGCTAGAGCATCCTCTCGGCCAATCTTCTCATCACCGAGAGCAACCGAGGCCCCGGTGCCTTTCATTTCTTTGCGATTTTTGTGAAAGCTTTTGCAAGTTAGAAGTAGGTCAAGAACTTGTTTCCAGGTCATTAACTGAAGTCCCTGGGTTCACAGCGCTGTTTCCACCTTTTTAATACTCGATCCGCTGGCTCGGCGCTCATTGACATCGCAGCCAAATTTCCTTTCCCGGAGTGGGGGGGGCTGCAGGATGGAAACCCCTCCGACACTTCCTCGAGAGGAAAAATCTGCAAAATGCCTTAAACTTAAAAAGACCAAGTCAAAAGAAGGGTTGCGGGGGGTGGGAGAGCCTGCTAGAGGGTGCTGGGGGGCTCAGGGTGGGGATGTGGAGCCCTGGAATATTCTTAGGTTGGGAAGAGGGCTGGGGTTGGGCTCTGTCCCCTGGGGATGTGGCAGCACCTGGGATGTTCCGGGGACAGCCCTGGGATATCGGGAAATGTCCCTTCCAGGGACTGACAATTTAGGCATCCCCATCCTGCTCCCCAGCTCTGCCCGAGGGGTGTTACTGCCCTAAACCTCAGCTGCTGAGAGGTGTCCCTGCCAGGGATGAGCTTTAAGGTCCCTTCCAACCCAAACCATCCCATTAATTTTTTTTTTAATATTTTGGGGGAGGCTTAACCTCCTTGAAAGGGTCAGAAAGCCCAGGATGGGCTCAGCTTCCCTTCCACAGCACAGAGGCCGAATAAAACCCCAAATATCTTGGAAATGCAACAAAATGAAAAGTTAAATCCCCGGCGAGCCCAGACATATGGTGAGCGGGACAAAATCCCCCGGCTGCTGGAGAATAACCCAGCGGGGGGGGTCCGGAGCCCCGTTCCCCTCCTGCCAGCCCCCAGGGGTGAGGGGAGGGCAGGGGGGGTGGGATTTCAGCCCAGGGCACAGATGCTGCTGCTGAGATGAAGGGCAGAGGAGCCAGGGGAGCATCCTGCCTGCTCCTGCCTAGCCCACACTGGAAAAAAACCAAAACAACATCTGGATTGTTAGTGCTTTTCAGTCTTTGGGGAGAATGTTTTCAGGGAGGAATTTTTATTTTTTTTTTTCCCTCTGGAGTGGCAACTATTTCCCATTTAATTTTTTTTCTCCCTTTCCGGGAAATCTCAGGGGGGATATCCCCTTCCCTGCCCCCATGACTCGAGGAACACCCTTGGAAGGGTGATGGGCAGGTTTGCTCCTGTCTGCAAGTGTCAGTCACCCTGGGGAACCTCCAGGAGGAAAGCTGAAGGGTTTTTTGTGGTTTTGGGGGTTTTTTTTGTGTGTGTGTTTGTGTGTGTGGTGAAATCCTCAAGAATCTCCTTTTCTCCAATCTTTACCCCCAGAGGGGAGCTCCTGTGCCCAGGTGCCCCATGGGATGCAAGGCTGGGGGTGTGGAGATAACCCCCTCCCCAGTGCCAGAGTGAGGTCCCATCTCTCTCCACCCATTAATTCTTGAGGTTTTGGGGATGTAATGATGTATTTATGTCTGTGTCACCTAACGTGTCATCCCTGTCACAGGCAAGGAGGGGGACAGTGCCACTTCCCCCATGGGGACCCAGGGCCCACAGCCAGGCCGGTGTCCTCACTCTGCTGCCATGAGTGTCACCTCCCCTGGGCACCGTGGGAGAAGGACATGGATAAATCCTCCCTGTCACAGGCAGGACTGCTGAGTGCCCAGAGGCATGTGCCCTGGGGTCACTGGTGGCCACAGGTGGCTGTGTCCTCACATCCCTTCCCTTACGGTGGTAATTACCTGGGGTTTGGCCAAACCTCACAGAGCCATCAGGTGTGACAGATGTGCTGGGAGGCTCTGCTGCCAAATCCTTCTCCTGCAAACCCCAGGCAGGGTCATGGGTTGGGAAGGGCTCTCATGGCTCCAGCGTGTCCCTGGAGATGGTGGGAGGAGGGATGGCCCTGGGCTGTGCTGGGACCTCATGACCACCCTGCCAATGTGGTGTCCATCTCAGTCTGCTTGGTCCCTGTTCACTGAGCAGGGCAGGGTTGGTTTTATCTCACAAATAGAGGGTGGGATTCAGAAGAGTTTCCCCCTCTCCCCCCCAGCATTCTCATCTCTAAATTAGAGAGGTGCAGGTTTGATGGAGAGCTGGTTGGATGGTTATGGAGCTGGTGGGATGGTTGTGTCCCAAGAGTTGCAGTCAATGGCTCGTGGCCAAGTGGAGATGGGTAATGAGTGGTGTCCCTTCAGGATCCATACTGGGACCAGTACTGTTTAATATCTTCATCAGTGGCATAGGCAGTGGCACGGGGTCACCCTCAGCAAGTCAGAAGATGAGGTGAAGCTGGGTGGGATGGGATGGCATCTAGAGGCACCCGGACAGGAGGAGGGGGCTGAAATTCAACCAGGCCAAGTGTAATGTCCTGCATCTGGGACAGGGCAATCCCCAGCACCAGTACAGACTGGGGGATGAATGTAATTGAGAGCATCCCTGTGGAGAAGGACTTGGTATGATGAAAAGCTGGATGTGAGCTGACATGTCCTGGGCTGCAGCCCCAGCAGTGTGACCAGCAGGGCCAGGGGGGGGATTGTCCCCCCCTCTAATCTGCTCTGGAGAGCCCCTCCTGCAGTGCTAAGTCCAGTTCTGGGGTCCCCACCACCAGAAGGACATAGAGATGCTGGAGTGAGGCCAGAAGAGGCCCTCGAGATACTGGGAGGGCTGAAGCAGCTCTGCTCTGGAGCCAGGCCGAGAGAGTTGGGGGTGTTCAGCCTGGAGAAGGCTCTGGACAGAACTTCCAGGGGTGTTTCAATATATTAAGGCCCTTACTAGACATATAGTCTAGTCTGTCCCTTACTAGACCTATGTCCCTATATTATTATCCCTTACTAGAATGCTGGAGAGAAACCTCTTTCAGGGCTTGTAGAAGCAAGGCAATGAGCAATGGTTTCAGACTGGAGAGAGCAGGGTTATGTTGGATGTAAGGAAGGAATGTCATATAATGAGGGTGGGGACCTGGCCCAGGTTGCCTGGAGAAACTGTGGTTGCCCCATCCCTGGCAGTGTCCAAGGCCAGGCTGGATGAGGACTGAAAAGGATGGGAGAACCCCCCCAAGTAACAGGATGGGTCTAAGGAAGGTGAAGGCACCACAACCAGGGAGTGATCTGGGGACAGGTGATCTCCTTCCCACTTGAATTTGGTACCAGAATTCCTAAAAAACCCACAAACAAACTCCCATTTTTCTCCAGCCCTGGCTCTGCCTGCTGAGCCCCTGCAGTGCTCTGTCCCCATGGTGCTGCACCCATGCCCCCTCCTTCCATGGCCTCCTTGGCACCCACCCCACACTGGTACCCTCCCCATCCCTGCAGCTCCCCATCTTTGATATTTTGATTAGAATAAAATCATTACATCCAGGCATTTCAATTAGCAGGACTCAGGCCCCGACTAATTGCTGTGATTTGCTGCCAGGAGACTTTTGGGGCCAATCAATAAACCAGAGAGTGTTTAATTCAGAGGGAGCCCTAAAACTGGTTGCATTGATTGGCTGCAGGTTTATCTTCATTAGGAGGAGAAGGGTGCTAATAAGGGGGGAGGGACACATTAATAGGGCTGCTGGTAGGATGAGAAACTCTCTTGGAGAAGGAGGACAGCCTGAGGAGGATGCTTAGAGCTCCACAAGGCACCTGGGTTTGGGAGGGTTGGATGCTGACAGTCCCCAGGTTGCTCAGAGGTTTCTTGTGGAGCCCCAGGACTGGGCTGGCTCAGGGCTCTTGCTTTGTTAGGGTCACTGCTGAGGAACATTTGGTGGTGGCTGTGTGGAAAATTTGGGTGTCCTGGGGTTTGCTGCTGGGGGACATCTCGCCCGTGAAGGATCGTTCTGGAGAAAGGTTCAGTGGGGAGACCTTAGAGCACCTTCCAGTGCCTGAAAGGGCTCCAGGAAAGCTGGGGAGGGACTTGGGACAAGGGCCTGGAGGGGTGGGATGAGGGGTGATGGCTTTAAACTGGCAGAGGGGAGATTGAGATGAGGTCTTCAGGAAGAAATTGTTTGGTGTGAGGGTGCTGAGCCCCAGGTTGCCCCCAGAAGCTGTGGCTGCCCCATCCCTGGCAGTGTCCAAGGTTGGATGGGGCTTGGAGCACCCTGGCTGGTGGGAGGTGTCCCTGCCCATGGCAGGGGGTTGTAATTTGATCTTTAGGGTCCCTTCCAACCCAAACTGTTCTGTGGCTCCATGAGGGTGCTGTGGGTGTGGGGTCTGCAGCAGTGACAAGTGCTTGGAGCAAGCCAAGAGCAATGATCTGACACCAACGTCTGAGCTGCAGCTGGTGCTGGCTGAACCCTGCAATGCCCCGTGTGAGGGTTGCCCAACCTCTGCCCCCTACTGCCCTGGACTGTGGCTGTGCCTCAGTTTCCCCACTCATGACACTCAGTGCAAAGCTGCTGCCCTGCCCTTGGGGCTTTGTAGGTGGTGAGTGCAGGAGCTGCAGCCACAGACCTCCGGTGTGAGCTCTGTCTCTGTATTTTCTTAACATTAGGCAGGATCTGATGAGGCTGAAAAAAACCCAAAACCCCAACAGGTTTTATTTTTCACGTGGAGGGAACATATTCAATACCAGCAGCCACAGAGCAGTGTTTTGCCTCCAGCATGACTCCAGCGCTAGTTTTTGGTGCAATTAGCAGTCCTTGCTTGTCTGCAGTGCCACTGTGGTGTTTGACATTTCTTTGGGGATGAAGAAGGATTCTGTTCACCCAGCTTCTCCCCAGCTCCTTTTCCTTCAGCCTCTCGAAGCTGCCTGAGCTTCACTGGGAGGGTGCTCCAGCTCCCTGGGGTGTTCTCAGAGGCTCTTCCCAACCTAATCCCTCAGCTTGGAGCCTCCCCAGAAACCCCAAACTTGGAGCCTTTTGCATCTGGCTCCTGCTCAGCAGCTCTGGCAGCCAGCAGATCGATGGGCGGCCGTAAAATCCCCGGGCACCGCTCTCCTTGTATCATTTATTATTTACATGCCTCAATTTAAAAGATTTACAGCCCGGTTGTCAGTGTTTCCAAAGGCTGTTTCCTCGGAGAGTTTAAATAGCGGGGTAGTGAATTAAGCAGCAACTCAAACAGCTTCGGGCCCTGAGGCTCCAGGGGCTGCTCCGGGTCTCTGCAGCATCTTTACCTGAGCCCGGGGTTCTGCTTGCACTGATCCAGCGGATCCTACCCCCAGGAGTCGGGAAGGGAGAGGGATCCCAGGGAGCTTGGCTCTGCCTTTGGCTTTCTGCCTAAATCAGAGCCAGGCCCGTGAGTGTGTGCTGCTTTACGGACGGGGAAACTGAGGCACGGCTGAGCGGCTGCAGAGGCGGCTGTGGCTCATCCTCAGAACGCTCAAGGAAGGAGTTTTAGCACCTCATTTGTTGTCCCCCTCCCCCTCATCCCTGTAATGCAGAGGGCAGGGACACCTGGGGCAGCCCCGGGGGGGGGGCATTGGGATGGAAGTCCTGAAGTCCAGATCCCTGCAGAGAGCTGCTGGTGAGTGGAGAGGGGGATGGAAAGTCTGATTCCATCTGCTTTTCAGCTGATTCCAGTGGGATGAGGTTCAACACAACAACCCCATGGGGAGCTCCAGGCTGGGCACAGAGTGGCTGAGAGCAGCCAGGCAGAGAGGGACCTGGGAGTCTGGATTGCCAGGAAGCTGAACAGGAGCCAGCAGTGTGCCCAGGTGGCCAAGAAGGCCAATGGCATCCTGGCCTGGCTCAGGAACAGCGTGGCCAGCAGGTCCAGGGAAGGGATTCTGCCCCTGTACTCAGCCCTGGGGAGGCCACAGCTCGAGTCCTGTGTCCAGTTCTGGGCCTCTCAGGTCAGGAAGGAGATTGAGGTCCTGGAGCAGGTCCAAAGGAGGGCAACCAGGCTGGGGAAGGGATCCAGCACAAGTCCTGTGAGGAGAGGCTGAGGGAGCTGGGGGTGTTCAGCCTGGAGAAGAGGAGGCTCAGGGGAGACCTCATCGCTCTCTACAACTCCCTGAAAGGAGGCTGGAGCCAGGGGGGGGTTGGGCTCTTTTCCCAGGCAACTTTCAACAAGACAAGAGGGCATGGTCTCAAGTTGTGCCAGGGGAGGTTTAGGTTGGATATTAGAAAGAATTTCTTCACGGAGAGGGTGATCAGACATTGGAATGGGCTGCCCAGGGAAGTAGTGGATTCTCCATCCCTGGAGATATTTAAAAAGAGCCTGGAGGTGGCACTCAGTGCCATGGGCTGGGAACCACAGGGGGAGTGGATCCAGGGTTGGACTTGATGATCTCTGAGGTCCCTTCCAACCCAGCCCATTCCATGATTCTAGCGGGATGGGGGTCACTGCTCTGAGGCAGGACTCGGGCCCCAGAGTTCATGGGGTTTGTCAGCTGAATCTGGGGCATCTCAGAGAGCAAGGAGGTGGGGCTGGGCTGGCAGGAAGACAAATGGAGAGAGGATTTTTGGTCTGCAGGGCTGCTGGGAACATCTTGCTGCTACCCCATCCCTGTGCCCCTGGGGATTGCAGTGTCCTGTGCATCCCAGAGTCCTCTATAAGCTCCCTAAAAAAAAAAAAAAATGTGGCCTCATCAAATCTCTTTTTTAACTTCAAACCATCAGCAAGTGCTCCAGCTCTCCCCCCTCACTTTTGCAACCACCTTTCTCGATGCTAATCCTGTAATTAAGAGTAATAGACCCAGAGCAAATAGAGCCATATATAAGTGCTGGGATAACGGGGGAATCACAACAGGCACCGTCCCAAATTTTCCTGCCCTGCATTTATCAAGCTGCAGCAGGGCTCTGGTTATGGGCCAGGAATGCTGTCAGGGAACAAACCCCAGCGGGGTCCAAGAGGGAGGCAGGGGCTGAGCCAGGCTGAAAAATCACTTTGCAAAACACCAGAGGCTCCTGTGCCTGGGAGCAGAGGTTTTCCCCTGGATATGCTGAACGTGGGGATAAACCCACCCCGGAGGGTGATTTTCAGCAGTGCCTGAGACTAGGGGAAACTGAGGCAGGAGGGTGCCAGCTCTCTCTCCTCGGCTCCCAATATTCCCACCTACCCCTGCTGGCATTCATCCACCAGCATCCCCAGGAGGTATCAGCTTCTCCCAACTCATTCCTCACCGGCTTCCCATGAATTCTCGGCTGCTCTTTGCCTTCAGCACCCTGGGAGATGCTGCTCCCTGATGTTTAACACCCAACCCCCCCCCCCTTCCCTTGGCTGTGTTGCAGGTGGCTGCTCTGGAGAGGCAGATCTTTGATTTCCTGGGCTACCAGTGGGCACCCATCCTGGCCAATTTTTTACACATCATGGCAGTTATTCTGGGTATTTTTGGGACCGTCCAGTACAGATCCAAATACCTCATGATGGTAGGTACCGCTGTGGCTACCCCCCCTCACCCCCAGGGATGCCTCAGCCCCAGGTCTCCTCCTGGTTCCAAAGCCCAAAACCACTGGGGATCTGGGGGGGACTCAGAGAATGGATGATAAGGGAGGGGGAGGGGGGACTGTCCCCTGGCCCAGCCCTGACCCCCTCTCCTCTGGCAGTACGCAGTGTGGTTGGTGCTGTGGGTCGGCTGGAACGCCTTCATCATCTGCTTCTACCTGGAGGTTGGACGTTTGTCACAGGTAAAACCCTCTCCTGCTTCCCCTTTTCCCCTCCATCTCCCTCCCCTCCATCTCCCTCCCCTCCATCTCCCTCCCCTCCATCTCCCTCCCCTCCATCTCCCTCCCCTCCATCTCCTTCCCCTCCATCTCCCCTCTCTCCCCCCTTACTCCATTGTCATACCTCTCTCTCTCCTCCCTTTCTTCCCCCTTCTTCCCTTTTCTCCTGCCCCTTACCCTCCCCTTCCCCTGTCCCCCAGGTCTGGCCCCCAAAGTGACCCAGAGCCTGCAGGTGCCTCCATCCTGGGGGCTCAACACCCACCAGGACTCTGGGGTGCCCCCCCAGGGACTCCCACCTGCAGCACCCAGCACCCAGGTCTGGGTGGGACAGACAGATGGACAGGGCAGGCTGAGGTGGAGCTGAGTTTTGAAGCAGGAGAGCAAAACTAATGAGGATGATGAGTTGGGAATTAGGGGTGCTCATTAGTCATGGATGGGTGCTCAGGGCTGCTGAGGAGATAAAACAGAGAAAGGACATGGGGACAAGGGACAAGTGAGCAGGGGAAGGTTTGGGGCAGGGTCTCCAGCAGCCAGGGATGGGCAGGGCAGCAGGGTAAGGAGGAGGTAACCCTCCCCCCCCCTGCTGCAGATTCCCAATTTTCTGGGGTGTCCCAGGCACTGCAAGCACTGCTCAGCCCCAGAGTACCCAGTGGGGGCATCAGAGCATCTGGGTGACATTGATGGCTCTGGGAAGTCACCCTGCTGGTGATGGGAAAGGATGAACAGGGCCTCTCCGTGTCTCTGCATCCTAACCTGGGCTGGTAAATCATGGCTCTCACACACACAAAAAAGAGCAAAGCATCATGGTGATGGGTCAGCAGATGGTTTGAGCACCCTCAGCCCAGGGTCAGGGTCCCTGTGTCCCATTCTGGTGTCCCACTCCCAGCTCTGAGGATGCTGTTCCCTGCCCTGTGCTCAAGGAAAGGTTCCTGTTCACTCTTCAGCTGCCCACAGTGGAGAAAAGGGCTTTTGGGGGGGGTCACAAAGACAAAATCCCCTTTCCATGTTGCTACAGGTTTCTTGAGGCTCTTCTAACAAGCTGAAGTGCTGGGTGGGTGGAGAAGATCTACCAGTGGAAATCCCCAGGCTCCTGGTGCCTTCCATGCCAGAACATCCCCCTCCCTATCCCCCTGTCTCCCCCCCACCCCCATGTGCTTCCCAGCACCCACACCCACCCCTTTTGCTCTTAGAAACCCAAACCCACTTTCTTTCTATTTCCCCCTCCCCCCAGTCATCTTTTGGTCCCAGCTTGGTGATTCCCTACAGAAGTTCCTTGGTGGGTTTCACAGACCTCACCCCCCCCAGATCCAAGGGTTGGGAGTGCAGAGAGGGGCTGGGGGAGCCTCTGTGGAGTGGGTGCTCCCCCAGTGCTGCCCCTGCTGCCTGCAGGAGCCCAGAGCTCCCTGGGTGGGGGTATTGGTGCCTCCTGGGGTGCCACCCACCCCCTCTCCTACTGCTTTGAAGAAATTCCAGCTCAGCCTTATGCAAATGTGCTCTGGGGAGGGGGCAGGCAGGGGCTGGGGGTTGTCCTACCCAGGCTGGTTGTCTTCTGGAAGCTGATGGAGATCAAGCATAGAGATCCCCAGAGCCCAGTAAGGGGGTTATGAGGAAAGGATGGGGTGAGTGAGGCCCCCCCAAGGCTCCCAGAGGGGGGATGTGGGGATAGAGGTTGTCACCCCGAAATGTGATTAGCACCCCCAGGCATTGTCCTGCATCTCTGGACCAGGGTGGCAGGGTGATCCCATGGTCTCATCTTTCCCGTGGCTATGACACTTTCTGATGTGGCTTTCACATGGGGACATGCTCTGTGGCATCTGGGATGTCACCTGAGCATGGCAGTGCACCTAGGACCTGTCCTATCCAGGCTGGTTGTCTTCTGGAAGCTGATGGAGATAGCTTCGAATCATAGAGTCCCAGAATGTTTAGGTTGAAAGAGACCTCCAGGACCATCCAGTCCAACCTTTGACCAAACTGTCCACGCTGCCAGCTTAGGAGGAAGCCCCAAACCCTGGGGACATCCTTTGGGCTCCATTGGCTGCATTGCAGTGACATGCTCTGGGGCTCCTGGAGAATCTTTGGGTTGGCAAAAACCCATTTTGTGTCCAAACCCTCTGCAAAGAGGAGGGTGGGCGTTGCCTCCTCCTCCTCTTTCTCCTCCTCCTCTGTTCCTGTCCCCCAGGACCGGGATTTCATCATGACCTTCAATACCTCACTGCACCGTTCCTGGTGGATGGAGAACGGGCCAGGCTGCCTGGTGACACCCGTGCTCAACTCCAAGCTGGCCCCTGAGGACCACCACGTCATCACAGTCAGTGGCTGCCTCCTCGACTACCAATACATCGAGGTCCTGAGCAGTGCCACACAGATCTTCCTGGCGGTACGGGCAGTTCCTGCACCCTTCCTCATACTCCCCAACTCCCCAGTTGAGAGCCTTGGGGTTTTTATTTTGTTGGTTTTTTTTTTTTTTTTGGAGGGGATGGCAGAGGTGACAGTGGCAGAGCCACCCGGGTCCATCTGGAGATGCCCCACCATGCACCTGTTGGTAGCACCAAGGTTTTGGCTTAGAGTGAGGAAGAAAGGAGCAGAAGGAACCTGTGCCAGCACCCAGGGGTGCTGCACACCCCAACCCCCTGGCTGTGTGAATCTGGGGGGTTTCTGCTGTGATACACCCAGGCACTGCCCCTGGCTGGAGTTGGGGCTGGTGGGAGAAGGTTGTGTGTCCTCCCTGCCTGGGGGCTCTCTGACCCCATGGGAAGGTGGGAAGGGGATTTGAGGGGTCTTGCTTGGGTGCAAAGCTCCTGGGGAGCCTTGGGGGGCTGCAAGAAAAGAAAGTTTTAAAGGGAGCTGGAGGCAGAGCACCCACCAAAGGGGCTCAGCACCCTCTGCGCTGTGGTCCTGGTGCAGTGCCAGCCTGGCCCCAAAAAAGCCACTACCCCTGTCCTCCCAGCACAGCTGAAACCACCCAACCTTGCTGCATCCCAACCCAGCAGCCAGACCCTACAGGAGTTGGGCTCCAGCACCACAGCAGCTCTGATCCTGCCCAGGGGCCCCCAGGATGCTTCCTGGCACCCACCTGGCAGCACCCACCTCCATCCCCGTCATGCTGGTGGAGTTGTCCATCACCACAGCACCAAACCACCTCTCTGCCCACTTCTGTTTGCAGCTCTTTGGCTTCGTCTATGCCTGCTACGTCAGCAAAGTGTTCCTGGAGGAAGAAGACAGCTGTAAGTGCTTTTGCTGTTAGTCGTGGGAGGTGGAAAAGCCACAGAATGTCCTGGACCAGCACTGGTTGGCACCTCTCTGGGGTGGCCCATCCTGTCTGGGGACAGGGCAACAGTGCCTGGGTCACATCTGGAGGAAGGGATCCCTTTAGTTGGGTTTTTTTGCCCCATTTTTTGCCCCAGATGGGCTGGGCTCTGAGGTGTCACCAGCGGTGACCCTCAGCACCCCTCAGCCTCCAGAAGGGTGCTGCGTCCTGGCCAGGGCTGGGAGAGGAGGGGGACATGGACAGCGAGCCCTGAGCTGCTGGGTCTCCATGGCAACGGTGCCATCCCAGCTTTAGGATGCAGGAAGGGGAGGGTGGGGCTGGGCTCCATCCCCACAGCAGCTCCCGGAGAGGTTGGGATGGTGCCTGCTCCTCACACCAGCACCATGGCACCCAGTCCAGCTCCCTTGGAATCTGGGGTGCTCATCCCCACCTGCAGCAGCTCCAGGGTGGATCTGGGCCTGGCATGGCTCTCATTCACCCCAATTCAGACATCTCCTCTGGGGCACAGCGTCTCCTCCACCTCCAATGTGGCAGAGGGGGGGCAATTGGCCTTGTTGTAAAAAAGCCACATCCAAGCCTGAGAAGGTCATGGGGAATGCTCCTTCTGGGGTGGATCCTGCTCTGTGGGGGCTGCAGGAGAGCTGTCCTCTTCCCCTTCCCTTTCCTCCTTCTCTTCCTCTTCCTCCTCCTCCCTGCTTCCATCTCCTGAAGCCACCAGCACCTGCCTCCCCCTTTCAGCAGCCACCTGGGGCTTGGGGACAATGAAAGGGGAAATATTGTGTCCCCCCAGGCAGCAGGACTGCACAGCCAGTGACTGAGGATGCATCCATCCAACCACATCCAACCCTCATCTGCCATTAATTAATTCCCACCAGCTGGCAGGTCCCAGCAGCTCCTGCAAAATCCCTTCCTTCAGGGACTGGGGGGCAGCTCTAAGGGCTGAACAATCCCGGCTCCTCAGCCTCTCCCTGGAGCAGGGATCATCTCTGGACTCATTCCAACAGCTCTATGTCCTTCATGTGGTGGGGTCATCAGAACTGGATGCAGTATTTGAGCATCTTGCTGCCCCCCCCGGGGTGCTGTGCTCCCCTGGGATGCTGCCCTGACCTGGGATGTCCCTGGGGTGCTGCCTGTCCCCAGGGTGCTGTGATGACCCAGTACTGAATCCTCCATTCCCTGGGGATGCTGGGGTGATCTGGGATGCCTCACAGCCCCCCAGGTGCCATCGGGGTGGGGGGTGGCAGGAAAGTGTCCCTGCTGCCCTCCCCAGCTCACCCCCAGTGCTCTCCCCCCCTTCTCCTCAGTTGACTTCATCGGTGGCTTTGACTCCTATGGTTACCAGGCACCACAGAAGACCTCACACCTACAGCTACAGCCACTCTACACGTGAGTCTGGGCTGGGGGGGCTGTGGGAACCTTCAGGGATGCTCAGGGACACTCGGATACTGAGGGATGCTCAGAGGTCACTCAGGGATGCTCAGGGACACTCAGGGATGCAGAAACCCCTCCAAGGTGCCCATCACACCATCAGAGCCCAAAAGATAAAGGTCTGTGGGTCTGCTCTGCCTCACCCAGAGTCCAGAGGGTCCCTCAGGCCTGAGCACGGGTAAGGGATTCGTGCCCTTGGTTTGTATTTTTGCTGCTTTTTGGCTGCTGAGCTTCCCCACCCTGGGGCTGCCCAGGGGAGCAGCAGCTCTTCAGATAAATGCAGCTGAAATTTGGGGCTTTTTTTTTTTTTTTTCCCCCCTCTCCCTTCTCCATTAAGCTTAACTAGATAAACACTCAAATGAGATAAGGCTGCAAACTCTAAAGGGATTTGCCTCGTGTGGGCTTCTGCAGGTGCCAAAAAGTAATTATATTTTAAGCCCTGTATGCAAATTCAAGGGCACACCACCCAACGAGACCTGCAAAAAGAACAAAAGCATTTGTGATACTGCTCAACCCTCCTTGGATGTTTGGGTATTAGAGGGTCTCTAATGTGTGGGTGTGGGTGAGCACCCATGGGTGCCATGCATCGAGCTGGTCCTTGCCTGGGAGCCCCCAAGCCCTCCTGGGGTGAGTGGGGCATGGGGGGGTGGGACCGTCCTGGGATGGGGACATGGATGATGGCATTGGTGTCACCCTGGGTGACCCTGGGTGTCCTGCCTTCCTCCAGCCGGGTGTCCAGCCTTGGGGGCCCCAGGAGAGCATTGTCCCAGGGATGGTGTCCCCCAGGGGAACCCCTTCAGCACTGCCGTGGGGGCACCATGCAAAGGCAAAGATGGGCAGTGAGGAGGGAAGGAGGGGGGGACACAGACTCTGCCTGACTCTCCTGCCTGCAGTCCCTGGCAGCACAGGGGGAGCTGTGGGCCCAGCATCCCCCAAATGCAGCATTTGGGGCTATAAGCATCCGCCCCCCTCTGTAATTAGATTGCTTCCTAATTAATCAAGCTTGCTCAGGCTTGGGGCAGCTCTGCAGGCAGGGCTTGGGCGGGGGAAAGTCACACTCGGACCCTCGTCACCTCCCCCTCTGTTCCCAGTCCCCTCCATCCTACCCCAGCAGCTTATTAATCAACCACCACCTAATTAACGAGCTCTAATTCCTATCAAGTTGCCACCCTTACTCTGACAGGGGTGCCAGGCTGGCTTCAGGGACACGGGGGGGGTCTCACCTTGTCCCCAAGGCGGGAGATGCCAGGTCACAGGGACACAAGGACAGGGCACCCCATCTGGGGTGGGGGGACAGGACACCGGAGGTCTCCCTGCCACCCCTCACTGGTGACAGGAGGCACAAGGTGCTTTCCCGACGTGGTCACTTTTGTCCCCAAGGCCAGCCGGGCAGGGGGGAGGCAGGGCTGTCGCCCAGGCCTGGGTAATTAATTGAAGCGAATCCCGCAATTAGCGGGAGCTGACGGGGGGGGGAGGTTTGCACCCAGCAGAAGGAGGAGGAGGAGGAGGAGGAGGAGGTGACACGCCAGCTCCACGTCCCCTCGGCTCCCTCCTGCCAGGCCAGGGTGACACCAGGTCCCCCCCCGCCGTGTCACACCCGAGCACTGCGTGTCCCCTCCACCCCGCGGACAGGGGGAGTTGTTTCTGTGACATGGCACAGAGGGATGGGGACCCTGAGACCGACTGAGACCTGGGCACTTGTGACAGGGGTGGGGGTGCGGGAGGGCTGGCAGCAAACCGGGGACGGGGGACGGGCAGCATCTGTCCCTCTGCTGTCAGGGCTTCCGAGCCCCTCCGTGTCCCCTTGCTGTCCCCTCGGTGCCCTCGAGAAGCTGGGGATGGGGGAGTGGGTCAGCCCCGCTGGCAGTCCCAGTGTCACCACCCATGGGGAGGACATCACCTCTTTGGGGGTCCCCAGCCTGGCCCCCCTTGCTCTCATATATTTTGAGGGGGGGCTGTGACAGGAGGGCGGGGGGGCCATGTGAGAGCCCCCTTGGGTCACCCCAGCAAGGGGGTGGGCAGGTAGCAGTGGCCCGTGGCTGGGACTCCTTGTCCCCATGTGGGGATGGACAGAATGATTTTGAAGACCCCGGTCCCAGCCCTGACCCCTCCTCTCCTTTCCTCCCCCAGGTCTGGGTAACCTCCTCCTGCCCTACACCACGCCCGGTGTGGGACCCAGAGGCCACAGGACCCCCCTGGAGTGAAACTGTCCCACAGCCGATGACACGACCCCTGGCAAGGGGGGGTCCTGACACGACCCTGAGCCACCCGCCCCCCTCCTGCCTCCCCATAACCCCCAGACCCCCGAAATCACAGCCAGGAGCTGCAGGTCCATCCCAGCCCAAACCCCAGCGAGATGCGGGGGGGCTGGTAATGGGGGGGTCCCCTCCAAGTCCTTGGACTCCCCCACCCTCCCCAGGATGGGGACATGGGGACACATGGGAAGGTGGCCTCACTCACGGACATTGTTTGCTTCTGTTTTTCCCAGCCTGGTTTTTCCTTGGAGCAGTGGGGACATTCCTGGCAGGAGGGGGGGAGTGGTGGGGGGTGGGGGTGCAGGGGATATTTGGGGTGAAACCCAACGGGTTTGGAGCAAACTGAAAGCAGGCAGGGGGACTAAACATGGCTTTGAGGACAGCAGGGCACACAGGACAGCTTCATCCTCTTGAGGGCTTGGGATGGCTTCCCAAAACTCTGGGGCTGGGACTTGGGCTGGCCCCAAAAATGGGGGGGTTTTGCTCCCAAAAGGAATTTTCCCCCTCCCCCTAACCCCCCCCAGTTGGCTGAAACAGTGGGGAAGGGCTCAGCCCAGGCTGCCCCCCTGGCCCTGAGGAGCTGGATCCTACTGGGAGCATCTTGCCTCGACCCCCCCACACCTAAACCTGAGGCTGGGGGAAGAGCACCCCAAAATCCCCCCCCTATTTCTGCTGTGTTTTGAGGGGGGAGTCTTGCTCCAGTCTGGCAATACTGATGCTGCTTTCCACACAGCCCCTGCCTGGCTGTTTAATGGATCTAATGAATGTGTGGGGTCAGTTGGGTTGGTTTTGTTATTTTTTTTCTTGTTTTAATTATTGAGGTTGGCTTTTTGTTGTTGTTGCTGGTGGTGGTTTTTTTGTTTTTTGTTTTCTTTTTGTTTGGGGTTTTTAAAACAAATTTTTATTTTTTTTTATTTTAAAGTGCCTGAGGAGACTCTGACTGAGCACAAAATCCCCATCTCCCCCTAGGCAAGCCTGTACCAGGTTTCCACCCCCCAGGCTGACATCGTGCCTTCAGCAGTGCTCTGCCCCCCCTCCTGGCCTGCCTGGTACCCCCCAACCCCTTGCTCAGGGGGTGTAGGGGGGCAGCTCTCTGACCCCCCCATCCTCTCCATCCCTTCAGGGTCTTGGTGGCAAATCCATCCATCAGGTTTGATGGCAGAAGATGTCAGTCCATAGGTGGGGGGGGTTGTTTTGTTTTGTTTTGGGTTTTTTTGGGGGGGTGTTGTACAAGATTTGTTGGGCAGCAATCACTTTGCAAAACGAAGATGAGCTGGGGATTAAAAGCCTTGGAAGAATCTGGGAGGAAGAAGATTATTTCCTGAAGCATCCCAGCTCCCTCCCCTTTTTTTCTCCTGGATCCCTGGAGCTGGCCCCAAGCCCACCCTGTGTATCTGGGAGCAAGATCACACAAATTCTGCCTCCCGGGAGTTTTTCCTCCCATCCTGGGGGTTTTTGGGTACCATTTGTGTACCCTGGAGTGATTTTTTTTCTTTTATTTTTTGTGTTCCTTCCCAACAAGCAGCCATGAAGTGCCAACAACTGAAGCTCCCCAAGCCCAAACCCTGGGCAGGGGCTGGGGCTGTGTCCCCCAGCAACCTCTTTACCACCTCCAGCCAAGCTGCAGACTTTACAGGCAATAATTTTTCCACCTTTCCCCCTTCTGTTGTTTTTTTTGTTGTTGTTTGGTTTGGTTTTGGTTTTTTTTTTCCAAGGAGAACATAATTTTTCAGGCAGCAGACCCTTCTCCAGCCCCCCAAAACACATCCCCACCCCCAAGCTCTGCCCAGCCCTGGGGACAGCAGCATCTCCAGGCTTTTATTTTCCTCTCCAGGACCAAGGATGCTCTCGCTGACCTGCCCTGAGATGGGGTGGGAAGACACCCGTCTGCTCACAGCCCTTCTCACACCCAGAGGGAAGCAGAAGGAAAAGCTTCCCATCATTTAAAACCCATTGGAAAGAGTTTCCCTCCCCCTCCAGCTCAGCAGGAGCCAAGCACCGGTGCCCCACGACCTTTTTCAGTTTTCTTTTCCATTGGCTTGTTTTTATACAGGACTGTATTTGTAATGTGAACCGAGGATTTCTTTTCTATTCTGTAACTATAAAAATCAAAGGAAAGTTTCATCCAATGGCTGTTCTGGTTTGGGGGTGTTTCCCTCCCTTCTGCAGCTGAATTGATTAAAACATGCTGGGTTTGGGGTTTTTAAAAATTTTTTGCTTCTCCCCCCCCGTTAATGTTGCCCACTTGCTGGTCCTGCATCCCCCAACTTTCCCCTGCCTGGTATCCCAGGGTTTCTTTTGTATGATGCTCAGGTGAGATTCTGCCTCCATCCTCACTGCCTCTGCACAGGTAATTTCCTCTCTGATAACAGAAATAAGAAATAATATTCCTCTCCTAATAACAGGATTTAAAAAAAAAAAAGAAAAAAGAAAAAGGATAAATGCCAAAAAAGGAGCATCCTGCAGGCTGGGGGTGGGTACCTGGGGGGCTGGTGCATCCCACCCCTGTGCTTGGGATCTGCAGCTTCCCTTCCCTGCAGAGGAATATTAATAAACACCCGAAGAAGTATTCATAAATCCCAAAATAAACATTAATAACCCCACCCACCCCCCCTGAGTAATATTAGCAACACCCCAGGGTGTATTTTTCAGTTTGAACTCCTGAAATAAAGTTTTCCAGCCCCAGGAGGAGTGAGAGTAAGGATGCCCCAGCAGGAGATGTCAGGTTGAAGTTGCAGCCTCATGGGAAAAGTTTCCTTTTCTGCCCCAATATTCACATTTTTCCATCACCAAAGCAGCAGTTTTTAGTTTAGTTCAGTGCCACCCCTTGAGGGTGATGTTTTCCCTGAAAGTAAAGGGAAAATTACTTTGGAAGTACCCAAAGCTATTTCCCCTGCTCTGGTTTTAATTGATTCTGAGTGGGAGCTCCTCACCTCCTGCTCCCATCCTCTGCCTTTGGCTTCTCCCTGTTGCTGCCTTTCCAGGAGAAGGAGGGAGGTGATGACAGGGAATTAAAACTGATATTTTAAAATCAAAATGGAAGCATGGTGAGGCCAGGACAGCAAATATGGAGTCTGTGGTGCTATCAGTACCAGAACAACCTTCTCCCCTGGGCTGGGCTCCCTCTAATTCAGCCCCCCCCCCCCCCCTTGTGGAGTTTTGTCACCAGATTCCTGGGGACAAAATGCCTGTGTTGACTTGTTCCCTCTTGTTCCCAAATCTCTGTCCCTGCAGGAAGTGAGCCTTCATCCTGGTAAGTGTCCTCCTGTCCCCAGCCAGGGGACAGACCCTGGAGGGTGGCAGTGCTGTCCTGAGCATGCTTGGGTGTCCCTTGGCTGGGCTTGGGTGGCCCTGAGTGGATGGATGTCACCAGGTCACCTACAGGTCCTGCTGGCTCAGCTCTGTTGCGAGAGCCCATCCCAGGGTGTGGTCATTAATAGAAAAGATTAAGAGCAGGTTTCCAGACCTAAAATCTGTGGATGTAAGGATGGAAGAACCCCAGAGTTTGCCCTGGCCATGGGTACAGTGGGGTGTCCCAACACCCTTGGGGTGTCCCAGAGCAGTGGGTGCAGGGGAGAAGGTGGCCCTTGCTGGGGCCTTCCTTCTGCATGGGGGGAACATGAGCAGTCACCAGCCCTGAGTCCCCAGGGAGGGGACCCAAAGGCCCCCCTGGTGTGGGTGCAGCCACTGGGGTGGGTAGTGAGGTGTCTGGGGGTGAGGCCTGAGCCAAGAAGAGCAGGAGGTACCAAGGGTGGGGGAAGTAAGGTTTTTTTCATTGGGAGTGGTGTCAAAAGGGCTGGAGGCCTGTTTCTATGGCAACAGTGCAGGCAAACAGACCCCATGGCTGTGGACCAGGGAAGAAGAGGGTCAGCATCCCCATGGTCCTACCAGAGCATCCCATGGGCACACTGCTGGAGCATCCCCATGGCCACACTCCTCTTCCCCAGCTAAGGAGGAAGGAGGAAACCTGTTTCCCAGCCCACACCCATGGATCCACCTCTTGCAAAACCACCTCCTGCCACCCAGCCTTGCCCTGGCCCCAGCAGCCTGCTCGGGCATGCCAGGAAACCATTGGGTGGTACTGGGGCTCCAGCCTTCAGCCTCCCCATTGCCCAGGTTCTGCCTCCTGTGCCCTGTAGGAGGCCAGGCAAAGGAGGAGAACACTGAACTGGGGATTTAATTTGAGTTCTTGAAATGTTTTCCAATTAAAATCTTGAATTTGAGGAGGCTTCTTTTGGTTCATCACCCAGTGTTCGTGGCCATGAAATTCATTGTCCTTTATCTGTCACCGATCAGGTCCCTTTGGAGGCAGCTGGGAGATGTCACCCAGGTAAGGTACATAAGATGTCCCAGGTAAGGGACATAAGCCCCATACAGTGCACGTGTTGGCTGGATAACAATTGCCATGGGAATTCATTCCCAGATGGGGCTGGAAGACATGGGTGAAGCAGAGATGCTCTCGCTGCCCTAAAACTACCAAGGCACCTCAAATTTGAAGGGTTGGATCCTTGAGGTCCCTTCCAATCTGACATTCCATGAACCTGAAGAAGAAGGGGAGTTACCCCCATCCCAGGGGGGGGTGAGGGAACTTCACTTGGAGCCCCTGCCCAAGCTGTTCCCTCCTTCAGCCACTGTCCCCTGCCTGCCTGGGGCTGAGATGTAATTACAGAGTCCACCATGTGAAGAGACCCTGTGTCGTCGGAAACAGGAAGAAGAAAAACGAGTTGATTTGCTTCCATCCCATCCCGAGGAAAGAAATGGCTGAGGAACAACAAAGGATTAATTTACCCCACTGAGAAATGCCGTCTCCTTCCCCCCCAGTGAGTCACAGATGTTAAGGAGGAAAAAAGCCGCTTTCAGGACCTCAGACAAAGGCATAGAGAGGCTTTTCAGGGACTGGGGGAGATCTGTAGATCCGGCTGTGGTGACCCCAGGTGTGCCGAGAGAAACAGGGCAGGGAAATGGGGCTGGGAGTGGTGGGATGCGGTGGGATGATGGGAATAAGGTTGGTGTGCTAGGAGGGTGGCTTGCTGCTTGCTTTTGCTGCTAAATTGGTAAACATATCCTGGGCCTTATTTTTATCCCCTTCAATTTCTTATCAGGTTCTCCAGTGGTCCCTGCCAGGTGGAAGATGCTGCAGCAGCCCCACAAGGCACCTGCCTCCTGGCATCACGTTGCTCAGCTGAGCTGTGCCACAGTAGGGGTGCCAGAGCCCCAAAATCCCTGGCCTCACATCCCCCAAAAGATGCTCCTTTAGGTGCTCCCATCACCTCCAGACCCAGCTGGAAGGTGATCCATGGCCCAGATGAACATGGGATGGACGTGGTGGTTGCCATGGTAGGAACTCCAGGGCTTTCCCTGCTGGATGCAGCGCATCTCCGGGGCCATGGAGGATTTTTGGCTGGGGATGCACAGCACATGGCTCAGCCTGGAGCATGTGACAAGTTCCCTGCCTGCTCCCACCAGGAGCTGCCTTCTCCTGAAAGATGCTGCACTGATACAGAGTGTATTTTTATCCATATTGCATATATATATCTATAGGGACCAGTGGCCTCACCACTCCCCAGGAGAGCAGCTAGGACACCTTTGCAACATCACACTCCAGTCCTGCAACCCAGTCAGCTCCAAGCCAGCTGGCATTTAATTCCAGAGCATCAGGAAAGGGTTGAGGATGGTCTGGAGTGTGCCTGGGAGCCAGCACTGGATCTGAAAAAAACACTGGGGAAAGCCAAGGCAGCCGAGGGTGGGGTTTGCAGAGGGTTTGGTGCCAGGACTGCTTCCAGCAGCACACTTGTCCCTGTGCCAGGTGAGCACGGGACACATCCAGGTGCAGGGGAAGGTGGGAGTCAGAGCAGGAAAAACTATTTTGTTCCGGCAAGGAGGGTGGGTGGCAGCCGTGTTCCAGCAGTCCCAAGTTTTGTCTCCCTCCCCCACTGCCATGGGACTCCCCATGTTGTTTCTGGCACCAGTGCCTCTTGCTCCATGTGGTTTGGTTACATCTCCAGGGCCTCCTCCCTGCCTGTCATGGAGCTGCTTTCCTAAACTCCACCTGCAGGCCCTGCTCACTCCTTCACGCTCCAACCAGACCTGAACAGCCAGAAAGGGAGATTTGGGCATGTGAAAACCATGGAGGTGCCACCAGCTGTACCCACCAGGCACCACTTCCCACGCAGGGAAAGTGTGTAGGGAAGGTTGTAGGGCTGGTGGCTCCAGGGCTGGCAGGAGGACACACATCCCTTTGTCACCGAGAGCATAATGCCAGGCTGTGAGCTGGAGCAAATCCACGGAGTTATGGTCAAGATGTGTGGAAGAACAGGTAATAATGGGCAAAGGACCACCTGGGGTGGGCTGAACATGCAGCCAACACACAGAACCCTCCAAAGCAGATGTCCCCAGGGAGCTCTGCAATCCTTCACCCCTCCTGCCCAACCCCACTGCAAGCTTTGCTTGGGCAAATCCTGGTCTGCAAGCAGGGACCCCGAGGAAGGGGCCACCAACCCCGTGAAGCCTGGGCTGCCCGTGTTGGGCAAGTCCACTTTGGCTCCCTCCAGCCTCACAGGAGGAGCAGGAACGGGTCCAGAAGGGGAATCAGCTCCTCTAAACATAGGCTTGGTGCCTTCAAATTATGCTGAGGGCAAGGAGGTTCACAGGACAGGGGGCTCCGGGATCTGTGCAACAGAGATCAAACTGGGAGCACTGGTGAGGAGCTGGGAGCTGGCAGCTTCCAGTGCACAGAGGCCACAGGGGCTGAATGCTGCTCCAAGGCACTGGTGGGGTGGGTTTAGCCAGCTCTTGGAAACCATCATTTCCATCAAACCCCAGACTCACTCCGTGCCAAACCAAGTTTTGCTGGTAAAGCTGCTGGTTCCAGAGCATTCCCCGGGCTGCTCCCCACCAGGCAGAGCACCCAAGCACCTTTGGGTGAGCTCCATGGCCCATGGGGATGTGCAAGCAGAAGCAGGAGGTGTCTGGGTAGAGCTGCAGGAGCTGGTGGGCTGCCTCCTGCCAGGGGGGTGTGGGGACAGAAGCAGCCCTCAGGCAGGCACATGGCAGGGTCCTCCTCAAGGTGTGTGTGGAAAGAGGGATGGCGTGGAGCTGGGCTGACAGAAAGGCTCTGGGTGCTGAAGAGGAGGGGTGGGAGGAGGCAGCTCACTGGGGAGATGGCAGGGAGGGGTGCTGGCCAGGCTGCTGATGGCAGAGTGGTTTGGAGGTGGGAGTAGTGAGGCTCCTTTTTCACCCTTCACTCTCTCCTGCTCAGCAAACCCTCCCGCAATACCCTGGATTATAGCAAAATCACTCAGGGTATAAGGGAGGAGAAAAGCAAAATCAGTTCAAGCATCAAACCATTTGCCCTTCACCCTGCAATGTTCCTTCCAGCTCGGGCAGGGGGGGACATGGGGGGTCCCAGACCCACATCTCCCCCAGTGCTCTGCCCCGGGTAGAACCAGTTGTAACTGGGCCACGGGTGCTGTGGGAAAAACCTCATCTATGAAGTGTAATTAAAGACTGGATCACAAAGCATGTGCCCAAGGGGGCTGGAGGAAGGTTGCACAGGCAAATTTAATGCTGGCATTTCCTAAATTTGAGTCCCTGAGTCGACAGCTGGGAGGATGTTCTTCCAAACCTGACAGTTTGCTGGGCTGTTGTTTTTTCTTTACTGGGAATGTAACAGGAAACACATCTTGAGTGTGGGGTGTGCAGGTAGCCGTGGCCTGGGGAGGATCTGGGAGGCCACTGTGACTGGCCACTGTCCAGGTGAGGGAGAAGAGCAAACAGGACATCTTAAACCCCAGGAAATAAGGTCTTGGAAAGTTAGAAGCCAAGAAGTGGGGTTGGAGACTGGGAAAACCTTCTGGCTGACAGAGATCTTACAAAGCCACTGCTCATCCCCTTGCTCCTATTAGAGTGTTGCTGCCCTGCAAATCTGCCTCTACACACAGTCTCTTGTTTTTCTGTAATAATATTTATATTTTAAAATATTTTCTAATAAATAGCTCTGTCTCCAGGGGAAGGATCCACCACTCTCATTGCCCTGCTCCATCCTGGCTCAGCTCAGGAAATGTTGGAGAGGCAGGAGAAGGTCAGAGCATCCCTCCAGCTTGTGGCCCAACACTGGGAAGAGCTGGTGTGATGTGGGCAACAGAACCAGAGATGGCAGATGGAAATTGCTCCCCACAAAACACCACCAGGCTATGGGCCTGTGAAAAGGAGTCACAGGGGCTGAGAAGGTAGCAAGCTTCCAGAGGGCTTAGTCATGTAATTGCCTGTCAAGAAACCCTGGTGCTGATATATTTAGTGATAACAAACAAGCTGGAAAGCTCCATCAACCTCCTGCTTCAGAGCTGTGACAATCAGCATTTGGGATGAGGTATGGTGTGGAGGATGATCCCCAAGAAGGGAAGCCTCTCCAGTAGTCACTGAGGAGGCGATGTTGCTCCTACTGGTGACAGAGTATGGGGACAACATGCCACCACCGGATGTGAAATGTCCCCAGGTAGCACTTACCTGCCTCCCAGTAGTGGAGGGACCCTTGTGTCCCCTCTCCTTGCTCCTGGGGGGTGTCTGTACCCTCCTGGAGCTCCCGAAGCAAGGAGGTGGAGAGCTGTAAGGATCAAGCCTGGATCTTGGGGTGATCTAGCTAGACCATACATAGCTACAATCCCTTGACTCTCCAGGCTGGGACATGTTTGGAGTGACAGCTGCTGTGGGTGGGATGCCCTGAGCAGGGAGAAATCTCCCCCATGACTTGGAAGGGGTTGGCCAAGAGCAGCCCTGGAGTTTGCCAGCTCCTTTCCAACTGGGTATCAAACAAGCCTTGGCTAGCAGCCCCACTCAGCAGGGATGCCACCACCACCTCCCTCTTAGGAGAAAGGTGTCACCACCTGAACTCTCTTGTCTGCAGCTGCTTTGCTACACCATTGGAGTTTTGGGATCCCATCAGCTCCTGAGGCTGCTGTCCCAACCCAACCCAATCATCCCCTAGCACAGCCCTACCTGCCTGCAAAGCTCTCTGGAGGCAATGGCTGTTCAGAGCCCAAGAGCTCATTTATTTTATCCAGCAGCCTCTAGCAGAGGCTGGAGAGGCTCTAGCTCCTGTTTTCCCTGCAGCTCTGCTTTCCTGCTCCCTACAGGGTTTGGTGGCTGGTTAAGAAGGCTGAAGTAGGAACATGGAGGAGGGCTCAGCCCTGCCCCTTGGTGCTGTGACACCTCTCAGCAGTAAAGGTCCAGGAGGTAAACCCATACAGCTTAAAAAAACAAACAAGAGTTTCCTTTTTCCTGGTTTATAGCTGCTATCAGTTGTTTGGGTGGATGTTTCTCTGTAGGTTTCTCAATCACTTATTTTTTTGTAATAGATCATGTCAGTGGGGTGGCTGAGGGCCACCCAAGAATCCTTCCCAATGGCTCTCAGACCCTGCCAAAAATACTTCTTGATGGGGACAATAACTCCTTGACCCCTCTAGAATGAGAAGAAACCCTATGTGTCTCTTTCTATCCAGGATTTACCTCACTCTGGATCCCATAAATCCATTCTGAGTTTATCTTCTTCAGGGTATTTTTTGCTGCCTGCTCTGGCTGTCTTCTTCTGTGGCAGCTCTGTGAGCTGTGGCAAACTGGAAGGAGGACAGCAGGAGCCACCACCAGGATGCAGAGGAGGGCATTACAATGGCTGTTTTCTAACCACAAGATGTGTGCCATGGTTTTACCATCTGCCTTCCTGCACCCAGAGAGTAAAGAGTGGGATTTGTTGATAATGACCCTCAGAACACCACCCAGAGCTGGGTGGTTGTTGGCCTTGCACCCAGGACTAGGGATTCTGTGGCAGGGTCCCACCCTGAGCACAGCCAATGGTTGGGAGCTGCTTAAAAACTTTTTTTTTTTTTTTTTAATTTTATTTTTATTTTTATTTTTTTAATTTTTTTATTTTTTGGGGGGTGGGTATATTTTTGCAAGAAAAAGCAACTTTCCAGCCAAAATGAAACTTTCTGACTTGACTGTTGGCAGCTGGGTCTGCAGCCAGAATTGCCTTCAGCTTGCTGTAAGCACAACATCTCACCAGCTGTTCTGAGCCACTCCTGCAAACCTCTGTGCTGGGTTTCTCAAACATGAGTGTGGAAAGCTGTGGGCGAAAAGTGTTGGTGAAAACCACAGCTTGATCTGAGGCCTGAAAGCTGCTGCAGGAAAGAAGGGACCTTTCCTCATCTCGTTCTGATGATGACAACAAGTCCAGGTTGGAAAAAGCTTCTGTGTACTCCATGCATCTGCACTGATGTGGGACACGGGGAAGGTTCCTTGGGGAAGGTCCAGGATTTGAGTTCTGTGGCCAGCTTTGTGAAGCAGCTGATGGAGAGGTGGATGGCTCAGCACGCAGCCTGTGCTCATGAGAAAGGATGAAACTTGCCCAGCTGACTGGCTGGTCCTTGCTTTTTGTCTCAAGGCAATATGGTTTGATGAAACACTGTCCCAGTGACCAAGCTGAGTGCTGTAATTGGCTCGTAAAGCTTTTCAGTCAAGCCAGCACATTTTGAAAGGATCCCACATGAATATCTCAGCAGGTTTTGGCTTGGTTTAGAAAAAAAGTCGAGTCTTGAAGTGGATTTATTTTTTTGTGGTAGCCAACAAAAGTTTGCTACTCCACTGAAGAACTCGGCACTCTGGGAGGAGACACTCTTCTCCCATCTGGCTTGTCATTTCGGAGACAAAGTTGTCACTGAAATAAAAATGCTGGACCTCCCAACACTTCCCCAGGGCTGGGGACAGCCAGGTCCATCTGGGGACAACACTGAAGCCACTCCTCTGTGATTTATGGACTCACAGCAAACAGTTTTCTTTTCCAGCTGAATCCCCTGACCTGTGCATGTGTCTTCTCCATTGAGCTGCAGGAAGCTCTGCTCCAGGGAGTACCAATCACAGCAGCACTGGGTTTATTTCTACTCAGACTAGAAGACTTCTTCAAAGAGAAGATACTGTTCACATTGGACTTCATGTGAAGGAAGTCTGGGCAGAGGGTCTGGAGGGTCTGGACTTGGGCATTTGGTTTTGGACTTGTAACTTTGATGTTTACTGTTTACAGAGTTGAGTGAGGCCACTTCTGTAGTCAATAGAGGGAGAAAGGTGCTTCTAGAAAGTCATTTGGAGGTTAGGAGGGTATCAGCCACCTTCTGGAGGCATCTTTTTCTCAGGCCAGGATAACTCATGCCAAGACTGGGACAGGGAGAGCCAGGCCTGGGGATCTGGGGCTGCCCTTGGTGGCCAATGGTGTGACAAAGATCCAAATGACATCTCCACCTCCTGCCCACCTTCTGTGGCTCTGAAGTCTCCAGAACAGCATGTTCTCCCCCGGGGAGATTTTCCATGGATTGCAACAAGTTGGGAGGTCAGGCAAGGTCTGAGAGGCAAAAGAGAGGGAGGCAGGAGAGGCAGGGGGAGGGACAGAGGTTCTGGAGTTGAGGCCCAAACTCAGCCTCCATTCCAGAGCCACAGAGCTGCATGTCACCCCATGCTATTTCTCTGTGCCTTTCTTCCAAAACCAAATGAACTAGTTGGCATAAAGGGGTTTTAACCACAAAGACTTAATGCATAGGAGGACTCCTTCCCTCCCCCTCTCATTACACTGGTATAAATGTAATTATCCCAGGGATAATTAACAGAAACCATGTTTCTAGTGTCAGCAAGCAGCCTGGGTGTGTGCTGCAACCCACCACAGCGTGGCTGTTATCTCTGGCTCACAGCAGAGGGTCAGTGCTGCTTGGGCACCTCTGCACCACGGCCAGCACGATAGCTCAGGGACAGGTGGCCCCACAAGCAAGGTGGGGTGCTGAGGGTGCCAGTTTGCAAGTACAGCACCCCAGAATCTGGCCAGCAGAAGCAGGTAGGGACCTGCCAGTCCTCCTTCCCCTGCTCCAAGTGGTATGGGAAAGAGCTCCTGACCTTTCAGGCTTTTCAGGCCAAATATTTATCACCCAAGAATCAACAGTGGTGTCTTGTATCAGCCCAGGATGTTGAGGAGGTGTTGCAAAGTACAACCAAAGCAGAAGGGTGTCTGGACAGATATCTTTGTTCTGCTTTCAAGATGATAGTTTCACTATACAGATCTCTGTTACACAGAGAGGTTGGCCTAGCTCACACATCTGGGGACATTGCATGGTCCCACAAGGCATCCCAGATCCAGGTTTTTTAGGGCTCTACCAGCCAGAAGGTGAAGAACTGATCCAACCTCACACACAAGCAGGCTTCCTTTCGGCTGACTGCCCCAGTGAGGCAGTTTCCTTCTAACAGGGCAGAGCAGCTCAGCTCAACCAGCTGCCTCTTCTTGAGGGATGCTGGCTAGAAGAACCTGCTGATGTTCCTCTTCCAGTGAGGAGCCTGGGGGTGGCCTCACAAACAGGAGGTACTCGTTGCACAGAATCCATGCCACAGCCATCCATGGGCTGCAGGGCAGCAGGGCAGGGGTGTCTGTGCCAGGTGTCACACACGGGTTTGGCCAAGGCAGAGGCAGCTGAGCCCAGCAGAGCTGAGTTTATCCCAGCTGGGTTTTGCCAGGTCAAAGGCAGTGGAGACACCCAGCACTCCGGCAGCTCTCTGGGGAGAAAATCTCAGCTGGATTCAGCTCTGGTCTTGCTCTAATGACAGCCAGGGTTTGGAGCAGCTCCTTGTACCTGCAGCCACTGCTTCCTTCACCCAGAGAGCTCAGGCTTTAGGGATGTAAAGTAAATAATGATGAGAGGAAACAGTGTGAAGTTGCAGCAGGGGAGGTTTAGACCAAGTATTAGGTGGAATTTCTTCACTGAGAGAGCAGCCAGGTGCTGGAAGGGGCTGCCCAGGGAGGTGCTGGAGTCACTGTCCCTGGAGGTGTTCAGAACCCGTGTAGGTGAGGCACTTCAGGACACGCTCTGGTGGGATTTTCTGAGTTTGTGGCTGGACTCGGTGACTTTGGAGGTCACCGTGACAAGTTCTGTGATTCTGTGGTGCCTCTCCGGGAGCCCCAGGAGGGCTGCGGGACCCCCTGGGGCCGCCCAAGGCCCGGGAGAGGCTGCAGCGGAGCTTTGCTGCTGCTCTTTTGCTCCCGGTGTCCGTGTGGAGCTGCCCCTGAGCCGCTGCCCTTCACCTCTCGGTTCTTTTGAGGCAGAGGAGATAAATTTACACCTCAGCGCCGAGAGCAGGAACCTCAACCTCAGCCCTCGAAACACCCCGGAGCCCAACACCCCCCTGGAAGGAGGGAGCACAAGGCCGTTCCCGAAGGAGCTGTCCCTTTAACATGGAGGGATCCCCTCAGAACTACCGCTCCCAGCCCGCAGCGCTTCCCCGCACTGCCCAGGCCCCAGCATGGCCGGCGCCGGAGAGGAGCACGCCGGGGTCTGTAGTTCCCTCACTGCTCCGGCTTCGTGGGGAAAGGGAGTGGAAAAAGCGAGGGGGGGGGACGGGACATGAAGGGTAAAACACCCCCAAAACGTGCAGGGCTGGAAAGGAGGCGGGGGGAGGCAGAGCCGCTTCGATCGCGTTCTGGTGCGGGTCCAGGGGCTGGGGGAGGGGGGGAGGCTGTTGGTGGGGTGCGGGGCTGCTTGGGTCAGACCCCGACTCAGCCCGATGCGGGCTGCGGATCGGTAATACCGGGGCAGCTCCAGCGGGCAGGGGCTTTCGCCGCCGCGGTGCGGGGTTGTGGGGGAAGGCCCGGCCCGGGGAACGCGGCTTGGAGCGGCCTCGCCTTCCCGGCGTGCAGCGCGGCGCCGTCCCCGCCGGGCCGCCATGTTGTCGGAGTGAAAGGCAGGGGGAGAGGCAGGCGGCGAGCGGCCTGGGGGGGGCCGAGATCCGTCTTCATCCTACCGCTCCGCCCGTGAGTATCGCTACCGGACCGGGTCCCAGGCGCGCCGCGCACCTCAGCGGAACCACCGATGGGGCCATATTGGTAGGGGGAGCGGGCGGAGCGGCGTTAGGCCGCCCTGAAGGCGAGAGGCGGCGGGGAGCTGCGCCCGGCTCTCCCGCCCGGCTCCTTGTCGGCGCTCGGGTGCCGGGGCCTGGCGTCTATTGTTACCGGGGAGGGGGCGTGCAACGGATCCCCCTTCCCGTGAGGGGTTCCCCGGCCGCTTGCCGGGCAGGGAGGTTGTGTTGTTGTGAGGGGGGTGGGGGGCCCTGGGCCCATCGCGGTCGGGCGGTGCCTGCACCCCCCGCCTGCACCCCCCGAGCCCGGCCCGACGCGGGGGGACCCCTCGGGGCTCTCCCTTCTCCCGGGGGGACACAGCCCGGCCCGCCGGGGGGCTCATCGAGGCTTCGCTTTGTTGCCCCGGGGGGCCCGGCCCTGGCTCGCCGTGGTGGGGGGGTGGTTGGGCGCCCCCCACCCCTGGTTTTGGGGGGGTCTCCGGCGCGGCTCGAGGTGGTGGGGGGTTCGGTGTCTCTGGTAGGGGAGAGGGGGACGGTGCTTGGCGGAGGGGAGGAAAAAGGAGACAATACTTTTAGATGTGCTGGGTGACCCTCGGGGGTTTTGTGTTTGTGTGGGTTTTCCCCTTGTTTTTATCTCGTTTTCACGTAATAACAACGTTCGGCCCGTTTTAATGGCAAGCTTGTAATTTTCAGAGACTCTCTTGCCCCCACCAGAGGGGCAAATTTTTTTTTTCTCCCCCCCCCATCTTCGTTTTGGTCAGTGTTTAATAACTTTGCTCTGAACAGAGATTTTATTCGACAGATCATGAGTAAGGAATTTCCTTTATTAAGAGCAGGGGAGGTAGGGCACGGGGCAGCATTTATTTATCTTATGATCTTTTAACGCTGGTTTAAGCAATCTGCTCCATGATCCAATCACCCCCTTCCTGCTGCATCTCCTCAGGTTTTCAGGAAAACACAAGGTTTAACGTGAAAAGTTCCTGTAGGCCACAGAGCTCTGGAACAATGGCTGTGCTTTCATTTCCAGTCTTCAAAAAAACAAACCCAAAAAAACCCGAGAAGAAACCCCAAACCAACCTAAGCTCTCTTACAGTTCCTGATTGAACTTTTGGAAAGGCTCATCTCGTGTGGGCATTATTTTTTAATATTGCCTGTTGTTTTTAGAGGTTATATTGAATCAGATCAGGGAAGCTGTGGACGTGTGGCTATGCTGGATGTGGATTAAAGCTGCTTTCTTCAGCGTTGTCCCCACTTCTGCTTAAAACTTGCTCGGAGATGGCTCTCACAAAGTTTTTTTTTGTTGCTTGTGGAACACCCCATAATCTAAAGCTTTTTGCTTGTAATGACAACACAGAGCAGTTTATTTACATCTGGGAAAAAGAAAATCGTCCCCTGTGAGTGCATTGTAACAGCCTGGAAGCCTTTGTAAATATGTAACTCTTCCCAGCCAACGGTTGCCCTGGGAAAAGTTTATGATGTATATTTCCTAAGAGTTTGGGAATGGAAAGGGTTGGAGGAGCCATTAGGAGCGGGGAGCCTGGCAGCTGCCTCTTGGTTAATGAATGTGCCTTGTGTAGGTGACTTCACATATTTCTGATGCTCTGTGTGCTTTGAATGACAGGATTCAGCTGTCTGCTACATTTAACATGGCATTTCTATAAAAACACATCTTGGAACTAAACTTGAACTACCCAGAATGCTCCTTTCCCCTTTGCTCCCTTTCAAAATGTCGCCTTTGCCAAGTTTTTCAGAGCTGCCTCAGCTCTGAGATGAAAGAGGAAGCTGCTGGGAGCAGGAGGCACTTGTGTGGATCTTCCTAGTACCTTGTCGAGGTTTTCGACACTCTCTCAACACCCCTCTCAGTTTTAATAGTAATGGAGTCATTAACAATCTGCCAGCAAATTAAACCAGAAATTTATTTGTGTGGGTGAGCAGAGGGATTTGGAATCGCCCCCCCTCTCCCTGCCTTTTGTTGGGGAGGAGAGCAAGGGTGTGTGCAGAGCTCCACTGCAACTTTGTACCTTGTGGGGTTTCCACCGAGCCCAGACCTGTCACAGCATAAGAGATACTAAAAACTTTCTGTGGATTCATAGTATCTTGGTCAATTTTTTTCAAAGCTTGGCCTCTGAAAGCTTGGAACATCCTTTCAATAGAGGCTGCTCCAGTTGCATTGTCTGCAATTAATGTACACCTCAGCTTGGTGATTTGTGGATTTCTTACCAGTAATTACTGATTATTTTTCTTCTTGCATAGAGGAGCTTTATTGTTTTATTTCATGTTGCTGAAGGAGCTGGATAATGTTTATTACAGTGAATGCAATGGGAAAATGCCATTAAATTGTAGCATTGTGTTCATAAATATCACTGGAAGTCTAGAAATATCAGATATTGACACAGTATTTTATGAGTAGCTGGGGAAGGTTGTGATTTCCACGCTTTTTAAAAGGCAGAGAAGTTAGTTCTGTTGAATGTTACTGGTTCTTTAAGTTGTGAAGGCGTTTGAATGTATAAAAAGCCTTGTAGAGCTGCTTGTTTACTGGCTATGGAGGCTGTGTGAGTCAACAAATGCATGTTGGAGGTGCAAGTAAAATCTTATCTTTGCTGTTCTCTTCTGAATCTTAGTACTGTTCTTAATTAGTGGGACAAACCTGAGTAAATTTCAAAGACAGGATTTGAATTTTTGTGATTTCAACTCTTTCCACTGTTAAAAAATTGTGCTTGAAAGTTGCTTGGAGTAGTTGACTGTTGTTCAAAACTACTGTGATGAGCAGAGAGGAAGCAGCTGCCTTTCAGGCTGTCAGAGCTGCTGGCAGGATTAGGGCCAAGGTTTACAGCCACCAAGGTACAACAGTCAGAGCATTCCAGTGCTGAACAGCCACCCCAGTTCCATCCTTGCAGCTCTGTGCTGTTTGTGGGGAGCCATGGAGGTGACTGAAGTCATAAACTATTAAAAAAAGAAGAATTCTGACTTTGCCATGCCTTTAAAAACAAATTTGGTCTGTGCCTGCTGAGCACTGCATAATGGGGGAAGGTGTTTTTCTGTGCACAGGTGTAATGTCTCTGGTGCCCTCGGGAGCAGCTCACGGTGTTGTCTTAAAACAACAAACAGGGGGTGGGTTTGTGCTGCTGGGCTCCTGTCAGGATATCTGGGGGAACAGTAAATTAGCCAGGTGCTGCCAGCCCAGTCTGTGGGTTGTCTTCCTGCGTGTAGATGATTTTGGGTGTATGCAAAGCATCTGGAGGTTCTTCAGTGTTGGACAGTTTCTGTGACTTGTGCAGGTTTCCCCTGGTGCTGTTGGCAGCGGGACTGGTGCTGCTGGCTGGTCTGGTTCTGGAAGGTTCTGCTGAGCTCCCAGCCACCAAGCTGCTCTTCCTCCAGGGAACACAGTACAGAACATACTGGTGTGCTTTATCATCTCGTGACCAGAGCCAGGTTCTGAGTTAGCAGAAGAGTGTACCTTGTGTTTGTGACTTCCTTAACTGTACAAGCTGAAATTCAAGATTTTAAGTTGGAAATTAACAAAAAAAAAAAAAAAAAAAAAAAAAATCAAAACCAAACCCTAAACAACTATTGCCTTGATGTTTTGCATGACTGAGTGAACACATCGTGGTACAGTGGGACTCGAGCCTTGACGGAAGATCTGCCTGTAGTTTGTAAGGTGTGAACAAGCACAGCAAGCACTGGTGGTGTAATTTGTGTTCCACTGGGGTTTTGGGGACTTCTTTTTTCCTAGCAGTTTTCTGTGGCAGCACTCTGACTGGTGTTTTGTCCATCACCTAAATTGACATTCTGATTTCAGTGTAAGGGGCACCCGGCACAAGTCTTGCATATGCTAATAACACTTTACAGCACAAAATATGGGGTTTTTTTGTTTCTGTTTTTGTTTTTTTTTTTTTTTTTTAGCTAGTGTGGCTTGTTAGATGATATTTAATTGGTAGGTTAGTGGAGCACATAACCATGCTGAAAGGAGTCAGATTTGGCATAGTGATGCTTCCCTGCCAGTCAGGAGATGGGTGTGTTATTTCCTATATAAAGCTGAAGCTGTAAGGATTTAATGTTTTCCTTTTTTCTTTCTCACCCCTCCACCCCCCACAGGTGTTGGTGGAATGAGCGTTGCGTGTGTGTTGAAGAGAAAAGCAGTACTCTGGCAGGACTCCTTCAGCCCCCACCTGAAACAGCACACTCAAGACACAGCTAATCCCACCATGCCTGTTGTATTGACATCTGGAACAGGGTCCCAGGCTCAGCCCCAGCCAGCTGCAAACCAAGCTCTTGCAGCAGGGACACACTCCAGTCCTGTTCCTGGATCCATAGGAGTTGCAGGTCGCTCCCAGGACGACGCTATGGTGGATTACTTCTTCCAGAGGCAGCATGGTGAGCAGCTTGGGGGAGGAGGAAGTGGTGGAGGCGGCTATAATAACAGCAAACATCGCTGGCCTACTGGGGATAACATTCATGCAGAACATCAGGTAAAAAACAAAAACAAAACCAAAAAAAAATAATCAAACAAGTTCAGTGTTTCCAAACTCAACACCTGAATGCGTCGGGGTATGATGGATGCTTTGAATGATGCTGTTTGAAGGTTTAAACTGCTGCTTGTGGGGTTGGAAGGGCAACAGCCCTGCTTTTGTGTTTTCTCTTTTCAGGATTGCCATGCCTTGGTAGTTATAAGCTGAAACATTTCTCTGCTCTTAGGAGTGTTGAAATCCCAGTCCTCTTTCAGAGACAGTCAGTGCATGTTTGTGAAATTCATAATTCTCTTTATTTATTTATTTATTTATTTAAATGCCCAAATCAGTGTAGCAGTGTCTGCTGCTGCTTTTCAAATCTGTTGCTGTAGTTAAATAATTCTTATGTAATGGTATTACAAAACTGCCAATGCATGTAGGCTGGGCTTTCACCATTCCCAATATTGAAAAACACAGGTCAGGAAGTTGCTGGTAATGCTTTTAACTGGGTTTCTTTGCTTGTTTGTTTTGGGTGGTGGGTTTTTTTGTTTTTGTTTTTTGTTGTAATTGGGAGGGAAAGGTGCTATTAATGTGCTTAGCTGAACTGAGGAAAGAACAGCCTTAAGAATGTCACAAAACAGTGCTTTTAAAAACTTCTTACAGTGACTTAAACATTTTTAAAAGGGTGGTGGGCCAAAACGTGTCTTGGTAGTAGTGTTTATGAGAAGTTTTTTTAGGAATTGTATTTGTCAGATGTGCTGGGAGTTAAATGGGATCATGACTCACTCCAGTTTTCTGCCTCTGACCTGTAACTAACTTGACAGAGATGTGCTTCCTCTGCTAAAGGAGCAGAGCTTGTAAGCACATTTTTAAAACAAATTATTACCATAAATACTGTCAGGGCAGCAGACACAAAGCATTTGAAGCCTTTATGGAGATCTCCTGCCTCTTCATTTTTCAAATAAAGTGAACAAGCCCTTGTTCTTCTGCTCTGCCTCTTAGGGGATATGTTGCCCACCCAGACCATTTAAAAGCAAACAGTGCAGTGGATTTTGCAAGCTCACTCCGCTAGTGTGTACATCAACAAAGAAGTAAACACAAGTTCCCTGTTAGCTTCTTCTGGGAGAAAAATCACATAAAGCACTGTGATGTGAACTAAGCAGCTAGAATAATATTGTAGTGGTTTCCCTATGTGGAAACACAGTACTTAGTTTAAAAGCAATAACTGTGTTGAAATTAGATGAAATTTTTCTATTACCCAGGTTTTCAATCACTAAATTTCAGTCACTTGTTTCAGGGGACATAGATGAAAAAGATCTTAATGCTCTTTAAGTTGGGTAAGAAACAAAGTAACTATTTCTTACTGAAAGGCTGCAACTTGCAGGTTTTTCAAATAAAAGCTGTGGTGTGGTACAGAGCTATTTGGGCAGGGACTGTGTGGGTGTTTTTGGTTTTTTTTTTTTTTGTTTGTTTTGTTTGTTTTTTGTGGACATTTTGTAGAAAGATGACTTCATGAATTAAAATGAACATCATAAAATTATTCATCCCTATTTCCTCCAACTCATACTCATCCTTTTCCTGGAAATCCCTAAAGGCAAAGACAACAAAATCCACTGCAGATTGAGGGGGCAAGGGCCTGGACAACCAAACCCTGCAGTCATCACAAATGATGCTGCTCTTTGACTATTTTTAACCATGTTCTTTATTAACCAGAAGATTTAAACTTTCATTCAAACTCAAGAATCCTGCCTGTTGGAGAGGCTTGCCCTCATGTCAGTAGACACATTGCTCTTCCCCAGCTTGCTTGTCTTCAGTAACTACTTGAAAGCTCCTATTAATGGTTGTACCACTTAATGAAAGAAAAACTCATTAACTTATACTAGCTGGAATGAAATTTTAAAAAAATAATGCATGTATTCTTTGGAGTCAGGACACTTCTGAAACTGGATGGACAAAATACACTCTCAGGATTCAGCTTGTTAGGTTCTTTGTGTTGCCTTCTCTGTTTTCTTTGTGTTCTGTGATTTGAGGCTCAAGAAATACCCACTGTAATGTAATTAATGTTGGAACCTTATCTGCTCTACTTTTGCATCAGCTGTAGTGTATTTGTCATGCAGTCCTGGTGTTGCATTCAGTATGCCACTGGAAACCAAGCTTTGTGTTTCATTCCTTCCAAGTCAGCTTTGAGATGGAGCAAGTAACCGTTTTCTCATGTGTTTTATTTGCTGCTGCAGACTCCACTGATGGCTGGGCACTTTTTTCTGTATCTTTCTTGCTTTAGCCTTTCTTGAGTGCCTCTTTTTCCATGGTACTCTGTTTGCCTTGGGCTTTTACTCCTGGGAAGCAGAATGCAGGATGTATGTAATCCTAATACTGCCATTTCTTTTGACTTCTTGGCCACTTCTGCATCTGCTTCTGAACTTATAAATTCCTTGGTGCAAGAACTAGTCTTATGCATGCAAAATGATTTAATTCAGTTTGGGTATAAGTGGGATAGTACTGAGTTTGTCCTGCAGGAGTAAAAGTGATATAAAGTGCTGGTACATGCAGAGAGGTAGGGAATCATTATGGATGTCTGCTAAGTCTCTCTTTCTTACAGATACCTTTATGTTACTGGGCTTTTGGTTTTAGAGTTTCAAAGATGGCACAGTGAGGGGCCCTTGCTTTGTTGCCTTAAAGACTGGTTAAGAAACTCAGTAGCTGGAAGATCATGGAAAGTCAGAAAAAATAGTTATAGGGTAATCCAGGTTAATGCCTGCCTAGAGCTTGGAAGGTTGTGATTAAAAGTAGAGGGATTTTAAAAAAATTGTTGAATCCCAGTTCTTTGTTTTGTATGTAGACAGGCATCTATCTCTGGTGATAATGCTCCAGTGATTCTTACCAAATGATAGCATTTTTTCATGTGTTACTTAATACCTGGGAGTGCTGTGAGTCCAAACTTATTTATGGGATCCTTGCTTTTCATTTTTTATCATACTGGTTGTTCCTCCCTGTTGATGGTTCATAGACAGCAGCTCTGAGAACTGAATTGGTGAATGGCTTTAGTAGGGGTGACTTAGGACAAAGTTTCTGTGCTCCCAAGGAAATGGATAATGTCCTCTTGTTGTGAATGGGAGGAAGATGCTTGTTCTCATTATATATTACCTAGAAATTTTCCCTTGGCATTTTCCCCTTTTCCAGAAGGTGGGGTAAGATATGTTTTTGTTTAAAAGCAATTAATTAAAGATGCTACTGTCATTTTGCATATTTAGGTATCAAAGATAAACCATCCCCACAAAAAGTGCATATTATAAATTGCTCTTTGTTCTTGCAGACACTGAAGTAATGGTGAAATCAGACATTTTTTTCTAGAGTGGAATCATGGAACTTCTAAGTAAATTTCAGCTGTTTGCAGCTAGAAATACTTAATCACCAAACTTCCTGCTACAGGGAAGACACTTCCATCAGTCAGGTCTTGACTGCAAAACAGTATTCTCTTTATTCACAAAAGGCAGCAAGATGAGGTTAAATTACTGTTCACCAGTAATTTAAAGATTCAAACTGAAGAGGTTTAGGCTGTTGTTCATCTCTGGTGCCTGCTGACTCTTAAAGCACACAATCATGCCAGCTGTACTAGAGAGAATTTGTGGTGTTTATCCTGAAGAATATAGGTAGAGATCAGAACCTTACTTGAAGGAGGTGAGTGAGGAGGTATGAGAGAACTGCTGTAGAATATAATGGCCTAGGCTGGATTTGGCTTGGCTGTGAAAGGTTGTGTCTCATTACAGGTCCTCACAGCTATCTACTGCTCCTGAGAGGAGTGAAAAGACAGTTGAGATATTTGACTGGGGGGAAATTATCAACACTGAGCAGGCTTTTAGGAAAATTGGCTGGGTTCTTTTGGATTGGGTCTCCTGTGGCTTCTGCATGCATGTATGTTCTTGAACTGGAGTGAAGAGAGAGTTTCTTGGGTGGTGGTCCCTCCTGAGTCACACTGCATGCATACACTTAGACTGTCTGGATTGCAGTTAGGGTAATATGGGAGTTACTTACCAGAACCAAATGATTTTAGGCATTTACTTTCTTTGAGAGCATGTTTAATTAATAATTGGAGACAATAAAACTCTGTGGGGATTGTCTTATTCAATGTGGGGAATTTTTCACATATATCTGGTGAAGAATAGTGAGAGCAACAGGGCTGAGGCTGTGTTTTGTGCTTGGTTTTGCCTTTTGGCAATGTGACCATGCTGCTTCTTAACTGGGAACTTGAATTTAAGTGGAGACAGAAGGTAATTTTCCTGGCAGCTGCCCTTTCAGAGCACTGCCACTCAAACTGTGCTGCTTGATGCTGTGAAAGTCTGGATTTGAGGTTGTTTGACAGTGTTTGGTGCCTGCTGGCAAGCACTGTGACCAAGGCTTGCCTTGCAGTCAGGGCAGGGGCCTCTAAAAAGATCCTGGAAGCTGATGGAGCAGAAGCCCTAGCATTTGTTATTCCAAAGTGAAATTCCAGTTAAGTGATGGTTTACTCTTCAGGACAGAGATTTCCTGATCTGTGGAAAGCACCTGGTGTATGAGAGTCACTGTGGTCTAAATCATCTGACTTGTTGCCTGGGCTAGAGCTGAAGGCATGGAGCAGCCCTTAATCACATACACTGCCTGATAGAACCCGTGGCTCTGTTCCTGGAGAGCATTTTCTGATGTAGCTTTCATTAAATCTGTTGAATTTTCATGGGTATTTCCTTGTGTCACAGGGAGCTGATTAGGGCTTTTCTTACATTGACACTGAAATGGCTGTGCTAATATGATACCCTCATAATTTAGAACATAATACCTAGCTGAAATGTCTAGTTTAGCTGATTTGTTTTGCAGAGAATTTCTCTATAATAAGGCAGTATCTTGGGCAAGGGGAATCGGAACATTTAATTTAGTTTCTCTGCTTTGTGTTGCCCCTTGAAAATACCTCCTGAGATAGAAGGACCACAAATAGATTGGCCAAGTTGGATATTTAAGGTTGGGTATTGGAAAATCCTCCTCTTGTACAGGGGGAAAAAAAACCCCAAACACCTTGAAATCCTCAGAAAGTCAGCTTAACTCTGCTTCCTCTGAATCTGGGGTTTTGCTGGCCCCGACAGACAGTTGCAAGATATCTGGCCCTAGTTGGGATTGCACAAGCTACTTGATATACTGGCTTTGGAATTTCTCTGAGGTGTATGTCCTAGGTGGACATGCTGCTTCCTTGCTCTGGTGCTTGTTCAGGAACACCAGATATTTTCACACCATTGAGTCTGTAATTTTCAGTGCTTCAAGAAGACTTCCAAGTATTTCATACACTTTCATACACAGTTCATACACTGTCCCCAAGTGTGTTTTGCACTGGAGTATAGCTTCTGTTTGTTTTCTTCCTTGCCTCTCTCCAACTCTGCTTTTCCCTTTATCAGCTCTTTTGTGGCCTGCTGAGTTGGTGTGACCTATCTGGGCTGTTGCAGAACAGGTTGTGATACTCACAGCATTTCTGTGAATGGCTGAAATTTCACAGAAGATACAAATCCCCCACCCCCAGTACCTCTTCCTTGCAAAGTGGCACCTCAGTTCATTTCCACTGCTGGTTGGAAATCCTCAACAAAGCTATTCCAGAGCACTGAATTTAGTGTTGCTTGTGTCCAGAAACTTGCTTGTAAGTGTCTCTGAATGTTGAGGTAGTGGGTCTGTGATGAACAAACCCATCTTTGTGTGCAGATATCCTGTGGTGCTGTGCTCCTCCCATCAGCTGCTCTTCTCTCAGGTATCCTGTTACTGCTCTGGCTTTGTTCTGGGTAACTTTTGTTCTAGGTCAGTTGTTATTGGGAGCGTCTGGACACATTGCTGACCCTGCACTGAAGCTGTGGTTTAGACCTTGACGCTTCTCTGGGTTGAAACTTGACTGTCATTAAACCCTCAAATGAGCCCTTGGCCCTGCTACCTGCATGGCATGGGGCCACTTGCATCTGTTCCTGACAGGAGTACTCAGCTTGGCACTGGAGTGGAACATTGCTGCAGGCCTTCTTACACCTTTTTCCCTCTCAGGTTAAACCTCAGAGTATCAGAGGAGAGGGGGTAGTGAAAGGAAGAGCCTTCGCAGGGGTCAGGTGAGCCAGATCTTAGTGTGTCCCTGAGTGCTTGCAGAAAAGCAGTGATCCCCACACATGCTGCTGGGAAGCAGAAGATGGTTTTCCCAAGGCATTACAAGCTCCAGTGGGGCAAAATTAAGGTTGCTTCTTCTGTAACCCTGTATTTTGGAAGGTTGTACCCCAGCAATATGTGCCCAAGACATATCAGAGTAACCTAGAATCTGCAGTAATGAAGCACTTCCCTCCGTAAATAAAATCTAGGGGAAAACATAATTAGCAAAGTGATCTGAGCCCTTCTGAAAGGCTGCCTTTCTTGCGTTTATTTCTGTACCCTGAATCATTAATTATCTTGGCTAAATGCCACATAAACCATTAGCCAATCTGCAAGTTCAATAGCTTTTTGCTTAGAATCCAAATGGTAGTAGCAATTCTAATGATGAATCCTTTACTACTAAAATAGTAGTTAAACCACCTAATCCCCTCTAATACTTGTGACTTCACATTCTTTCTTTACTGACTATTGTTATTGGAAGGCACTAAAAATAGTGCTGTAATCAGTTGGTGGAACAAGGTATTTTGACCCTGGATCTTGGTGGTGGTGGCAAGCCTGTTGCTGACAGTGTGCACTGCTTTTCTTACTCTCAGCTGGGAAATACTTTTATTTGCTCTCCTAGATACTACATGTGTGTGGATACTGTGTAAATTACGTTCTGTTTGAGCTGCTCTAAGGAAGACAAAGGCAGTCAGTCTCCCACAGAGGAGGAGGAGGCATTTGTTTCCAGCTGAAGTTTGTAAACCTTTGGTTAATTTAAAAAGCTTTAACAGCTTGTGAGTATATAAATCAAATGATCCAGCCCGTTTTATTTTTTCTCCTCTCCATTCTAAGATTGCTTTATTTAGGCCGCAGCCTCAATGTTTTTAGTATTTGTGTTTTTACTGCCTGAAAACTGGTGTTCTTATAGTAATGATTTTATTTTCTTTTTTTCCACTTCCAACTGATCAAGTCTCAAAATGTGGAGAATGAATGGATGGAAACTTTACACATCACTTGCCTTTTCACAATTGCAGGGTGCAAGAGTTAAAATAAACAAATATCCCAGTAATAACCATGCTTTTGAGGTGCTCTAGTTAAGCAAACCTGTGCAAACAGGGAGAGGTTGTTCCATCCTATCTCTTGTCTCCTCAGAGAAACAAACAAATGCTGTTCAAGGAGCTGAGGAGTTAGAACATTCCAATCTATCCCAATATGTAGAACAGTAACACAATTTCCTGCATGGCTCTGCATGAGTAGGAAAGCACCTGGTAGCCTGGTGGTCCCATCATGTTGTGCAGGGCTGGAAGAAATTGTCAGCAGGATCAGGAGCACAGGCAGCAGCAGCAATGCCAGAGGATTGAGCTCTCCCTGTGGATTTGTGGTCCCAGCACCCAGCCCCTGCCTGGGCTTTGGTTTGCCAGGCTGGCAGATAAGTCTGGGGGGCTTTGGCCAGAGTTCCTCTGTGGGATACCCTGGAGTTCATTTGCCTGGCTGGCAGGACTGAAGGCTGCAGTTGGCCCTGTAATTTACTGGAGATGAAAGAAATTTTGAAATCAGCTGTTTACATATTCCAACTTCCCCAAATCCTGGCTTTGCAATGCTCTTCCTGCCTTGGGTTGGGCAGATGCTGGCCTGGGGGTTTTGCCTCCTGGTCAGAAGTTGAACTGGGGAAAAGAGGTAGTGGGAAAGTGAATGCCCTCATGTAAGGGAGGGTCAGCTGGGGGCTGGGTAGATGCTGGGGAAGGAGCAAAGCAGCTTTTGGGATGGGGCTTCTGTTAGAAAGAGGGGAAACAAAGATAGTGGAGAGCTGAGGCTTGCAGAGACAGCCTTCTAGTTTGCTTTGGTTACCCTGTTTAACATAACTAGCTTAATAGAAAGAGTTTAAACTCTCTTCAGTTGCTGTTACCACTAATAAATACAGATATTTGATCTGTTGAATATTGTCCAATATCAACAAATAAAATAAGAATCATAAACCCTCAGGCTTCTTGGTGTGCTTGTTATGGACTTTTCTGTGGATCATCGGCTACAATATTTCTCAGATGGCTATTTCTCAGCTTTTTTTTTTTCTTTTTTTCTTTTTTTCTTTTTTTCTTTTTTTCTTTTTTTCTTTTTTTCTTTTTTTCTTTTTTTCTTTTTTTCTTTTTTTCTTTTTTTCTTTTTTTCTTTTTTTCTTTTTTTCTTTTTTTCTTTTTTTCTTTTTTTCTTTTTTTCTTTTTTTCTTTTTTTCTTTTTTTCTTTTTTTCTTTTTTTCTTTTTTTCTTTTTTTCTTTTTTTCTTTTTTTCTTTTTTTCTTTTTTTCTTTTTTTCTTTTTTTCTTTTTTTCTTTTTTTCTTTTTTTCTTTTTTTCTTTTTTTCTTTTTTTCTTTTTTTCTTTTTTTCTTTCTTTTTTTTTTTTTTTTTCCCCTCCAAGGGACCTTCTAGCTTGTTTCTTTCATTGCTTTTTCTCCTGTGTCTGTCTTTTTTTTTGTTTCTTTCCTCTGTTTAATTCTTCCTGTCCTTTTTTATTGGGAAGCATCACTTGCATAAGGAGGAAGAAAAAAATCCTATGTGATTAAGAAAACCCTTAATGCTTTTGCCATGTGTCTGTCTAGGTGAATATAAATTCTACATAAAGGAGGATTCCTTAATGTATAAGGCTAGTGTACAATCCCTTGAGGTTCCTGCAGATCATGAAGTGTGATACAGCACTGCATTTTGACTTTATAGGTAAAGGTCATTTTAGCAACAGTATTTGCTTAATATAAGGTGCAGTAATAACACTGATTGTTGACATTCATGTTTACTTAAACTACAGTTCAGCTACTTTGCTGCTGGCTATCAGTTTGGTAGGACAAAAAAAAAAAAAACACAATTATTCTAGAACAAAATATGGTACTGGAAATCCAAAAGGTAAATACGCTGTAGCTCTCATGTTAATTTATTAGATCCTTTTAATCCCTGCTCAGTAATCGTCAGGACAGTTGAGGGCCCCAGTTCCTGTTAATTTCACTGACTGCAGAATTCCTTTTGACAAGTGCCACTGAGCCCCCTGGGCCTTGTTTGCTGGGTTAAAATTAACTGGAGTTTGCAGTGCAGTGTTTCCTGCCAGGTGCTTGGGTTTGGTGCTTCATTCTCTGGGCATGCTGATGCTTTTGCTGTTTCCCTGTTCATCCTTTGCTGCCCCGCAGCTTTTCAACTCTGGGGACATCAGAGCTTGGCTGGGGATGGTTTGTTGGAGGGGTAACAGCAGAGGTTTGGCCTTGGTCTGTCTTGCAGTTGGTTCCCTGCTCTTGTCCTCTCATGGGGCATTCAGACCTTTGGGTCTTTAGTGCCTGGAGTGGTTGTCTGAGTCTGCTTTGCTCTTCTATAAGAAAAACCTTCTGAAACTTCTAAATACTGGCTGTATCTGCAACAGAATGTTTTGGGGAGGCAGGGAAGAGTGTCTTGCTTGGGTCTGTGGTGTGCTAGGTGAGCAGCAGATCCAGTACCAAATGGTACCAGTGTATAGAACACCTGTAGCTGCTGAATATTGTTCTTTCTGTTTCTGGTACAGCTGTACAAATTCAAAAGTGTTCTGGATACAGACAAGGATGGTGGATGTGGTGATCTGAGAGGTCTGTTCCAACCATGGCAGTCCTGTGATTCTGTGAAAGAACTGGTATATGGACATGGCAGTGTATGTGAATTTGGGGCCAGGAGAGCATTTGCTTCTGAGTTGCTGTCATTGAATTTTGCAGTGGTGAGGCCCTCTAACGTTATTTAAAAATAATAAGTGTGACTGGCTACCTGACACTGTGAGCTTCTCGTGGGGCTAGAAAATTGACAATGAATATGTTAGATGTGGAGTTACTGAGAAGCTCTTCTGCTGCATGGGAAGGGGAGTTCTGAAAGTGGCCATTGACCTGGAAAGAAATTTGTTGGTGCTGATGCAGTCTGCAGCAGGTGAGAGCTAGGCAAGCACATTGTGCTTGGAAATTGCTCTTCTTGAATGAGGTTCTCATCAATTTTGCTGGGCTTTACATTTGCATGCACAGTGTTGAACGTGAAGGGGAAGAACATTCTCATGCAATGAAATGACTTTGTAACTCATGCAGCAGTGGTGTTGCTGATGCACAGAGCCTTAATTTTGTTCAATAGACTTCAAAAGCAAGCATGCAGGTTTCCCGCTCTCTGGAGAAGGTTTGCTCTTGGTAGTTGGTGGGGTGCATGGTGCGTTTTGCTTTGCAGAGGCAGCACACCTGGAAGAAGCTGACATGGTGCAGCTGAGGGGTGCTGCTAGCTGAGAGCAGGAGTCAAGTTTTGTTGGATCATTTAAGAGGCATCTGGGACTAGAGCTGGCCTCTCTCCATGTGGTTCCTGATGTTTCTTTTGATCTCCTCTTCCCCCATGCAACCAGGTTGTCCTGTCCTCTCCAGATGTCAGGACATCGCTTCCTCCTGCACCCAATTTATCTTGACGTTGTCTTCTGGATTTTTTTCAAACCTTGGGTTCAGTGGTGAACCAGATTTTATGGTAATCAAATCTCATTGATGTTAGCATTCATCTGTGAAGAAGTTCTCTCTCTGTGGACTTCCTTGTTTCTAGTGTTTACACCATTGAGACTCTGCTCTGTGTGTCTGTGTTGGTTCTAGGTCAGAGCTACTTAACAGGAATAGATCCTCATCACATGGTGGATCATCTGTATCAGTGAATAACCATCTGAGAGTACTGCCTGCCTGTTGGAATACAAAAGTGTAGGAAGTAATGACTTTGACTCCACGTTCTGCTCTTTCAGAAGCTATTTGTTCTTCTTGCCCAGGGAAATGAGGGAGCCCTGTGATGCTTGTGCAATACCACGTAAGAAAATGAGGTGAAGAGGTGTTATGATTGAATATTATGGAGTGAGAAAATGAGAAGAGGACCTCCTGGCTACAGTCTTTGAAAACTGAATAATAACTGACCTGCATTATAAATAAATAGATACAGTCATCAGTGGAGATAAAGGAATTATGCAACTAAGAGAGGGGGGCTCAAAATTGGTGGTTCTGTACAGTCTGAGCATACAGTGCCTGAAAGTCAGGCATGAAAACCTGAAATAGGAAATGCTGTTATCCATCATTGGTATGATTCATGAAAAGGAGATGATTAGGGTTGTAACTTAAATATCTGTAATGAATAATTTGTTCCATTACCTGACCTCTGCTAGTGGAGAGAGGCACCACTATTTTTTTCTGCTTTTGATAGTGACTTAAGTAGTATATTTGAGAAGGAGATGGAGGCTGCCCATTTCTACTGTGTATAATACAACTGGCAAGATAGGGTGACAATTTGCAATCTAAGACATGTTTGGAGAACAGCTTCCTTTAGACCCTTGAGAGGAGTAAAAATAATAATGCTCTGTTTGGTGTGCAGTTAAACCAGCCAGGTATGAAAGAACTGGAGTGTACTTTGTTTTCATGTTTATCCTGTTTTTTTTGCTTTTTACCATTCATCTTATCTTGGTCTGTATCACCTCTGTGGTAACCAACTATCATGGCATTGTTTGAAGACAAACATGCTTTTCTATGCTGGCAATGGACAAATGGTCCAGACTGGGGAAAGCAGTGCAGGAATTGCTCAGTTTGGTTTCTGGTGGAGGACCATGAACTTCCATTGAATGCTTTGGCCAGGTTGGAAATTATATCCTTATTAATAGTTGCATCAACTCTAGCTTTTCCACCAAGAATTCAGGTCAGCATGGCAGTGCAGCTTCACACCAGGATGCAAATCACATTTTTTGGAACTTATTTGTTGGGGGGCACACACTGAAGCAGCAGCCTCTGTTTCTACACCAGCATTGCTCTGGCTTGGTGCCACTGTGGCTGTGGCTTGCTGAGATATGGCTTTAGCAGTGAGAGTCATGAACATCACCTTCTGATTCTCTTTCTGTATCTTCTTTATTCTGCAGGTGTCTCACTGAAATAATAATTTATTGCTGTTTAGCTTTTGTGGCTTAGCACGTGTCAGGGCTGCAGCACTTTCCATGAGTTCAGCTTGAAATGCTTCACGGAAGAATTTGGTGTATTTAACCTCTTGTCTCACATGAGTCAACTGAGATATTTTGTGTGGCAGGTCAGTGATGGAGCTGACACTAAAGGAAAGTCTCTGGTGCTTTAGTTTCTGGAAAGTGGAATCCTGCTTTCACTCTGTGTTCATGGTTCCTGTGATAAGTGTCACCATAGAAGGTGGCAAGGCTGAGGCATAAGTGCAAATTACCTTGAGCTGAGATACAGTAATGAGAGTATACCTTATTTTTAAACTGTGTGACTGGCCACTGAGGATTTGTGAATTAGATAAACATGTATTAGATAAGTTAGCAGTTTGTTACTAATCTTTTGCAGAGTAGTGTTGTCACAGAATAGCAGAAGAATGATCTTTAAGGTCCCTTCCAACCTGAACCATTCTATGATTTTATGAATTCAGACTGGAGAGGACATCTGGAGGTTATGTGTAGTGCTTTGCCTACATCTGCAATCCTTCAATGACATCAATTGACTCTTCTCTTTAAGTAGAAATAAATTGTAAACATAACAAAGCCTTGGTTCTGCTGGGAGTGGTGTGAGTGTCAGAAATCAGGGTGATCAGGTACCCTGGTGTGGCTGCTTTACACCACTATCCCTGGCAGCACAGTTGTACATCAGCATCCAGACCAGTTTTTGGTTTAGATGCCAGGCTGCTACCCCTGCTCTAGCAGAAAGGTGTGTGAGATCTGTTGGGTTTTGTGTAAACATTGAGTAGGAGGTGTGTAGTGTTGCCTGTGTGCTATCCTAAGTGTTTGTGGCTGCTGGAATAAGCCCTGCTATGATACAGGTGTTAGAATCCAGGGCAAGAATTCAGTCTGAATCCCAGCACATAGTTCAACCTCTGTGCTTTGTCCTCAAGTCTGTAGTTGTGGTTTTATTCTTTGCTTCTGTTCACATGCTCAGTGGCTGCAGCTGTCAGGACTTGCCTGGATGAGATACAGAAATGAGACTCAAATGTTTTCTTGCATTTTCAACACACTGTTTTAAATTGCTGGTTTTGATATTCTAATTGAATCCATTTTCATCAAACCGTGATCCAAAGCAGCAAATGGCACAGCTCTGAATTCCATCCTGTGATGCCATGAAACACACAGCTCCAGGTGAGCAAGGCCAGTGTCACCTCCAGGGACAGTGCCCCTGCTCCCAGCAGCTCTGCCCTGTGGGGGTTTTCTGAAGGTGTTTGTGCTTCTGGGTTTCCACTTCCAGCCATTGTTGTGGGGATAGTAACTAAAACAGGCAACTGATCTCAAGGCATTGCTTTCTCCCTTTTCTTCATCCTCTCCCCCCAGCTTCAAGTGGCAGTTTAAAATTTAATTTGCTTTTGTTTCTACCATTGGGTTTTTCTCTTCCATATCAATGTAACTTGAATTTAAATTTTACTGGGTTTATGCTAGAATTTTAACTTGATTTTCACCTGAATGGAAATGATGTTGATGTGCTTGCTTATTCATTGACTTCCTCACTACAGATCATGTACCTCACTGTGAAATATTGGTCTTTGCAATATGCTTAGCAAAGGCAGTTGCATTAGATTTTGTGTGTCTTAAAAGTAATTGCTACTTTTTCCTTTTTTATGCATGTGTAAATCTAACACTATGAATGTTTTAGCTTCTGGGACTCTTAAAGGTAGGTCATCTTTTGGAGGTCAGAAACCTTGTTATGTGCTGTAATATGCAATGCAGCTCTCAGTTTCTATCAGAATAAATGCTATAAACTATTATTAAGAGAAATCCAAGCATTTCCTCATGTATTTTTCTTGCCCATCTTTAAACAGGTGCGTTCCATGGATGAACTGAATCATGATTTTCAAGCACTTGCTCTGGAAGGACGGGCTATGGGAGAGGTAAGGGAAAGGCCTATAGAAAAATAAATCTGCATATTTGGGGGGTGGGAGGAGGAAAATAAAAGGTTTTGTGGCTGCTGGAATGATTCTGAGTGTTCTCCATTATGACTGTGAAGTGTGTGTGTGTGTACATGTGCTTTAACAAAATAAAAACCTGCCAGGCTGGAATACATCTTAGTAGGAGGAACAGCTAAGCCCTCCACCTGTTGTATCACCAAACAGTAAAATGGTGGTTGTAAAAGAAGGGTTAGAAATACATTACAATACTTGTAGTGTGTTTATTTTGATCCAGTGATCTCAGACCCCATAGTATTGTGGGTTTAGCTGTCTGTCATTGCCTGCTGCCCTGTTTCCACTCCTGGCCACCTTTGTCAGAAAGCACAGGAGTGTGTTTAATGTTTAAAGGAGCTGGGCAATGGAATCCAGGGCTGCAGAAGTGACAGGTGCTTTGGACAGGTCAAAAGGACCCCACGGAAGTTGCCAGATAACAGGTCCTTCAATTTTAGCTTGATAAAAAACTGAAAAAACTGAAGGAGGGTTATCTTGATCTCACAGTGCAGTAAGAATGTGGCAGATTTGGTGGAAATGGCCACTGGGCTGCTTTGAAAAAAAGAGAATGTACTTATTTTTAAAGTGACTTGAAAGGGTAGCAAGTTACCATAGTTGGCTCTGTTAGGTTCCTGAAAGTTGGCTAGAGACCCTTCTTTTCTTTGCCTCGTTCCTTTTCCTTTGTAGTCATTCCCTTTAGAGGCTGTGGAAGAATAGAGGTGAGAACATCATGTCTTGTGGATGGATATTAATGTATGGCAAATCAGCTTGATACAGGTCTGTTGTTTTGGAGAGCCTTCCTTTTTGCATTTCTGTCTGTCAAGTTCCAAGCTAGTTTTTTTTTCTTCACCTTTAGTCCATCCTATCTCTATTACCTAGTTTATGAGACAAGTTAAAGAAACAAAACAAAAATAAATCCCTAGATCCTGAAAAATGATCGTTTTATAGAAAACAGCAAATTATTGTGTGGTGGGATTCATGAACAGGTGCCCTGTCAGGTGGAAGTCTTAGCTTCCCTTCTCACCTTCTTTCTTTCCTTCTCTGGGAAGATGGCAATACTGAGTTGCATTTTAATTTGACAGTGCTTGATAGGCAAATCTGTTTCTCTAGGTTATATTAACCTACATTGAGCTTATTGACTAAGTTGATGAAAATGCTACACAATGGAGAAAACATGCCATAAAAAAATCCATCTGAAGCTGCTGAAAAGTGTGCCTCCATGTGGAACATGCCAGTGAAATGGTGGGGGTGTGAATGTTCTCTGAATATTATTTTTAACACCTCACTTGGGCAAGACCGATTTTCATACACAGAGCATTCAAGCTCTTTGAAATCCTGGTAGGAGTAAGCACATCACTTGTTTATACTTAAGGTGCCATTAGGTCATGTTAGCTGCAATGCCTCAAGGTATTCCTAAATATGCTGATTTTTACCGACTCTGCTTAGCTGTCTCCAGAGAGAAATGAATTCAGGTTTGGTTTTTGGAGGATGTGAGGTTTGCCTTCCAGTAATAACTTACCATTCCCCTCACCCCCTCTTTCTTGTAACTGTGCTGCAGATAGTTTTGGAGCTGACACCCTTTTGTCACTGTCCTTTTCTTCATACTAGATCATGCATGTTCTTCCAGGAAAGGTGATGTTTCACACTTCACTTTAAGCTAAGACACTGCTTGTTGTTTCTCCTGGGTTTTTTTTCTACCTCAGTTCCACCATTTCCTTTCTTTATCCACTGAATTATCTCTGTATTTCCCCAAGGTATTTCAACACAGATCCAGCTGGCTGATCTAAGGAACTATGTAAATTGAGATCCCCGAGGGATAATGTGTGTGTTGGCTTTTAAGACCATGTTCTTCAACTACAGACTGATTTTGTGCAGCATGCCCAATCCTCCCCCTCTCCTGCTCCTGGAATGTGAAGGAAACTGAGGGTCAAAGTCAGTCTACTAAGAAAAAAAAAAAAAGAGTCTCAAATCAGGGAAAGAGCAAATTTGATTTGTATTTCTTGATCTTGTGTATTCTGAGCCTTACCTGCAGGAAGTGTCAGTAATTTCACACTCTGAGTTGATAGTCAAAAACCTAGAGGGAAAGATGAGAACAAGTCTTTATGCATTTATTGTATCTCTATCTTTCTATTTTCTTGCTTCTGAATAAGCAGTATTGTCACAATTGCAGTGATGTATGGAGTTTGTGCCACTGAAGACATAAGCTTTTTTTTTTTTTTTTTTTTTTTAAGAGGGTGCTGTCAAGCAATTAGACCTCATATCTGTGTTTTGACAGCATGAGAGATAATATTTGGTTTTGAACAGATACCCTAATCTAGGAAAATTAGGAGTAGCTTGGAAAAAAAACAGACCACAGCTTCCATCTTCCTTATGGCTGTTTCCATCTTTGAAATCCCTCCCTCCCTCACTGCAAGCAGCCCTGTAAGTCCCTAAATTTCAGTCTGAATGGAAGTGCAATACTTCCTCAAGTGTGAGATGTGAAAAAAGCCACAGAAACCCTTTTTCTCTTCTCTCAAATGGAAAGGTGTGGGCTGTTGATAGAAAGCATGGACAATGATGTTGGAAGTAGCCTTCTAAAAGGGTTCTCCCCCTTTTTTTAGCACTTTGTCCAGGTTGTTAGCTGCAATGAAGGAAATAATCTTGGAGTCTTACTACAAGCCATATAAACCCAGTGAAACCTTCAGGAGGTTTGTACCAAACTCCCCTTCTCAGCAGATGTTGGACTGGAGGGAAAAAATGCTGCTAAGAAATATTTCCCACTTCATCTGATGAGCACTGAATTGTTGCTTTCTGCTGCAGGTTTTGGTGCTGGAGTCTAGTGTAGCTCCCAACTCTGGCCAAAAAGTGAAATTCCTACAACCCCCATGGTTTTTTGTATCAGAGCTCTGAGCCATCCCAGCCTAAGGCAATAGGTATTCAACTTTTCCATGGTTTTGTGCAATTAGATGTAATTGGTTGGGACCAAGATAAGCCCCTGCCTCTCCACTGCCCAGCCCTTCTTTTAATGCAGAGTGGTTGTGACTGTGTCTGGACATTCCTGTATCTGAGTTAAAAAAACCCAAACAAAAAGCAACCAAAAAAACCCCCAAACCAACCTATAAAAGCTCCACATGACTGGTTGCCCTGCTAATGATATCTTTACTGTCTCCTCATAAATTTATGATTCATTGGCTGCTGGGCTGGGGAGCATAGACAGTTTTGAATTATGTTTCTGTTCAGTGTTTTTTGGTTTTGTTGGCTGTTTGTTTTCCCCTTCAATTTATCTAGTGCTAGCAGGATTAGAAATGAGAGGGCTGAAGCTTGATGGTGGCAGAGCAGCTACACTGGCACATCAGGATGGTGCCAGGATGGGCTGAAGCAGGGCAGGAGCTGGGTAGGAACACACCAGGGATTGTTCAGTGGTCACTGGCAGCTTCAGAAGGGCTGCAGAGTCAGTGAAATGCAGCTAGACAGCTCAGCAGTTTGTTGTCTTTGCAGGCTGGAGATTTACTAATTTATTAACCTTTTCTGCTCCTTTATTTTGTGCTCTCAGACCCTCTTAGCTCCCTGAGCCAGCAGAAAGCTGTCCTTGCTTCAGCACACCAGATTGGATTGCTCGTTGTGTGCTCAGCCTCCTTATCTGGTTTGGTTTTTAGATGGCAATTTTTTTTTTTTTTAGGGTAGATAACATCTTAGTGCTTGTAAACCTGCAGTGCTGCCCCACTATGACTTGTAAATACAGGCTCTGCCTTCTCCTACCTGTTGGGGCAGATAAACTGAATTCTCCAGCTGCACAGATGGTTTCTTTTATCTTCATATTTACCTTGTCTGAAGGGGATCAGTTTACTTAATTTGTCTAATTCGTAATCCCATCTCAGTGGGATCTAGAAGTGCAGGCTCTGGACTTGTTGGTTGTAGAATTGCTTTTGTTGATGTGTAAGTTGTCCCCTCTCCTCCTCCCTGCTCTGCTAAATTGAATATTGGCCTGAGTCTTTAAGTCCTCTGTAAGAGGGCTTAGCAGGATTATTTTCATAGTGGATAGGGTCAATTTTAATAAAAACTGGGGAACAAATAAGTATGGTTATAAACCACTGCATGTTCATTTTTAATTTCCAACCTGAAGAAATGGGTGATACTCACTTAAAATAATTCCAGTTGTTAATTGTTTTTTTTTTTTCCTATTGCAAAAAATTACTTCCCCTGAGGAAATCCTTGTTGTCTTGGCAGTCTGTTGCATAATTCAGGACAGATGATTCCTGTTTGATAAACCTCTAGTTCTGGTTGAAGCAAGTGCTTGAAAGAACAAGGACCCCCATTGCCATCTCTTCATACTGTCTTTTGGGTATTCTCCTCCCTAATATATATAAATACATCCAGAATCTGGATGTAAAATGAACATTTCTATTCTGTTTCTTTTTGCTCATGGTACAAAGCTTCTGATTGGAAACTTTCTTCTTTTGGGAAGAAAGAGATTAGACTTTAGGAGACAAAGTTGCAGTTGTTTGTACAGTAAGGGGGTGTGTGTGCATGAGATAGTATTAGAAATTGTTTCTAACCCTTCTCTGTGACTGTTAAACCATAGGAAGGTGTTTGGGTGCAGTTCTTCAGGATCTTGTTGGAAAGTGGGTATGCTTTGACCCTCAAGAAAAATGTGAAAGAAGAAAAAACTGAATCAGTCTCCAGTTGCCCTCCATCCAGAGGAAATGGTCTTGCAACCTCTTGTAGTAGTGACCTAATTTGTATGGTCAGGAAAACTGAAATATTTGTTTAAATGAGCAACCAGATTACAAAAAAGAGCTTGCTCTGTGAATTCCACTTCATAACACAGTTTTCTTGCTGTGGTTTATAAACACATACTAGGATGAAGTGCTTATTTCTTATCTTTGGGTTAGGAGTGTACACCTGGTTTAAGCAGCTCTGTACCAAGTGTGTCTGAACCTGGTGCCTCGTGTCTGTGAATGTTCCTTTCCACATCTTTGTAGAATTTTGTTGTAATTGAGAGCTGAAAGGGTTTTGTGAGATCCATCTTGCAGCACTGGTGACACAGGGGGGGAAATATCTTTGCCTGTGGTTCATACCCATTCATTCAATTCATTCATTCAGTACTTGAATCCAAGTATTATTGAAGCAGGGTCTTACTTGAGGAATCCTTCTGGTGCTGCTGGTTTGGAAATGTCGTTAAAATTTTAAAAAGGTGGAAACAAATCTTACTGTGTTGGTACTGTTTATATTGCATGAGAAAATGAATACCTCCAAGTATTAAAACCAAGCAGGGAGGCTGGGCTTGCAGATTATCTCAGGAGAAGTAACTCCTGAACCTTTATGCATGCTTGCTTCAGGTTTTAGGAGTGCTTTAAAAGGCTATTTGACTAAGGAAAGGAAGGAGAGACTTCTTGGACTTAAGGAAGAAATTCTTTGGTGTGAAGGTGCTGAGCTCCTGACCCAGGTTGCCCCCAGAAGCTGTGGCTGCCCCATCCCTGTCAGTGTTGAAGGTTGGATGGGGCTTGGAGCACCCTGAAAGATGCTGAGATGATGTCCATGCTCATCACTGGAAGAGGTGGATTAGATGATCTTTGAAAAGTCCCTTCCAACCCAAACCATTTGGTAATTCTAGACTCTGCCACTGTAATGCCTTATGAGCAGGGTGGGTGGAAGTCCTGGGTGTCCCTAACACTTTCTCTACGTCTCTTTCACCTGCCCTGGGGCCAGCCCAGGTCCTGGTGTCCATCCCTCCAGCTAGGGCTGAAGTGCATCTGCCTTTGAAGGACTTTGGAGTAAGCTGCATTGAGCTTGGGCATAGAAGGTTCATCTCATCCTTAGTTTGAAAATCAGGCAGAAGAGTTTTACTTTTAGCTTAGCAGAAGTATCTTAGGAGTTGAAAGAGGAGGTTAAGGTGGGGAAGCAAGTTACACAAGTGTGTACTTTCATCTGGAGGAAAACTGCAGTGCAGGTAAGCAAGAGGATAGGCCCCAAGAGGAGCATTCCTGGCACCTCTCATCCTTAAATTGGACCTGTTCTGTGTTAGTTTGGGACATTGAATCAACCTCTGTAGGTAAGGATTGCTTTGTTTTACATTCCTCTGTGCTTGTACAGACAATGTGCAGGGCTCTTGGAGGAACTGGAAGTGTGTTTCTGCTGCTCTCAACCTTGTACATATACAGCCCCAGGTCTGCCTGGGAGCCTCTCAAGAGACTTCTGCTGCTCCCAGGGCTGCTCAGATGCCAGGCCTGCCCTCCATCTCCTGCCTGTACAGGATTGTTTTTCCCAAAGGGATTGCATTCTTTTATTTATTTTCCCATGTAGTCTGACAGCCTGTTGAAGGCTTATTGATCTTATGCTCTACTGATCTTCATGCAAAAACATGGTTATTTCTCATCAACAGCAACTTTGGGTGTTAGTGAAGTAGCTGAATATAATTGCTCCCTTTCCTGTGGTGTTTGGGTTGCTTTTCCTGTTGTGGTGTTTTTATTTATTATTATTTTTATTAGAATTTGGAAGGAATTCTGCTTTTCAACAGCAGGATAGAATTGTTATTCCTTTCATCAGAGTACCTGTCTTCTCTGTAATCTCTCCAGTTATCCCCATCTGAACCTCAGGTTTAATCTCATACATCCAGACCCTCTTTGCAATACATTTCTGTGTCAACACAACTTAAAAAGAAAATGGTGAGCGTAAGTTTCTTCTCCTAAAGCAGAATACACTACAGGCTGGGAGCTCTTAAATCATCCAGCAGCCTGTTTACTCTGTTCTGCCATAGCCTTAAATATGTATGTCTAATGCTGGAATACAGAGTTATCAACATTTGTGGTATAGGGAGACACAACTAATCTGATGATTCTTGCTTGCTCAATGGTAATTTCAAAACAGATGAAAGTACTTACTAATCTTCCCCTTCTTTTAGTTTTATTCCAACTTCAGCAGGCAAGGCTCATTTATTTTGTTAATTTGCTCTGAATGTATTGTTGTTTCCTGTCTGGATTGCATATGTCTTGTTCAGCCTGAAGATTTTAATTTGAAGATTGGCTGCTTGACATCTAAGGCACTTCAGCAGGGCTCCAGATTCCCCTTGCCAGATGTCAGTGCCATGCTGCAGGTGTTGCCTGGGTGAAGCTGGTAGTTCCAAACCCCATCTAAATAGGACAGACTGTTCTTTCTACTGTGTTTTCAACTTCAGAACAATCTTCTTTGGACTGATCCAAGACAGGGATAACTTCCTGTCTCCTTCTCAGTAAGTGCAAAGCCTTTTTCTATTCAGTCTGTAGGAGCAAGCACGCATGTGGCAGGTGCAGTGACCCAAAGCTGTTGACTCCTGTTGATGTTTACAAACAGTCTGGGTGGCATGGGGAGTCCTGCCCTCAGCAGTCATTAAAAAGGTGAGAAACCAGAGCTCTTGGCACCTCTCTGCTCTGTTTTGTCCCTGCCAGCATCACCACCTCAGTATTTGAAGGCAAGGCTTTGTGCTGCTCGTGGTTTTCGAGGTATCCTCAGGGCTCAGGTGGAAGTCATGATAATGTTCTGACCAGAACAGGGTTTTTTCTGCTAAGATTTTTCTTTGCAAGTAGCCCTGGTGCTGAGAGGCTGGAGGATGCCAGGTATGTGTGTGTGTGTGGTGATGTGTGTGGGGTTCATAAAGGAGTTAAGAGTGTAAGAGGATTGCAGAGACTGAGTCATTATCTGGGTGGTTGTGTGGCTTTCACCCTAGCAGTGTATAAATACTTGGATTATGGAGCATGTATATCAGTTTGTTTTTAATGATTGATTCATGTTTAGAAAAGAAGACGCTTATGGTTTATGTTTGCATTTTATACTTATTTTAATCATGCTTTGTATTTTTGTTTTTTTTGTTTTGTTTTGTTTTTTTTAATTGCAGCAGCTGTTGCCGGGTAAAAAGTTTTGGGAATCTGATGATTCCAGCAAAGATGGACCAAAAGGGATATTTCTGGGAGATCAGTGGAGAGACAGTGCTTGGGGAACATCAGGTAGCTCAATTATTTACTTAATTTAGTTGGGGGTTGAATACAGAATTGTACAACTTACCTGCTCAAAATTGCTGGCTGCTGTGGCTGACACAGCTTTTAAAAGGTTTTGAAAAACATCTGTTTTATTTAATAGCAGACTAATAGAAAAACTCACATTGCTGCTTTGTGGTAGAGTTAAAAGATGTCCATAGTTAGAAAAAGATTGTCTAGTGGGAACAGGTGTACCCTTATGTTTATCTGCTTTAAAAATTTTTGATTGCCATTAAAATTTCAATTTAAGCTTTCTGATGTGTTTTCTGTCTTGGGACGGATTTCTTGAAGTTTGGACAAAGATACTGGAGAATAAAATTATTAAAAAACCCCAAAACAAACAAAAACCCCACCCCACCATTTGTTAAATACTAAACCAACCAACCAAAACACAGCAACATTCAATTTAAAAAAAGGAAAAAAAAGAAGTTTTGGGTTAGTAGTGTTGAAGTTTATCTGTCAAGAATATTGTTCCTGGCTCAGAGACCATCCCTTACTTGGAATCTGAGGAGAGAGTGTTCAGGTTGATTTTAGTGAAATGGCAAAAAAAATCACATGCATGTGCTGAATGTGAAATGCTAACCTTTTACTTTTTATTTTCTGTGATTTCTACATGTAGTGAATATGGTCCTTAAACACTTGAGTATCTCGTGCAGTTTCCAAACAACTGCAGAGAACTCCAGCTCCAGAGGACTTTGACTGTCCTGTGTTTCGTTTTGTTTTGTTTTTTTTCCCTGCCAGGAATAGCCATTATTAGAGTAAAGGTATTGAGATAATGGTAAGGGCATTTTTTATGATTTAAAATTCAAAGCAGCTGTGAAAAAAAGGGAAAAAAGCTGCTCAAAATCTGATGGGCTGAATCCTGTTGAGTCTGGCTGGGTACTGGGGAAATTTTGGGGAGCCTCCAGCTGTCTGTTAGCAGCAGTGCCCACATCCAGTCCTCAGCAGCAGTTTGTGCTGGTTGTACTGGTATAAACTGAAGCTGAGGGTGGATTAAAGGGCTGAGCCCCTGAATAGCAACAGCTGAGGAGACTTTCTCCTTCTCTGCCTCTCTTGTTGGGCTGGTTACATGCACCAGACAGGCAGGGCAGACATCTGGGGGAGGTAACCTCCTACTCTGGCTGATCACACATCTATCTCCATGAGTCAAAGCTCTTTGTCTCATCTCTTCCTTTGTTTATTCTCAATTATTCCTGTGCACCTTACAGCCTTTATTCCTCAGCATGGCCTGCACTGCTCCCTGGGTGTAAAGGGAGGCAGAATTTTCCCTTTTCTTCATCTAAAATGAAGAGAAGAGCAATGATCTAAGCAGTCTGCACAAGGTGACTGCCCCAGGGCAAGGAGCACAACTTGGAGGTGGGCTGTGGAAGTGTCCTTGGCCAGAAGACTGGTTTGTTCCACAAACTGGGGAACTAATAAAGCCTGGGGTTTTTTAAGAGATCCTTTGCTCCATCCATTTCCCTTTCTGTCTGTGTCCACTGTATGCAGTCCTCCTGAATGGCTTTGGCTCTTCACTGCTCTGCCTCCAAGTTGTAGTTTTAAAGCATTTAAAGCCAGTGCCGCTAAACCAACCAACCCTGTCTGACACAAGCCACTGCTTTCTTCCCCTCCTGCTGATACAAGGAGTTACACAGCAGTGCAGTGATACTATGCTGTGCTAGGGAATTGATCCAAGTCAAAACCAGTTTTCCTCTTTGCTTTGTTAACTTTATCCCCAGAAAAGTCTCCCCAGTCCACATCACTTTGTGGCTACAAAGATGCTTGTGCTGGCTTGAAGGAGAAGGCAGGAAAATGCAGCCAAGAGCTATGACAGAATAGAATTTCTTCTCTTGGACAGCTTATGCCTTTTTTCTAAGGAACATCAGCAATATCATTGCCTGTCCCTTCCACCATCCCCTGCTCTTTCTGCTGCCTGTTGTAAGGTCATCTGCTGCTGCTGCCCAGCCAGTGATTTTTCCAGAGCTCATAAGGCCTTTTGCAGACATTCATCCCTGTTCTGGTTGGATCTCAAACCCTCAGACTGCAGGATGATGAAGCAATGGGGCTGATGGAGGAGGACAGGGCATCAGGAAGAAGAAAAGAAGTTCTCAGGAACTTTTTCTAGAGGAAATACCAGCCAAGAGAAACTCTGATCATGACATGAAAATGGCATTTCATGGTACCAATAAAATGTAGGTTGGTACAACAGTAGGATGGTGTTTTAAATGACAAATCCCAAGACTGATTGTTTTTTCACTGTACTAATGCAAGAGTTTTAATAAAACCAAAAGCAGAACTTTTGGGATTTTTAAATTTTAACCCTTACCTAGAGACTTAAATTTCTGGAACTTTATGATTTTAGATTTTAAATATAGTTGTCACCTCTACTAATATTATAGTGTAGTACTTAAAAAATGAGAAAGACATCATCAGAGTCAAGAAGTTGTCAGTTAGTACAACTGAGGCCTTAGAGATTATGTATTTAATGGCTTCCTTCCTTTGATTAGCTGAATCTACTTATAAGAATTACCCATGTTTTTGTTCCAGATCACTCTGTTTCCCAACCAATTATGGTTCAGAGAAGACCTGGTCAGGGGTTTCATGTGAATAGTGAAGTCAACTCAGTGCTTTCACCACGGTCAGAGAGTGGAGGACTTGGAGTTAGCATGGTGGAGTATGTGTTGAGCTCATCTCCTGGAGATTCCTGCCTAAGGAAAGGAGGATTTGTAAGTGTGCCTGATTCTGACATTTGAGTTCCCATTATATTATTTTCTTCATTTGCTGCTTGGTTGGTTTGTTTGTTAATCCATTCCTAAAGGCAACTGTTTCTTATTTGTTTTATTTATTTTTATTTTATTAAAGCTACCTTTAAAATGGGTCATCTAGCAGTTCAACACTGCTCTTGATTTAGGGGATGGAGTCTGGCAGATTCTGTGAAGACAGCTGATATTCCCTGCTCCTTCACCCCCATCTGAGCTTGACTTTGGAGAAGTATTACAAATATACCTCAAGTTTTTTTTGTGGCTGTTTTATTGCTGGCTAAGAAGAAAAAGCTCCATGGAATGATGCTAGGAACCTAACATAGCTACAAAAGCCACTCCAGCTGGGGAATGCTTTGTGGGGTGGGGAGCACAGTTGCTGCTGCCTCAGCTCTGAGGATGTGGGGTGAGGGGCATAATCAAGCCCTATTCCTGTAGTGGGGGGGGGAAAAAGAGGGCTCTGCCTCATCAGCCATGTGCTAGGTCAGAGATTGTTGAAAAGCATAAAAGTGTAGAGCAGGTTTTTTACTGTTCAGCTGCTGTGCTCATCTCTTCAGGGAGCTGATTTGTGGTTTCCTTGATCCATCTTATTTTTGTACCTCATTAGTGGGCATTGGATAACCTTGTTGAACCCTGAGAAAGATGATTTTTGAGGAATGAACAATCAGTGGAGGGGTCCAATTTATCATCCAAATTGGGGGTTAGAGAGGTGTCTGCTCTGCAGAATTCATCATCAGGATGCCAGTTGTGAAACGAAGGGGCTTGCTGGTGAATAGCACATTCTTTGCCTGAGAATTGGGCTCCAAATTTGTGTTTGGAATCAGCATTCCCAAGTCTGCTCTTCAGTATTAAGGAAGCATGACTTTACAAGAAGCATCAGAAAATTATTGCTTTTAAGACAATGTATTTTTTTCTAAGTATGGGGGAAAATCCCCTCCTTCCAAATAGGGAGAATGGAAAAAACAATTTAGCTGATAGAAGGTCCAAGTGCCCTGTTTTGTACAGAGTACTTTTCTCTCAAATAAAGCAGCAGACAGGGTCTGAATGTCTTTGTGACAGCACCAAAGCTGTCTGATAAATGTGTTTATATGCCCCTTGCTGTTTTTTATCATAAATTAAGTTGTTTTTCCTCTCCCTTTTGTTGTTCAAAACTCTGCCCCTGGCATAATCACCCTTTATTCTTCTCCCAAATGAAATAAAAAGAAAACATTAAGGGCAGGAATGCTGCAGATGTAATACCACTTGTAAAATGCTCAGCAGAACAGAAACTCTTTATCTTTTATTTCACCCCCTCCCTTTAAAATGCTCTTTAGGATTATATGAACCAGTGATTGAGACAATGATGGTCCTGAGTGCTCTGAAGTGAGCTGTACCTTGGAATTTGCTGTACAAATCACAGCAGTGCCCCCCAAACCCGAGGTGATTCTGTTCTGCTCAAATACATCCACTTGTCTCATCAATTACTGCATCTTTGGCACTGAGACAGGGGCCTGTGGAGATTCATTTTATACCCCTTCAGTACATGCTTTGTATTTAAAAGTTCCTGAGTTAATTTTGAAGGGCTTAAACCCTGTCTTAGAAAGAGTATTTGAATTAAGAATTCTTTAAAATTATTTTGGGGTGGGGTTTCTATAGAAATATAGAAGCAGAAGCAAAAGAAAAATGAGTAAGTAGATAAGACCTCCCTTGGAAGAGTGAGAACTAATTCCCTTGTTTCTTTGGTTATGATTGACTATTTTGGTTTTTTTACATTTTTATTTGTAGGCACTAATGTTTGCAAGTGAATCACTTTATTGTGCCATGTTTGTTTGGTCTGTTACCATCTCGGAATAAAAGCAAAAGGGATCTGGAAGCTAAACTTACTAAAATAATGTCTCTTTTTGCCTAGGGGCCAAGGGATGCTGAGAATGATGAAAATGACAAAGGGGATAAGAAAAATAAGGGCACATTTGATGGTGATAAATTAGGAGATCTGAAGGAGGAGGGAGATGTGATGGATAAAACAAATGGTTTGCCAGTGCAGAATGGAATTGACGCAGATGTCAAAGACTTCAGGTATGTGCACCATTAGCTAATAATTAATCAGTGTCACACTTACCATTTTTTGAAAGATATTCCATGCTGTAGTGAAAAAGCCCTTGACTCATTGAAACAGTGTCCCAAGAAGGTTACAATGTGGCCAGGGAAGAACTGGTGAGAGAAGGTGGTGATACCTGACAGCTCTCATCTGTGCAGATCTAGGTCTGTAGATTGTAATCTTGTTTTATTTTCATACCTGGTTTTAATAACTCTTTGGGATTCCTATGGAAATACCTCCTGAAGATATGGACTCTGCTTATGGACACGTCCAAATTGTAATTGGGTTTTTGGAGTTGCTTCTTGTAGCTCTCAAGAGATGAAAGCTTTATGAAATTGTGACTATTGATGTAATCAATGTATTTGTGTTTCTTGGTAGTTTACCTGCTCACTCTGCCTCCTGTTGACATGGAGAGGAAGACTGTAAAAGCAAAACAAATGTGCTGTGGGGCCTGTCCTGGCCCTTGCAGTGAAAGGAACCATTTCCCACTTGAGTCCAGTCCTGAATTAGGACATTATGGCAGCTATTTTAGGAAGGTTTCAAGTGAGATCCAGTGTCAGACTGTTACCTGGTTAATAATTACCAAATAGTTTTATGAAAAAATAACTTTACCATTGCTGAAATTGTGTCCATGTTATGGCTGACTCTGCTCAGTTGAGGAGAAAAAAGAAACAGAAATTCCTTTTTACTGCTACTATAACAGGTCTTTGAGGTGAGGGGACTGGTGGTTTTGTGGATTATTTGGTGTGTGTTTTTGTTTTTTTTTTTTAATACACAGCATGTTGAGTAGAATTCATTTAAGGAACTATTTCAGACCTTCTTTCCCTCTTTTTTTTTTTTTTTTGTCTTCCTTTACAACAACATCTACCAGCAGTTCTGGTGAGTGCTGGTGGCTGCTGCTGTTAAGCAGTGCTGTGTGACACAGTGTTGAGGGGACATTCTTAGTGACAAGTGTCTTTCCTTTCTCCACAGCCGTACACCTGGTAACTGCCAGAACTCTGCTAGTGAAGTAGATCTTCTGGGTCCAAACCAGAATGGTTCAGAGGGCTTAGCCCAGCTGGCGAGTACTAATGGTGCCAAACCAGTGGAGGATTTCTCCAACATTGAATCCCAGAGTGTCCCCCTGGATCCCATGGAGCACGTGGGCATGGAGCCTCTTCAGTTTGATTATTCTGGCACTCAGGTACCCGTGGACTCAGCCGCAGCCACCGTGGGGCTCTTTGATTACAATTCCCAACAGCAGGTAAAGTGTCAGCCCCTGGTCCTACCTTACTGCTCTGCTGTGTGCAGGAGAGTCTTTATGGGGTTAGCCTGAGCTCAGGCTCCTTTTGGGGAGGGGGATGAAGGCTTTGGAACAGTTCTCTCATCTCTCTGCCATCTACAGGGTGCTGCATGTGTCCAACTCGTGAGCTGGAGGCAGGAGATCTGCTCCACATGGCCCCATTCAACAGTAGGCTTGAGGACCTGTCATAAACAGCACTTATTAACAACATGTTTCTGTGTAGTGATCCTTTTTAGCTTGAGTAAATTTGCATTGGAGAAGAGCTTTAAAATCAGTAAAACTGCTAAATAAAAAACCAGCCATCCAAAGAGCAACCCATCCTTGAGCCCTTAAAATGACTTAAAGGTCAAAGGACTTCCCAGCCTCAATGTTGCAGCCCTGCTTTGGGATTTCAGCCTTACCCAGCTGGAGCAGGCTGAAAGAATCATGAGTTTAAACCCAGACTTGTGCATGATTTCAGACCTGAGGTCAGAGTCCAATACAGCCCAGTGGGTTTGACCTTTTTTCCCACACAAGCAGCCCAAGTTTCTCGTTCTGGACAAGCCAGGCAAATCCTTGCTCTGCTCTTGGCTCCTGCTGAATGCTGGGCCCAGATCCAGCCATCAACTTGTAATCCACTCTCGTTCCTTCTGGTTTGGGCAATGATTGTAAACTTTTATTGCCTTCCTTTTGTAACTATGATATCCCTGAAAGAAGAATAAAATCCTTTGTTGGAGCTGATTGCAAGAGTATAGAACTAGCCCTGGGCTTCCTGAAATATCTGATCTGTTTTTAGCAAGATAGCCTGCTGGTTGGTGCTAAAAGCCCACATTCAGAGTTATAGTCCTAAAAGCAGTGTAAATATCTGTGTTATAGCTTAATTGGTAGTTATGTTGTATGGTAGGGAGGCTAATGATGGACATTTTTTTAATGATTAAACTAAACAGCTTCTGCAAAGAAAAAAAGAAAGCTAAGTTTCCAGTTTGTTGTGTTCTAGTGTGGGCCCTTGAATGCAAGAGTTACTTTCAAACAATAAAATGTGTATTTATTTTTTTAAAAACCAATGTTAGAGCTAAATAAGTGAGCTGCTTTTTGAAGAACCTTTAGATATGGGAAAGTCACTGCAGGAATGTGATGCCTGTAATTGCTTTTTGCCAGTGTTTTCTGTTTACAGTAAGGCACATTTACAAATTTGAGTAGTTTTTATTTATTTCTCACAGCTTTTAAAAAAACCATAAGATTTACAATTGACCATGTCTTTCTCCTAGCTAGTAGAAATAAAAACTCTTGAAGTAAGGCTGACCTGGCTCTCTAGACATGCCTGGTTTGCATTATTTTCCCCTTTGTATGATGTAATAGCCACATAGATGTGATGTCACCTCCATGTCATCATGCTTAAAACTTTCTGCTGTGTTGCTGGTGAATCATAAAATCCTTGAGGTCGGAAGAAGCCTGTAAGATCATCCAGGCCAACCTTGAACCCCCCTCTCCTAACCCAGCCCACTGCTACCCATGTCCCTCAGCACCTCCAGGGGTTGAGATTCAACCACGTTCCTGGGCAGCCCCTTCCTTCCAGGCCTTGAGAATCCTTTCTGGTAGGAAGTTTTCTCTAATATCCAAGCTAAACCTCCCCTGGTACAACTTGAAACCACTTCCCTTTCTCCCACCTCCCCCCTGGCTCCAACCTCCTTTCAGGGAGGGGTAAGGTCTCCCTTCTGACACCTTCAGACTGAGCTGCAGTTCTGTCTGGATTTTGGAGAGGAGTGTGGGAGGGTTGGGTGCTGTGAGCACCCCTCCTGGTGTGGTTACCTCCCCCCAGGTCATGCTGAGAACCAGCAGGAAGGGTTGGTTACTGAGAGCTGGTATTTTATTACTTCCATCTTCATTGCAATAGCTCCTTATAACTCCAGTAAATTCAAGTGACCAGTTTGGGTGGGTGCTGTGGTAAAGAAGAGGATTCACTCCTCTGCCAGACGTGGCTTCTTGGGTCACATTTTTTGATGCAACAAGTCCTGGGCTCAGCCTTCTGCCCAGTCCCTTAATGTCCAGCATTGCTTGGTGTTTTCTGTCTGGCAGTGACAACCTCTATGAAAGGAAATCTGTCCTTTGGTAGTGTAGCCTTCTCCAGTCAGTTGTCAGAAGGAAAGAGGCCTCAAACAAAAGGATCTCATCTGTACAAGTGCCTTTCTCAGCCTGTTGGGAAGCAAAGTAGGCTGGGAAAGAGATTACAGCAGCTAAAAGTAATACTAAGGAGGGAAGGTCTTAACCATGTGTAATCTGATTAGAGATGTCAGATGTTTATATTGCAGGAGAAAACTGGCTTATGGAAATGTTATCTTAGAATGGTCCCATAACTGCAGAGCACAGAAGGGATGCTCTGCTTGCTTTGAGTTCTCTCAATCAACCCTGGGTGCTGCAAATGGTGCTTTAGTTGTGGGCATGTGTGGGAGAGGAAAAGAGGCTTGTTTTTCTGTCATGTTGGGTGAGCCTGCTGAACTCCTCTGAAACTATGTCAGTAGTTCATAGGCTTTCATTCTGGATATGTTTCCTAACAGCTTAAATTGCTCCAGGCATAGATTTTTGTAATTTCAGCCTCGCTTTGTAAATTCCAGTTAATATTTCCCTTAAAGATGTTTCTTTTCCTTTTTCCACTTACTGGAGCCCACAATTTAGTACTGACAGATAGTGTAACCTTCTTTGCATATGCAGTAGAGTTCCAAATAAGATGACTGAAAGCTATACATTTTATATATACAATATATGACATTTTTGCCTTTTGTTTCCTGGAACCCAGGCCTTTGCTGTCAGTAGATGGGGATGGTGTTGGGGCTTCAATAATGCAGAGTTATTAAATACATAGAAATGATGATTCCCAGAGCTCCTCTGGCATAGGGGGTTATTTGGCTAAGTAAAGCCTGAAATTGTAATCATTTTTGTTGGCTCTACTTCCTTGTATATGCTACAGGGAGTAAGAAATTAGCAGCTGCACAAAATCCTAGCTGTTTGCAATTTCTTCTCTGTAAGTTGAGTCTAGAGCCTGGGTTTGCAGCCTGCAGAAACAGCCACTGAAAGCTGGCAGAGGGTGAGCTCACTGGTTTGAATTGCTGCCTGAGTGCATGGCTTTAGGTATCAGCCTTTTCCTGATTTTTCTTTGGAAGGGAAAGTCCATAGAGGTGTGAGAGGAGATCAGCTGCAGGTGGAAGCTGCTGGCGTGTGCTTGTGAAGCAGCTCAGGAATATTGACTGAGGGAGTAAGCTGGGGCTAAGTCTTCAGGATTCTTTGGCTTGAGGATGCAGATATTCTCATCTGAAGGAGATGGAAGGACCTTGCCCAGCCTGCTCCTTACTCCTTCCTTCTGTCATACCAGGAGTATTAGGTAAAGGAGCATCTTTTCAGTCTCCCTCTGAGTCTGGAGGTAAAGTCTGGCAGCAGCCATTTGCAGAGTGGTTTTGGTAGCATGGCTTGATTTCAGCAAAAGAAAAATGCACAAAGGTAGCATGGGTCCTTGTGTGTCTGAAAGTCAAATTTAGCAGTCATCAGCTGTGCTCACAAGAGAGAGTGAGCAGACAAAAAAAAAATACAACAGCAGCAGGTGAAATATTCATGCTTTGAGTAGCTGTGTATCTTTTTGAGAGTACTTCTAATTTAAAAATGAATGATTGGGATGCATTTGGGAGGTGTGGAAGTCATCACACATGTGAACTGAGCACAAGGAAAAAGTATTTTCAGAGAAGATAAGTGCTTTTTTGCCCTCAAGACAGGCAACTAATAATCTAGCCTTTTCCTCTGCTTTTCACCTTGACAGTATACATGTTAACAGACTGGAAAAACAGATCCCAGGGATGCAAAACAATATGAAAATTAAAGGTTTTGGTGAAGTATTTGCAGCTGCAGAAAGATAAACTATTGGGTTGCTGAACTCAATGCAAAAGCAGACCACAAACCCAAGCAGAGCTGTTCTAGATGTATTGCTATCCAGCAGTTTAGGGGTTATAGAATTTTTTTGGCCATATCTGCTGATGAGTGAACAAGATGCTGCTGGAGCCTCCTACAGAGCCAGTATTCCTCATTCCATTTTCTGTAGGTCACCTTGTCCATTATGCCCTTGCTTTTTTTAAACTAAAAGATGTCAGTAGAGGATTTGATCCAGCTACTAATGACAGATGGGATATTAACAAAGATTACACCCATTATAAACACTGAGCTTTGTGTAAGCATGAAGTATTGTTGAGTGACCTGGTCAAAAAAAGTAACAGAAGGTGTGGTCTGCATAAAGATTGTTAGGAATGTTGTAGGGCCCTCCTGATGTTAGGTCCAGGGAGGGGATAACATTACTGTGTATGTGATCAGTTGCTCCATAAGCAATGTTATGATACACCTTGGATCTATGGAGGGGCCTCAACATTTAAAGGGGGGAGCAGACTTTGGAGAAAACAGTTGTGGCCAGGTTGCTGGCACATGGAGGATCAATTCTGGATCCTCTAAGTGCTGAGTTCCACATTTAAAATCTGATACTGAGCCCTTACATGTTTTTTTCCCCTCCTTTTGAACTTATGAAAAGAGAAGGAAATAGAGGTAGGCTATCCACCTGTCTTTTCCTATTTTCTGTCTAAATAGTGCAGTTGCTTGTCTGCTCTCAGGAGAACTGATTCCAATTTTTGCCTATAAAAATCACCCCTAATTTTCTAAATGATTCCATGCTTCATGATGGTTGTGAGTTTCTGCCAAAAATTTGGGTGGAATTATTATTGCTGCTTCTGACAGCTGCAAGTGGCTCCCTGGTCTTGCCTGAAAGGAGGGCAGAGATAATAGGTGTGAAAATTGTATAGCATTTAGGACCAATTTTTTTCCAAGTGAGTGGAGAGAGAAAACATTTATCATAGTGGCTTGTGGAGTAGTTCACACCTCAGAAATGAGCACTTTTGGAATTCAGCAGGGTGAACATTGCTCCTGTATAGTTTGAGTGGCTGTTCAGCTTGGGTACCCTTAAATATTTTAATTGGAATGGGGGATGGTCAGGTAATGGATTGATTCAGGGAGGGTTTCGCTCAGGTAGAAGCATCTGCTGTGACATAAGAAGCTGGGGAAGGAAACTTGGGAAGGACCTGGATGAATGCAAAGAAAGCAAAAATACTTTTTCTTCACAGACTAATTATTTATTGAGAACGACTTCTCAGTGGCATTGCCCATTGTAGACTGTAGTAATCTGTGCACTTGTATATGCTTTGGATGACTTAACCAAAACATCCCCAGCTCTGCTTTCTGTCTGTGATCAAAGAAGAGTTCCCACTCCTTGGCTGGTCCCATCCAGGGGATGCTGGGGGGGGAAGGGAAGCATTTTGTCCAGGGGCTGGTAAGCTCCAGAGGCTGGCAGCCCATCTGATGGCTCTTGGAGCCATCTCAGGAGCATCATTCCCCCATGCCTTGCTCTGCAGCCTGCCTGCCATCCCCCTTCACCCCTGCAGTCCATCTGGGAGAGCCACCCAGGTTGTCCATGGGTGCAAGTGGGATTTCACTGGACACAGTGGTGGTCAAGAGTTGGGAGTGCTTGTGGCAGCTCCTGGTGATCCACAGGCTGCAGTTTGGGGCTGTTTGTGGAGGAGAAAATGGCATTCAGGCATTGTTCAGAGAAAACCCTGGCTAGGGTTTAGCTGTGTTTCAGAAATACTTTTTTTTTTTTTTTTTTTTTTTTTCCCCTGTAATAGGTGGATTATCTCGGGCAATTGATTCCGTGGAGGTTTAGGGTTTTTTTCAGTTCCTTTTGAAACGCTTCCCTTGAAAGAGGAGTGTCTGTAACATAGATCTAGTGTCTGAAAATAAACCTAGTGTAAAGGAATTGCTTTAAAAGGAAGTAAGAGAATGCTTTTTCTGCATGAGTAAAGGACCATATTTGTGCTTTTGTCTCTTTTAGCTGTTCCAAAGACCCAATGCACTTGCTGTGCAGCAGCTGACAGCGGCTCAGCAGCAGCAGTATGCCTTGGCAGCTGCCCATCAGCCTCACATAGGTAAGTCTTGCACTTAATACCTTAGATTTTACTGGATGTCTCTTAGCCCTTAGAAAAGGGGAAAACAGCAGGGAGAAAGGCTTGGTAGGTTTTAGAGAATCCTAAATTGTGTTTTTGCAACTGGCAATCGACACATAAGCAGAAGTGTGTTGTGTGATGATCTGCTTGAAAAACTTTGGAGGTATCAGTTGCACACTTTAAGAGCTCTAGAGCTTTCATGTCTGACAGGAATGACACTCTTCTGCTTGTTGAGAGTGCTGTTCAGTAATGAAAGCATTTTGAAGTACTTGCTCTGAGTGAGGCATGAATTGAGGTGAGCAGCACAGTGAAGGGAGGGAAAAATGCACAATTCTGTATACAGCTGAATGTGCCTCCTGGGGTTCAGCTGCCTGAGGTCTGACTTTAAGTTAAAGATGTAGTTTATGCAAACACATGGTTCATATTATTAAACCAGTGTAGATTAACTTGGAAGGATACTTTATCCTATGTGTACAAAACCAGATCTTCTAGAAGGGCTACTTGGGGATGATTGGAGTTAAACTATTTTAAACAATTTTAGCACAATGAGCACTTTGAGTTATAGTTCTGCCGACCCAAAAGCCCACCACCAACATCCTGGGACTCTCTCAGCTCTATGCAGTTCACTTGTGCCCTTACTGGAGTTCAGCAATAGACTTGAATTAAAATTATTTAGCTTTTTAACTAACTCCTCTCTGCCTCTCCTACTGCCCACACAGGGCAGTGGGAGTGCCCTGCCATGTTGCCTCTATACTCCTGAGCTCCTTCCAAACTAATTAATTGAAGTGTTAGTATTGTGTAGTGGGCATGAACTCAGAGAGTAGGGTAGACTGGTTCTTGATTAACTTGCCATAGGAAACATGGAATAGTAACAAGTAATTAAATAATGTTAATATCTAGCTGGTCAGCAAGGATGTATCTGCACTGCAGAGATACCTGAGCCAGTCTGGCTGTTGTGTACAGACTGTTTTACCACTTCAGCTTCCCTTGGAATTAGCTTTCTTCTCTGGAAGATACATCCTGTAGATTCTACAATCTACAACCCTGTAGATTGTTCTATTAAGAGTCTGGGAAATGTCACCGCTTGGAGAAACCGACCTGTAAAAAGCTTGAAAAATACTTTTGTGATCACCACCTGGGTAGCCAGAAGTGGTTTTGGTAGGGCTAGAGTTCTAGTGAAGTTTGTTCTTACTGACAGGTATGTTTTCAGCAGGTTTAGCTCCTGCTGCCTTTGTCCCCAACCCATACATCATCAGTGCTGCACCTCCAGGAACGGATCCCTACGCAGCTGGACTTGCGGCCGCTGCCACCTTAGGTGAGATACTTCCAGTTGTCTGCATTTGTGACCATTTTCTGTTTCAAAACTGCTCTTCATTCTGTGACTGGTGAAACTAAATAGTAGTACATTGTCATTTCTGGAGAGAGGTACTGGTGTGTCATTGAGTTGGGAGAGGATTTGTCTGGGAAACCCTATTTTCTGTGGATGAAATGTGATAATTAGTGTCTAACACTTGGGCTCCCTCTCTTTGGAGGATAAACAACAGGAACAAATTTGAAATGAAACACTTGCAGGTGTAAAAGTTGATACGTTTGGGTTCTTTTGATAACTGACAGTAGCTAGAGAACTTTGAAATTAAACTACTTAGATGCTAGATGTGTTTTCCTGCCAGGAAAGTTGTATCTCATTGCTGATATAGCTTGATTTACTGTAGTGCACCCAGCAAATGAGCTCTTGCCCTTTTGCTAGAGTCTGTTCAGAACTGATGCTTTTTAGGTTCTCTAGGTAAAAACACTGTCACTAGGTCTGCTGTGAGGCTTGGGTTATGAACGTGCAGTTTTCCAGATGGCAAGCAAGGATGGTGGCTCTGACAAGCCATGCAACACCTTTCTCTGGACGTTCCTATATTAGTTTCCAAATTCTTGCTGACTGTCCTAGCCAAAATTGTTGTTGCTTGACATGCCAGCTTGGTAAAACAGCTTTTCAGGCAGTGTGAAGAACACATTGTATATTGAATGTTTGCTGTGTGTGCCATAAAGTCCATGCCTAAGCACTGAGGAAAAAGAAGAATGTACTTTTAGAATAACATTTTGATAGCCATCCTTTTCTTTCTGGAAGCCACCAGGAGAGGAAACCACCTCCATTTGAAATAAAACCTGATTTTTAGTGGAGCCTGCATGCTGTTTCCACACTCCACTTACAACTGGGATACCCACTGCAGATCTCTTTCACTGTGGGATAGTTTGTACCAAATCAAAACCATAAAACATTGGTTGTAGGTGAATACAGAGCTCTGCCAGAGGGTGCTGTGGTTTGGTACGTGGCTTTATGGCATGTTGAACAGCTCTTGCATAACTGCTGCTTAGCTTTTAAGCTTTGGGGCCAGTATCAGGTCAAGCTCTGAAATGAGATTTTAGCAACTGTTACCCAGTTGGATGGTGGTTTTTGTAGATCATATGGAAATATGTAAAGAATCAAGATTATATGGGCTTTGGATTTAGTGGCTTTTTTGTGAATTTTCTACACTGATTGCATAAGAACAAGGCAAGAGTGAGGTAACAGCATATTGCTGGCAAACAAATAATGTTGTGATTAAATGGAAGACAGCCAAGAGCTAGAGTACAAGGATATTTCTAATAGTCCAGAAGTTGATAAACTATCATGTGATGATGAATGTGTGGCAGTGAATGAATGACCTGAACTCTTGATGGCAGATATAAGTAGGAAGCTTCAGTCAGGACTTAGTGGGGAAGATTAGCAATTCCAGTCAGAAGAGGGGCTTTGTAAACAGATGCTATAAAAAGAGGATTCTGGTTGGCCTTTTTGTATCACCTCAGTGCTTCTACACCCAGTGCTCATTCTTCAGTAACACTGAGGTTCAGTGGAGCAGGAAGTCAATGTCTTGGTTTTGTAGAAAGATGTAACTGCTGCCACGTTTTGAGGAAACAGCAAACCTGTTTGCCACAGGTTTTTTGGGGGTTTTTTTGTTTTTTTTTTTTTAGTTTTTCTAAGCAGTGTTGAAGCTGCAGCTACTTGAGTATTTGAACCTTATCAGTTTGAAGTAGGAAATAACACACCCCAGGGTACCTTAAAGCATCCCAAAATTGGCATCAGGGTCTCGACTTGAGAAAATTTTTAAACTTTGGTTCTTGAAAGCAAAACAACAGAAGGTGTAATGTGCTGCAGTGTACTTAATGTTACACCACTGAGAACTAGGAGTTACTTCATCTGTTTCATTGGGCTTCGGACCCTAGAAATGGCAATACAACAAACTTCACTCCTCACTGATGTTTCTTTTAGGAAAAGCACCTGTCTAGACCTAGGTGGTTTTGAAAGCTTTGTCTCCTTAGTGACTAGTAGTGAAGGGGTGTGGGGCAGTTCAGATGTTCAGAGTTATGTATAAAGTCAGAAGGTCCAGTTTATTGCTCATCATTACTCTTAGAATGAAGAGGAAACTTTGTGTATTTTAGTGGAGATAATTCTGTCAGTTAATAATCTGCCATTCTGGCAGCTTTTTCCTGACTGTAAGCCTGCCAGCCCTGTGATGGTTCTCTCTTCTACCCAGAAATAGTAGGAATTTGAAGAACAAATCCGAATGTGATGGGAAGGGCTTCTGAGACTCAAGAAGGGACAAGCTGGGACATGTTGATGCCCTCTGAGATGCTGTGTTTCAGGTAGAAATGTGGTTTTGCTCGTTGTAGAGAAGTGGATACTGGAATAATCTGCATGAAGGAGGTACACAGTACTCCTACACTGAAGGTGGAACAGGTTTGGCTGTGTTTGCTTCTCAGGCCTGGGGTTCTTAGAAGCCTCTTTCACTGGGTGCTGCTGTCTGTTCTGTGCAGAGTGGGCTCAGAGCTGGCAGCAGGTATGGGTGCATGCACATCACCCCCAGGCCTGGCTGTGGGGAGCACCAGGGGCTGGCTGTACCCCAGGCAGGGGCAGGATGCTGGGCAGGGCTGCCTCCTCCCTCTGCTGTGCAGCAGGGTTTGCACCAGAGCTGGTTCAGTTCAGCTGTTTCTCACCCTCATCTTTAAAAATCACCACTTCATAGGTATCTGCAGTCACCATGAGGCTGTTGGGATGGGATCACCTCCCCAGGAGCTGGTAACTGGTGAAGCTGCAGTGCTTTCAGACCTGAGGTTCTGGAGGTTGGTTAACCCACTGGTCACTAAGCCCTCATCCTTGGCAGGAGGGAGTGGCTCTCCCTGCAGAGAGCTGGCCCAGCTTCTGCTTACAGAGATTTGAGTCTGTATGCTGAGATAAAAAGCAAAAAACTTGGTTATGAACACACTTACACGTGGTCTTCCTAATATTTCTTGAAAGGAATGTTTGTGGGTGTCTGTGGCCAACGTGTGAGACACAGTAGTGGGAATACTTGATTTCAAAGGCAGTGGAATGGCTTTTATTTTCTTGTGTGTAGATGGTTAATAAGTGTAAAAGCAGGTGCAATATCTCCTGAAGTAAAGAAACATTCTCTTTCTAAGTCTGGCAATGATGACACACTTGCCCTCACTGAGAGCACTGCTCAGTAATGAGCCTCCCCATGTGCGCAAATGAGCTGAGCCAGACTTGCAGCTCTTTTAAGCCCAGCTGCCTGCAAACTTCAAAGACTTTGTGTCTCTTCTTTCAAATACCTTAGGCTTCTCGCAGATCTCATGAGCAACCTCTAACTAGGGAAAAAAAAACAACCAAAAAACAACAAAAACCAACCATCTAGACTGTGCTTGTTTGATAATTAGCACGGAGATTAAAATAACCCAGAGAGATACCCAAATTTTTGCCCAGATAAAGGGTGTTGCAGCAACTTCCTGGTAGCCTAAGGGCAAACACTGACTAATTACTTGCATAAAATGGAGTAGTTGCAACTATTTTCCTGTTGAGTGCAGGAGCAGTCTCACAGTTGGCATCTGATCTGCACTGACTGCATGTGAAGAGGTTATAATGCACCAGTTAGCTTTGTGGCTGTAACCAGTTGTCCAAGGCAGTATCTCTGTGGCACTGATTAATCATCTGCAGGTTTTTAAATTTTACCTACAACTGCTCACAAGTTTCCAGGTTGGAAGGTAAGAAACAAATGGTTGGTGCTCCAAGGCAAATCTGAGCCAAGACAGACAAGGTACCTGCTCTGATGGATGGGACACAGGAAATCAGCAAGGCTGGAGGTGGCAGAGCTTTAGTGTGAGATGCAAATCCAGCTGCTCAGCATGGATTGCTCAAGTCCCTGCTGTTAGGCACCAGGCTGCTGGGAATATCTCCTGATGAACAGAGAACTGGGCAGGTGGGGTAATGGTGAAACCCAACATTTGGACAGAATGCAGTGGTTAAAGATAATAATAAATGAGAGTAATGATTACACTTTTGAAATATGAATTTGATATTTGACATTAAATATGAAATTAATCTCCTAAGTGCTGCTGAATCTCAGGAGTCCTCAGTATTGCTTGTGGGAGCTCAGCCAGGCTGAAATGCAGACCTGGTGCCCAGTGAATTGTTGTGTTTAAGTTCATCTGGAATAGAAATGTGTTACTGTATAAAAAAACAAAAACAAAACCAAAAACCCCCCACAACCAAACAAAAACCACCCAAAAAAACTCTAAAAACCAAACTAACCACCAACCAACTGTCATCCCTCAGCTTTGGGAGACTAGTTTTTAAGTCTCTTGGGGTAAACACTCATGTTCTTCCTGTGCATGGCACATGTTCTCTTTATAGTGTCTCACTGAGATGTAACTTGCATCAGTTCTGAAGTGACTTGGTTAGAAATACCATCTCTTGTATAGCAAGTAAAAATACCTTCTATTTTAAGAACAAGGGTGTGGTTCAAATAAATTCAAGTCCTGTTTATTCCACAGTGGCACACATGGCTGTGGCACTCTACTTGAAAAAGGCCACGAGTTACTGTGGAGAGGGACCCATTGTGATAGGTGATATATTTGAAAGGCAAAGGAAATATTTCTCCTTTTCTTCTGACCTTTCTAAAAGATATAGGACAGGCATATTAAAAAATATTATTGAATTCACCTACATATTACTGGGTGAGAGGAACTCCCCATGTCAATGCAGAGCACTTGCTGCTTCCTCAGCATTGTGCCAGCTGGAATTATCTCAGGATGTGGGCTGCCATTCTGTTATCACCAGAATAAATGTGTGGTGTCCTGAGACTTGATAAAACACAATGGATCCTCAAATTGAAGGCTTTTTTTTTTTTCTGGTGCTCTCCAAGATTTTGTTGTGTTTTTTTTTTTTTTAAAGCCTCAAGTTGGAGGAGGAGGCAGTGTGAAAAGACACAGGATCATACAGCCTCTTAAGGGTGCTTGGGAAGTGCAAAGCAAAAGCTTTTTTGCTTGTTCTCAGTGGCTAGAAAAATAACATTATAAACACTAGAGAATTTATGCTATGCAGATGCAAAGAGGTTTTAATGATAGGTAAATCATAGGTGTTACTGAGCTGTGAATGTCTAGATTAGAAGAGACCTGGTATTCTCTGCTTAAACCAAGTTACCTTCTTTTTTTGGTTAAAGTTTCAGTCCTTCACAATAAAATTAGGACACAGCAATAAAAGATGTGAAATTTCAACAGGAATACTGGTAGAATTTTATCTCCTCCAATAAGGTAAAAGCAACTAAAGAGGATACTTCAGGTCTGACTTCTAAGCTTTTAAAAAACGAATAGCACAAATGCCAGAATCCCTTCATATTTGCAAAAGATTTAAAGCAGATCACCTTGAAATAGGATTTGCCAAACCAACCCCGACGAGCAGGTATTTTTGGTGACCGTGTGCTGTGTAACTCATGTCATGCTCCAGCAGCTGACTGCCTGATTCCCTTTGCATTTTAGGCCCAGCAGTGGTTCCTCACCAGTACTATGGAGTTACACCCTGGGGAGTTTATCCTGCCAGCCTCTTCCAGCAGCAAGCGGCCGCCGCTGCCGCTGCAACTAATTCTGCAAATCAGCAGACAACTCAGCAAACCCAGCAGGGCCAGCAGCAGGTAAGGGAGAGGATCCTTTGTACATCACATCATTTACAGGGTGCACAGCAGTTTTGGACTTGGTGATTTTTCAGTGACCACTCCTGAGCTGTCAGTGATGAGAAGAGCCTTGAACCGCTCTTGGAAAAAAAAAAAAAAAGAGAAGTATCCGTACATCCTGTTATGTCATTTCTACATGGTGCCACTTCCATTTGTGATAGTGAATTATTGTATGGCAGTGCTTTGGAAAACAAATCATCTGAGCAGTTTGTGAGCACTGCTGAGTCAACACATGTTGGCTTGCAAGTGGAAATCATCTGGCAAGCTGTCTTCGTGCCCATTGCTGCAACTTGAAGGCCATGGAAATGATGAAAATGTGTGGCCAATACTAAATGTCAGTATCTGGTTTTACTTTCAGGGTGGTGTCCAATATTGTCTGCTTTGTGAAAGTGAAAAGTGAAAAATAACAGCAGAATGAACTGGTTTGGTATCCCTGGGGGGGGCTTGGAAACAAAATAGGAGCGTGAAAAAAAACCCACTGCATTTGTTATTTTTCTAAGGTGTACTGTGCAGCTGTTTTGCTTTAGTCTGTACAAAAATTCAGAGAATTTGATACCTAAAGGGCCAAAATTAATGAAGTTAGTAAAGTTTTTTCATATAATCTGCTGTTGCCCCCCTAAGTGTGTCAGAAATTAATATTGAGACAGGTACGAGCCATTTAAATGGTATTTACTTTTAGAAGAAGCAATGAAGAGGTTACACTGGGGGCTAATCAGGGAAAGTTTTTCCTTCAGCACTTTGTAAATGATGTGTGCTTGATGGGGTTTGTGCCATCTGCCTCTTCTGGCTTAGTCCCTTAGTAGTGACAGCACACTGGATTATTATATATTTTGAGCTTTTTCTTCTATTGAAGATTGTTATGCATCCCTGTGGTAAATCTCTTAATTTTTTTTTTTTTGATACTTGGAATTTGCCTAGGTTCATTTTCTTAACTTCAGCCAGGTTAAACAAGAATTTTAAAGTTCTGTATTTAATCATAGTTGTATGGCCAGAGGATTCAAATGTGAATTTAGCAACTGCAGAAGTTGGCAACTGAGAGACTGGTATGAGAATTAAAAGGAAACAGAACAGTATTTTTCTTCCTTTACTTTAAGGAAAAGGCATCCTGAAACTGCTGAAGCTGTGTGGTCGTACACTTTTGAAATGAACCTTTTAAAAAATAATCTGAACTTTCAGACTAAATTGCTGGTTGCTAAACCTGAGTAATTAAAAGAAAGACCAGACAGATAAGAGGTGTCCCATTGATCTTGGTTTGGTTCTTTTTCCCCTTTTACACAGTTGGATATACTCCACTTTTTTCATTCCAGTCCTTAACAGGGCCTGTAGGATGGGTGGCAAGAACCAGGCTTGGGCTCCTGTCACCTGGCCAGCTCTCTGGCACAACCCCAGCTTGTTTGTGTAATGTTTGGTTTCACATTGGTCTGTGCCTGTTGTTGGCTTTTATCAGCCTCTGTGCCTAGGCCCTTCCTGCCTGGGAACACAGCAGATCTGTTCTCCTGCTATCCAGGGAGGTGGTACCTCTTTGGTACTCCCTCCTGGTACCACCAAACCTTTCTGGTCCTTGTGTAGTGACAGCAGTTAGTGAAGGTGACGACTGGCAGCTGGATTTACTTCTGCTTTGAAAACTCAAGCAAAATCCCATTTTTTTTAGTATTATAAGGCCTTTTCAGCTAATAAAAGGAGTAATAACAAATCTGCACCAGTGATCAGGAGAACATTTTGCTCCTGACAAAATTAATCACCAAACCTCCCCAGGTGGGAAGTCCCAGACAGAACAGACCTGCACATACCCCTGTGCACACAGAAAGCAGCATCAAGGGGGTGGTAAAAGCAGCCAGGCTAGGAGCTAAGAGCTGCTGCAAAGGCTGAGAGTATTAAAATAAAAAATAGCAATCATCAGTAAGCTTTTATAATATTTTTCATTACTTTTGTAGCTGAAGCAGGTACGAGTTGGGGTGGTGGGTGTTCTCACTGCAAGCCTTCTGTTCATCAGAGGATACAGCCTATATTTTTTTTATTATTATTATTAAATTTTTCCAGGAAGTGCTGAGGCAAATGTTTTGGAAACCTAGAGATGTGATTATGGAGTTGATTTGTGATGCTTACACCCTCTTAACAGCGTATTTATAAAAATCACCAGCATTTCCCTCCCTGTAGCCTGCCATTGGTTGTGTCTGGTCAGCACAGTGCCCCGGCACAGCCTGTGCTGCCCAAGCAGCCCCAGCCTCAGGCACTCCCTGGGCTGCAGAGTTCACATTCAGGCTTTGGCAGTCACAGCAAACTCGGGGATGCAAATCTCACTGATTAACTTCAGGATCCTAACCCAGTCTCTTGGTGCTCAAAGCCTTGTACTGACTTTATCAGGTGACACACACACTGTTGCTTTTTGCCACCAGGCATGCTGGGTACCAAAGGACAGCTTTTTTAATTAGCTGACCTCTCTCGTGGGTGCAGGTTCTTGCATCACCACTTGGAATAAAAAGGCTTTTGCAAACAAAGCCCATCACAGGTAATTACAGGAAAGGTCAGGCTGCCACCTTCCCTTTGCAGAGCAACCAAGGCGTGTTTAAACCACAAGAGTTCCATGTTAAAGGAGATGTGTGATCCTGGGTTATTATTTCCAATGAGTAAGTGTCATGTCACTGGGTCACTGTTTTCTGTGAGGGTTGGCTTGGAAAAACCTATATCACCTTGTGTCTTCAGCCCCCAGTTCCCTAGGGGGGCTTTTTAAGGCTTCTGCTCAAGTGAGCTTTCAGTGATGCTTTTGAGGCTGTGGCCAGGTGTTACCTGGCACTGAGCAGGTAGCTTGCCAACACTCCTAACAGGATGAGTACTGAAGGAACATCAAGAAATGAGAGAGTTCTGATGATGGGGAGCTTCCAGATCATGCTCAGGAAGCCTGAGATGTATTGATTAAGTTGAGTCTTCTGCCTTTGCCTGTGGCAGCAGTGTGAGGCTTGTGGTGGCAAAGGCAGCTCTGCCCTGGGTCAAGAGGTGAGGATGTCACCCACTAGTGATGCAAGAACTGCAGCTAGATCACTGCTGGTGCTCCTGCAGGTGTCTGATGTTTGTGGCTTGCTCCTGGATCCCCAAAATAAACATATCCATCTTCTTCTGTCTTCCAGGTTCTCCGCGGAGGAGCCAGTCAGCGTCCTTTGACCCCAAACCAGAACCAGCAGGGACAGCAGACTGATCCACTGGTGGCTGCTGCAGCTGTCAACTCTGCCCTTGCCTTTGGACAAGGGCTGGCAGCAGGGATGCCAGGTAGGGATTCCAAGGGAGCTGCAACATTTCCAGTGCCCAGGGAGGTCTGCAAAAAGTCTGCCTTGTGTCTTTGAGTGGCGTCACATTTACCTGGTGTTCAGCAGTGGTTTGGTTTTATTGTTTTGCAGTTTTATTCTGTGGCTGTACAAGGCTTTTTCAAGAGGCTATTGGATGTGAACCTAACTGCCCGTGCAGCATTTAAGTTTATCCCTTTAAACCCTAAATCAGGGTTTAGGTCCCTGTGCCACAGGTGAAAGTGAATTTTATCAACTTTATTGCTGTAGAGATGCATTAGTTGCTTGTGTACTCAACAGAGTCGATGGCTCCGCTTGGAAACTGCCTCAGATTTTAGAGTGGATCATGCTGGCTTATGTGATCTTTAGTTTAAAACCCCAGAGATATCTTAGTCCCATTAATTAGCATTCTCTCTCCATCACTGCCAGGTGCTTGGCTCTACCAGGATAGAGACTTCCCCTTGATGACTTCTTCCAGGCAAATACTAGGAGCTTAAAAACAAGAAATAAGGCTGTGTGGTACAAATGCTTTTGACATTCAGTTGTACAGAATATTATAGCAATGGCAAAGGGCAAACTGAAGTATTTTTTTTTTAATAATGTGCAAGTAACTCTCACTGGCCCAGTGTAAGAGAACAGGATTATTTTGATCTCGGGTCTCCCCACTAAAAGTGTCACATGGTTGCTGTGTAGGGTTTTTTAGTGGCCTAAGAAGAATGTTGCTATAAGAAGTTACAAATAATGTGTGTTTCCAAACAATCCAGTTTTTCTTAAATCAGCATTATTGATGCTTCGAGGTTAGATTTGCAGAAGTATTATATTTTGGAGCTATATTTGTCAAGCAAGTATTCACAGAGAACATTCTGTTTGTGAATTCTCCAACATGGGGAATCACTTCCCTTCTTTCCTGAAAGTTTTATTTCACCTAAGTAGTGATACTGTAATGCTGGAAGTTTGTTGCTTTGTGTATCACCAGCATGCTTAAGAGGTTTTATTTATATATATTAAAGAATGCTTAATGATACATACCTTCAAAAATACATAACCTTAAGTTTTTTTCTTGTTTGCATGAGTCTGCACATCAAACAGCTTCAGCACAGAGTTGGCAGTGCAGTGTGCTCACATATAGAAAAGTTCCCAGCACTTGTACTTAGAATGGAAAAAAAATTAGTGCTTTTGTATTCTAAGACCTTTTTGTATCAGTATAACTGAATTAACACTGAGGGCAATGTGAGTATAGTAGGTTTGGGGAAAAGAAATTTTCTCTACCTGAAAGTCTTGCTGAAGATTTTCATAGACTGTTAAAGTGAATTTTATTTCATCTTCAGGAGAGGCAGAGCTGTTGTTGCATTTCCTTTTTCTCATTCAGATTTTCCTTTCAAAATCCTATTGCACTGTACTGAGGGTGATTGATCTGCTGGCTGTTGGGTTTCTTGTTCTCTTACCTCTGCATTCATCATTTCCCTCTTCAGGTTACCCAGTGCTGGCTCCTGCTGCTTACTATGACCAAACTGGTGCTCTGGTGGTGAATGCAGGGGCCAGGAATGGCCTGGGGGCTCCTGTCCGCCTGGTGGCCCCCGCTCCTGTCATCATCAGCTCCTCTGCAGCTCAAGCAGGTGAGTCCTGGTCCTGGCAAGTGAAAATCTGTTCCATCCCCAGCAGAAAGTGGACCTGAGAACCTCTGGGCTCTGCTGGCAATGATGACACACTTGCCCTCACTGAGATCCATTGGAGGGATTGTTGAGGAGAACATCCTCTGTGTGCTCATAGTGGGCTGAGCCTCCAGAGCAGCCTCGCAGAGGGAACATCACACAAACTCTCTTCTTTAACAGGGTTTCATGTTATTTAAATTTGGCATCTAATTTCTCATGTAATAAAGGGTTTTTAGCCTGTGGAGAACTCCCAGATGATCACCTGGTATAAAATGTTACATGCCTGGCCTCTGCTAGGAGCTGTTTTGGCTTGTATTGGGGTTCTTCGGGAGTTCAAGGCTTTGAAAGGGTTTTTTGAGGTTTTCTGTTTGTTTGTTTTCTTTTTTGTTTTTTTCTAGCCAAAATCTGTGCATGTACATAGTCCTTGCCAGTGTTAGTAACAGATTATGAAATGGGCTTTTTAATTTTTGCCTTGTAGCTCTTGTTTATTTTGCTTTTGCTTTTACTTTGGAACTGAATGAAAAACAAAAGTACTTGCTTGGTTTTGGTGTTACCACCACAGGATTGCATTCCGTGCAGTAAAAGACAGTTTTACTTGTTTCAAAACTTGTGTTTCTTAATGGAATATTGCTAAGTGTGTGGCTGTATTGATTTGAGTCAGATCTTAGGAGAAAGGGAACATTTTTGTGGGATTGATCTATGTAGCTCTAATAATACAAGCAGCAGTCATAGTAACTTAAGCATTGTTGGTAGGCAGTGACTCTGTGCAGGACTTGAGCCCAGATATGAAGGGACTTTTGTGCAGAGTTTGATGCAAAAGAGAAAAAAGAAAAAAAATCTGTAGTGAATAAAAGGAACCTGCTGAGTGTTGACTTCCATGACTGCTATGGAACACATTTCTTACCCTCTCTTCCTCCCATCACTCTCTCTCCAGCGGTTGCAGCAGCTGCAGCTTCGGCCAACGGCGCGGCGGGCGGCCTGGCAGGAACCACAAATGGACCATTTCGCCCTCTAGGAACTCAGCAGCCCCAACCCCAGCCCCAGCAGCAGCCCACCAACAACCTGGCATCCAGCTCATTTTATGGCAACTCTCTCAGCAGCAATTCCCAGAGCAGCTCCCTCTTTTCTCAGGGCTCTGCCCAGCCTGCCAACACCTCCCTGGGGTTTGGGAGCAGCAGCTCGCTCGGTGCCACACTGGGGTCTGCACTGGGAGGATTTGGGACAGCAGGTAAGAGCAGCAGCAGCTGCTTGATGAGGACAGAGAGGAGCAGATGGCTCTGAATGCAGGTGGTGGGGTTGGAGCTGGCTCTAGTGACCAATCTGCTGAGCCCTCCTTTCCATCCCTCTCTGGTTAAGTGGAAATTTTCCTTTAGGGACTACTGTGGCTTTCAAAATCTACAGTGCTTTCTGATGAAAATTATTCTAGTTAAGTGATTTATTAGAAGTAACAAAGTAATGAATTTGGCTTGTTACACAAATTATCAGTCAGCCCCTTGTTACTGCAGATGAAGATTTTAAACAGCTTTGGATTCCCTTGCCTTTACATGTATGTGCTCAGGTAAGGTACTGCACTAGCAGGAACTGGCTCCATCTGTGTGATCTTGCCTCAGAATAATGCCTTAATAACTTTCTTTGATCTTAAAGTTGATCTGAGGGGGGATGAGGTGTGCCTTTTTTTCTGGGAACTGTTTCTATAATACTCCAAAAAAAGTAGTTTACTGTGGCTGCAAGAAATGTTACCTACCTGGTTTGCTTTCATTTGTTTGTTAGGCAGTTAGAGACACAGATATTTTTTTCTTTTTTGCAAAATAAAACCAAACTAGAAGATGTTTGTGGGTTGGTTTTTTTTCCTTAGGTTTTTGGGTTTTTTTTGAAGTAGAACAATTAATTTAATTACTGCTTAGTCTCAGAGGTAGTAGTTATGTCCTGTACTTGCCTGCTTTCATCAGTGTAAAGGGCAAATTAAAACATGCCTTTTGAGCCTGCTCCATCAGAAAAGGCTGAGGGACATATTGTCATTGAGTCAAATCACAGTGTGAAGGAAAAGTTATTCTAAATATTTTTTCTAAACCCATCCTCAGAATCTGAACCATCTTGGGTTCAGGTAAACACAGAATTTGCTTCTTTCACAGTTTATTTAAGTAATTGAATTCATTACCAGTTTGCTGAATGCCAAGATGCTCAAACATGTTTTCCCTCACTGTGGAATGGGCTGGAACTTGTGTACCATCATGAAAAATGATTAGTTCATTACAGTTAGCAATATCACAATTTGTTAAACAAGATTTTAATGCAAAATAGAATTTTTTTCCCCCTCAAGTTGACAGTGCCTTTAAAGAGTTTGTATTTGACTATCAAGAAAACTCTTAAAAATGTTGGGGTTTTGTGTTAAATTGAATTTCTGATTTCCATCTCAATAAAGCTTGGTGCACACAGGAGCTGTTTCCTAATATAATGAAAAGTGAGCACAAGGATTTCAAGTAAATGTACACGAAGCTGTACATGCTGCTAAGTAAACAAGAACAGATAAAATCTCACGTTGGATTAGTTTTAGCCCTAATGGACAAAAAATACATACAAGGCAATGCTTGTAGGGTGATCTAATATCTTCTGTTAAAAGTTATATGCTTGGGGGAAAAGCTGTGAAGTACACAAATCTTCTTGTGAAGGTTCAGGAGCAAAGCTTTGGGTGTCTGCCCAAAAGCCACCACCACGGTCACTGTAATTTCCTTCTTTCATTTGCTTTTTACCTTCTTGATTTCTATCAGAAATATACAGATTTTTATCTTCCTGTTTTCTCTGCTTATAGATTTCTGGAGCTGTATTTCTTGATGTGTTCTGCTGGTATAAAAACTACAAAACCATAAATTCAAACACTGGATTCAAGTTAATTTTTTTTAATCAAGGTTTTCTGCCTGATGATTAACAGTGTGGCTTTAATTGATGCATTTATTTTGGGCACATTCAACACTCTTAGAAACACCCCAACCTGATGCAGTGAAGTCGCACTGTAGGTGTCATTGTACTGGCTTTCCAGCTCTCTGGTTGTCTTGGGCAGCTTGTTGATCTCACACAATTTTCCTCTTCTTCTTTTCAGTCGCCAACTCCAACACAGGCAGCGGCTCCCGACGAGACTCCCTTACAGGGAGCAGTGACCTGTACAAGAGGACATCCAGCAGTTTGACACCTATAGGACACAGTTTTTATAATGGCCTTGGGTTCTCCTCCTCTCCTGGACCTGTGGGAATGCCTCTGCCCAGCCAAGGACCTGGCCACTCTCAGACTCCACCACCTTCCTTATCTTCACATGGATCATCTTCAAGTTTAAACCTGGGTAAGAGCCACAGTGACACTGTCAGAGAATTACAGAATTGGGTTTGTTGGAAAAGACCTTTAAGATCATCAAACCTAACTCTACCAGCTGTAACCTAATTCTACCAAGTCCAGTGCTAAACCATGTCCCTCAGTACCACGTCTACGTGGCTTTGAAACACCTTCAGGCATGGTGATTCAGCCACCTCCCTGGGAAGCCTGAGCCAGTGTTTGATAACTCAGTGAAGAATTTTGCTCTTAATATCCCATCTTAAGCTCCCCTGGCACAACTTGAGGCCTTTTCCCCTTGTCCTGAAGTGCAGTTGCTGCTCTTCTCTCCTGTGGTGCAGAGGTGGACACCCTGCTTGTGGGTGGGGGAGGTACCTGCTGTCTCCTTGCTGTTCTGCCTCCTGTGGCAGGATCCCAGCTTTTGCAGAAGTAGTACAAGAAACACTGAGGCAGGAACTGTAGCACTTAATGTTCTGTGTTTCTCTCTCACAGCACTTCAGCTGTCAGACAGGAAGGTTTCTCTATTGCCTCTTTGTTTCCTTATCTAAATTATGGGTAACATTCACAAATGGTTGAAAGACAAACTGTTTTTCTCACGTCTTGGCAACAAGGCCAGTTGTTTGGTATCTTTGAGTTAAATGGTTAGATAGGGGTAATCCTAAAACTTGTCAAAGGTTTTAAAATACCCATTAAGTTTTAAATAATAAATTAATGATCTCACAACACGGTGTCTTTCAGCCAAAACATGCAACTTATCTAGAGTACTGCTTAGCTTTTAGCTGAGAACTTTGTTTGCTTTTTAAATTTCCATCAGTGTGTCTTTATCAAAAGCACATCAGTGCACAGGAGAGGCTTTCTTCATTTTGATAAGATACATGACTTTATACAATCTACATCTTCTGGAAGACCTCTTAGTTGGCCCAGAGCTCTTAAATACAATAAAGTAAATTTAAAAAAAAAAAAAATAAAAAAAATCAAGTATTAAATAATAAAGCAATGGTCATCTGAACTTCCTGAAGTGTTTGTTTCCAGGCCTCAAACAAAGGAGACAGGTTATTCATTGTATCTATACTGGGTAATTTAGTACCTGCTCAAAAAACCACTTTGTTTCTGTTGTCACCTGTCTGACTAGATTGACAAAACTTTTCGTTATCAGAACAGCCTTCCGTGCATATAAACCCTCATCAAATACTATATTTATTATGATTATTACATACATGTGTGGTAAATGTGATGGTGGCTAAAAGTTAACATGAAGTAGTAATAACTAATTTCTCAAGACCAAATTTAGATTTACCATCTTTCTTTGTTCAGAGCTATAATAGAATGGGATGGATTTTCAGCTTTATTTATGCAGCTGACAGTTAAATAGCTACAATAAATAACTGCTGAAGACTAACCAAATGCCACATCTAGCACTAGAAAAACGTCTGTTGCCTACAGGCAAACAAAAGAATGAATCTTAAAAACTACATCAGAGAAAGGCTAATCTGAGAATAAAATCTGGAAAGAAAGCAGTGTTAACATTTACATCACTGGGTTGTGTCCCAGAGCACTTGGCATGGGTCTCCCCATCTTGACAAAATGTTCCTCTCCTTTTAGCCAGGTTTCCTTCAGGGCTGACTAAATGCTTGGTAATCCTGCAAGAAAAATTTTGTATGGAATAGCTCTGCATTTGTGTGGTTTTCACCTTGAAATCCATAAAAGGTCTTTTTTTCTTTTTCTTTTTTTTTTTTTTTTTAAAGTTTCTCTTTCGTGTGTGGTGGAGGAGTGTTAAATGACAGTTGTAGCTTCCTGTGATTATCAAATAAGTTTTAATGCTATAAACCCAGCACAGGCACAGTTTTTCCTTATGAGAAGCTCGAAGCAGACTTCTTTTATATTTGAGAGTGTTATCAGTAGTTTGGGATTAAAAAGGGGAGTTTTTCTAAATATCTGAAAACGAAAGGCCAGATGGGAACACCCAAACGTGGTGTTTGCAAAAAGGGAAATTAAAGCTGCTGAGTTTTGAGCCACATCCTGTGTTATGTGTAGGGGACACAACCCGGGGGAGTCACATAAAGCAATTTTGCTTTCAGGGTTACACAATGACATAAGAAGTTGGCACTGAATCTGACTTGGAGTCAGCAAATCTCTGGTTGGGTGCAGTGTAAGTTGTGGGTTTGACTTTGTCACGTCCCGTGGCTGCACAAAAGTCACTCATGGGTTAGGTTGTTGGTGTGGAAAGCTCCAGCTCTGACTCTTCTGGCTTGCTGAAAGCTCATTGCTGTGAAAAATGGTGTGTATTTATCAAGCTAGGCTTTTTTCCTGGTATTGTAACGTGACCTTGTGAAGTGTCTGGGCCATCACAAATACCTGAAATAACCACACAGCCAGTCCTTAACAAAAATTGCTGCAGGAGGAAGGTTGATCTAAAACATGCTTTAAACTCCAGGGTGTATGAATATGTGCAGCTGTGCATGGTTAGGAAAAAGCAACTCCCCACAGGCAGCAGGGCCTCTTCTTCCCCAATACTGATCAGAATTACAGAGTTGGAAATTACTTAAGTACATCTTTTTATTTTTCATTATAAAATTTAACTTTAGCCAGCTACATTTCACATCAGTTGATGAAGCTCCACAAGCAGTTTTGGTAGCCCTTGTGTGCAGCTAGTGTGGTCCTAACAGAAACATTTATCACCCTGTAGCCTGGGGCTGAGTGTGTCCAGCTCTGGGTTTTCCCAGTTTGGATTGGGGATCAGGATTTGCAGCAGATGAGTAACTATTTTAATTATAGAATATGCTTACATGAGCTGCTTGGGAAAGAGCTGCCCCATACTGTGTCAAATGGTAGTCTAAAAGGCAGGATCTGTGTCAGGAAGCTGATACAGCCATGGGAGGATTGAATTTATTAGAGATTTTTTGGGCAAAACTATCAGAGGGGTTGATAATCAAATGGCTGTGACCAACTGGGAGGGCTGTGGGGTGCAACTGGTGGCACTGGGCTGCATGGGGTGACAGCTTGGGCAGTGACACTGGGGGTGTATTGGGGATGTCTTAGAGGTGGCTGACTCCTGCCATTCCCAGCCTTGGAGAGGTGGTGTGGGGGGGTCCCCTGGGCAAGGTGGGGGTCCCCTTGGTGGCCTGGGGGTCCTCTGGGCAGGGTGGGTGCTGCCCAGTGCCTCTGCATGGAGTCCTGGAGAGGGGAGGGCAGTGGGGATGTCACCTCCCCCTGCTTGCTCACAGAGCCATCTTTTCATCTTCCTTTCTTTCCTTTTGTTCTGGGAGTTCTCATACTGGGAACTCTTGCTTTGTGGAGCAATTGGAGTGGATTATACAAGTCCCCTGGAAGCTTGCTAAAGAAGTGATTTGTTTTCAGACAGCATCCTTTGTGTTTTCTTCCCCTGAGTTTTCTTTTTGACTCATCGTTTCATTATCCTTGTTTTCCCTCCCCCTGAAATCAGTAATTCTTTCACATCTGTGTCCATCTTGAGTGTCTCAGCAAGCACCAAGAAGATGCCTGACCATTTCCAAGTAGGAAACACCACAGGGTGAAGTCTGAGTGACACATCAGCCTCTGAGTCCCCAGGGAAGAGTCAATGCTCTTTGTCCACCCCAGATATAGATTTATTTTTTTTTCTCACATATCCCAGACACTTTTAACAAAATAGGGTCAGTCTCTTTGGTGACAGAGCCACACCACAGCTGTCCCTTCTGTAAAACTTCCATGTCCTGCAGCACTGATTGGCTGTTGTGTGGATGCTGAGGGCTTTGCCTGGAAGCATGGTGGGTTTAGCACAACAGGATGTCTCCACACAGTTTGCAGACCCCTTCTCAAGTTTGTTGTGGCTGAGGATGCAGTCCTGTCCCTTCTTTGGGGTTTTTGTCCTTGTATTCTATCTCAGTGTCTCTAAGAGATCCAGGAACTTCCAACCTCCCTGTACTTGGAATCTACTTGGCAAAGTTTTCTCAGCCATTCACTGGCATGAAGGAGCTTGAGGTGCTCCAAGGTTTCAGGCTTTGCTGGTTGGCAGGTGGGTTTCAGAAGTGGTTGCTTGACTTAAGAAACCTGTTCCCTACATGGTCCTTTCCGTCCCAGTATGATGTTGGACATCACAGAGTGACCTGCAGTCAGCTTCTTCATTGGAAGACAGACAGAAAGGTAGAAGACTGTGGAGTAGTTTGTGGTTTATTTTAAAATTCTAAAAAGATCAGATAGTTTTTCTCAGAAAACCTCTGACAGAGAAGATTGTACAACCTGTCCTTTCCTGCATAACTAAGAGATAAGGTATCAGTGATAGCAAGGGGAGTGCTCAGCCCTTTCCTCTTGCAGATCAGGAACTGATTTTCCACCCCAGCACATTGCTACTGTGACTCTGACTTGCTCTCAAAAAACGAGTGGTGATTCTGAGCTCTTTGAGTTTGCTTTCCCTGGGAGGTGATGACTGTTCTCTGAATATCCTGAATATCCCTCCAGCAGTAAGGAACATCACTCTTTGGAGTTCTTGCTCAATTAGGAAGTCAGGTAGATAGAGAAGATGCTGGCCCCACACCATTGGCAAGGCAACATAAGAAAGATGTGAACAAGAAACTCTCCTCAAGGCTTGGCACCAGTTCTGGAGAAGTCAGAACATGTTTGCCCAGCACAGAGACAGGGGAACTTAATTGTCAGCTACTTAATTCTCAGACAGGGTTTCCTGCATGGGAGCTTCCTTCAGGCATTGATGGCAGAAGAGTGCAGTTCATTTATTTTTTATTTTTTTTTATTTTTTTCATTTATTGTTTTTATTTTAGACACTGTCATTTGCACATCTGCGAGGAGAAAATCTGTTCTTTTTGCAGACAGCCCTACTGATGTTTGCCTTCAAGGTTTTCTGCCTTCCCAAAGACTTCCTGTAGCTGTTTTTTTTTTTCAGATGCTTTCTTCGTGTTGGTCTTACAGGTGCCAGGTTCTTGTGTAATACGAACATTTTTCTTGGGAGGGTTTTGTCCTACCCAGGAAAAACTCTGCTCACTCATCGTGCAGCCTCTCACCAGCAGAGGGAACCCCATTCCTGCAAGAGAGGGAAGAGTCCTCTGCCAGCGCTGAAGCAAAGGTGGAAAAATTACAGACAAGGAAACAGTGGATGAAGCTTTAAGTTGGTTCCTACCAACGCTTGTGGCTTGGTAACTGCATTACCTGTTACTGGAGAACCCACATGCTGTCTTTATGCAGATGAAATTCTCCAGAGAATCTGGGAAGGCACAGCATTTTTTTAGATATATATTTACAGTTTTGAATTTCTTGTTAATTACCTGTATTTAATAGTGATTTTATATATTTAAAATTTGCATACTTGCTTCTTGCTGCCTTTTTCTTATCTAATATCTTCTTAATTCTGTCCCCACTCCCACTGTGTTTCTTTTAAATCTGTTCTTCATGTGGCAGCAGGATAGGTGAAAAAACACAGAGGATACCGTAATTACAGCCAGCAGGTTAGAAAGTGGGCTTGACAGTTTGTCTGATTTAGATACCTTTGGGATAGACTGAAGAAGAGAAGTTGTTACAGGCTGTTCTTTACTGAAGTCTATAGCTGTTCCCCACTGAGTACAACAGCACCATGCTAAGGAACAATGCTTGAACACACCCCCACCAAAATTATTTTGGAGGCATTTCATTTAGTTTAGTTTAGTTCAAAGCCATGTCTGAAACCTTAGTGAAAAAAGAGTGAGGAGAAGTGAAATGGTTCACACAGGTTGTAAAGAAATCCCGCAGCCACTTTTATTTCATCTTTCATTCTCCATGGGTCAGCAATCTGCCCTTGGGGCCAAGAGGGCCAATGGTGTCCTGGAGTGCATCAGGAAAAGTGTGTCTAGCAGATCCAGGGAGGTTTTCCTCCCCCTCTGCTCTGCCCTGGTGAGATCACACCTGGAATACTGGACCCAGTCTGGGGCTCCCCAGTTCAAGAGAGACAGGGATCTACTGGAGAGAGGCCAAGGGAGAGCTCTGAGGATGATGAAGGGACTTGAACATCTCTGCTGTGAAGAAAGGCTGAGAGAGCTGGGGCTGTTCAGCCTGGAGAAGAGAAGGCTGAGAGGGGATCTGCTGAATGTCCATCAAGATCTGAGGGGTGGGGGGCAAGAGGATGAGGCCAATCTCTTTCCAGTGGTGCCCAGTAACAGGCCAAGGAATAATGGGTTGAAGCCAGAACACAGAAGTTCTACCTCAAGATGAGGAGAAACTTCTTGAGTGTGAGGGTAAGGGAGCCCTGGCCCAGGCTGCCCAGAGAGGTTGTGGAGTCTCCTTCTCTGGAGCCTTTCCAGACCCCCCTGGATGTGTTCCTGTGTGGGCTGCCCTGGGAGATCCTGCTGGGGCTGGGGGGTTGGACTGGGGGATCTCTAGAGGTCTCTTCCAAGCCCTGACATTTAGGATTCTGTGATTCTATTGCTCTCTCCATCAGGAAGCTGTACGTGGCAGTGTGGTCTCTGCTGAAGCAACACAAGGAGGGCTGGGAGTGGGAGAAGTCATTTAGAAAGAGTGCTCTAAATGTCAAGTCTGTCACCTCTGTTATTAATATGTCACGAGTGGACTCGAGGTGATACTGGCTGGGAGAGGAAGGTTATGAATGTAGCAGTTAATATTCCTCCTGATGTCTCATTTGTAAATGTGTTAGAGAGGCTGTAAACAGGAAAAACTTTAGAGAAGAATGAATTAAAGAGAAGGGAAGTGATGAGGGAAAGAAAGGGGGAAGGAGGGACTAAATCACCACATCTGCTGATGTCCCATAGGCCACCACTTGGAGCTGAGGCTCAGCATGGGACAGGCAGGATCGATGGCCCTGCTTCTTTCTTACCTTTTAGGTAACTCAAGCACCATCCTAGGAAACAGGTATTGATCTCAAGGAGCTCATTAAACCATACAGGGAGTTCCCATCCTCCTGGTGCCACTCTTTAACCCCAGCTCCAGGCACAGCTTGAGGTGGAGAATCCTCCAAGGCAGCTCTGTAGAGGGCAATGTTCCTGGGGCACAGGAACCATGCACCCAGCATGAGGAAGAGCTACAGGGAGCTCAGGTTGGAAAGGTAACTCCTCAGCACCCCTTTGGCCTCCTTATTGCCTGGTTTGGAGACACCCCTGGAATCCTGCAGCTCTAGATGAAGATGAAGAGGTGGCAGCCTTGGCTGGGGGTTTTAGAAACATATCCATCATCAGGCACCACTTTGCTGTAGGGACAGAGTTCTGCTGGCCATGGTCTAGATGGGGATTTCTGGGGTGATGATGGATCCTACTGGTCAGGCAGATCTCCTTTTGGAGTTTGCTTTTGAAGAAAGGGCATGAGATGCTGTTATTTCCTTGGATGTAACCGTGCAGCTCCTAAAACCCAAGTTAGGACAACTTCAAAACACCCTGAAAACAGAGAGAAAATGTTAGAGCAAAGCAGGTGGCTTTAAAATCACACTTTGAATCCTTGTTTGGAGAAAACCTAGAGAAGTGTGTGCATCTTGGGGACAACCAGAAACTGCAGGAGGATGGAAAAGGCTGAATCCTCCTGGGGCAAAACTTGAAGGATCTTTTTAGTCTGTCCCTTGGGCAATCTTCCTGGGGATCTTGAGCCACAGGAAAGTCCCTTCCATCCAGCTGGAGATGATTTCCTTGGGGGGCACAGGAAAGTTCCCTGACATTCTCTGATCTCCTGAAATAACCTCTTCTCCTTCTGCCTGGCAGGAGGGCTCACAAACGGGAGTGGACGGTACATCTCTGCTGCTCCCGGAGCTGAAGCCAAGTACCGCAGTGCCAGCAGTGCCTCCAGCCTCTTCAGCCCCAGCAGCACCCTCTTCCCCTCCTCCCGCCTGCGCTATGGGATGTCGGATGTGATGCCCTCGGGCCGCAGCCGCTTGCTGGAGGATTTCCGCAACAACCGCTACCCCAACCTACAGCTGAGAGAGATCGCGGGGCACATCATGGAGTTCTCCCAAGATCAGCATGGATCCAGGTGGGATAAAGAAAAAAAACAAAAAACCCCCAAAAACCAAAAAGCAACAACAACAACAAAAAAATACCCAAACAAACAAAAAAAACCACCAAAAAACCCCAAAATACCAAAAAAAAAACCAAAAACAAACCCAAAGCCCCGCCCAGCCCCCCCCCAAACCCCTCCAAAAAACCCCCAACCCCCCAAAAAAAAACTCCCAAAAAAACCCCCCAAAACCCCCAAAATAAAAACCAAAAAAAAACCCCACCAAAAAACCAACCAACCAAACAAAAAAACCTAACAACAACAAAAAACAAAAAACCAAAACAAAACCCAAACCAAACCAAAAAAACCCAACCAAACCAACAGCCTCATGTTCTGAGAAGCTCTTGGGATAAAAGCTCCTTCTTTGCTTCAGGTGTTAGCATCACGTCATGGAATCACAGAATCACAGGATGTGATTCTATGGTTGGAAGGATCATCTCAAGGATCATCTGCTCCAACCCTTCTCACACTATTGTCAATGTGAGATGACTCAGCACCCCACCCCATCAAGCTGAGACTTCCAACTTTCCAAAGTGGGGCAATCCACCACTTCCTCTGGGAGACTGTTCCCATGGGCTGTCCTCAGAGTGAAGAATTCTCCTCTGGTGTCCAATGGGAATCTCCCCAGGAGCAACTTGTGCCCATTGCCTCTTGTTCATGGGACTCCTTGTAAATCAGGAGTCTCCGTCTGCTTTGTAGCCTTCCTTTAAGTACTGGAACATCTTGAAGCAAAGATGCAGAAGAGGGAAAAGGAGGGAACAGGGAAAAGCCAAGCAGTGTAGTTGTAACAACTAGTGCATCACTCTGAGCCTCCTTTTTGAAGATTATTTGGGGTACAGGTGCTGGTAACAGGAGTTCTTCCTCTAACAAGGACATTGCTCATAATTTGCTTGCCAATCCCACAGTTGTAACTTAACTCATTGTAAAGAGCCTTCTGGATGTCAGACTTTGCTTTATTTCTCTGCTTTGTTTGGAATTGAGGTTTTGGGGATATTGACAATGATATGTGACCATGGATCTCATGGCAGCAACTGCCTTGAGGTTTCAGATCACTGGGTAGGGTAACTGTCTCAAAAATTTTGTAAAAATGTAATGTTTGAGGCTTTTGAATGAATTTGTTTCAACAAATGTGGTGAGGGTGGGGGTATGTGCCAGTGGCATCACACCAGCCCTGTTTTCCAGGTTTATTCAGCTGAAACTGGAGCGTGCTACCCCAGCAGAACGTCAGCTTGTGTTCAATGAGATCCTCCAGGCAGCTTATCAGTTGATGGTTGATGTATTTGGAAATTATGTCATCCAGAAGTTCTTTGAAGTAAGTCTGCATTCCCCCACAAGTCGTGCTTGGATGCCTGCTCTCCTGAAGTGCTGGAGGAGCTTGTAGAAACCCTGCTCTTTGGCTAGAATGTTGGGTATCTGTCAACATTGATGCCATCTCCTCCCCGCAGGCTGTTGCATTATTCCTGTTGGATTGAGAGAGGTGTGGGACTCACATTCAGATTCATCTGAAAAGTCACACTTTGTGTTAGAAAAAGTGTAGGAATAAATGCAAAATGTGTAGGAATAAATAGCAGCATATCCAGGAGGTGGAAGTCCAACCAGACTTCTCAAGGATGCTGTGCGAGCTGACAGTACTCATGTATTTAGGAACAAAAGTGAAACTTTTTCAGTAAACAGCATCTGCTGGAAGCAACTGTTGTTTTCATACCAGGAGGTTGGGCAGATGCCCATCTCTTGAACCTGGTCTGTTCCTTCTCCACCAAACCTTGGTGGTTCTTGTATCTGGTAATTTTATAGCAACCTTGTCAAGGGTTAGTGAGTGGCATGTGGCACTCTGGTGGCTCCAGCACCTTGGACTGAAGTTTTTGACATGTGTCACCTGTCTGACAGGCAGAGAGCAGACATCTGGCTTCTGCTTCTGCACATCTCTTGAGATGTGGTTGGTGATTTTCAGTAGAATCATCATTAAACTTAGAAAAGACATTTAGGATCATCAGGACCAACCACGAGAAGCTTTTTTAACAATTTGTTTAACACCTCAGTGTGATGGTGTGGGAGAGATGCTGTGTCACTGGGCCACGAGAGAGGGGTTTGGGCTTGTAGTGACTGGTTTTTATCTTCCCAGTTTGGCAGCCTGGAACAGAAGTTAGCTTTGGCAGAACGTATCCGTGGCCATGTTCTGTCCCTGGCTCTGCAGATGTATGGCTGTAGGGTGATCCAGAAGGCCCTTGAGTTTATTCCCCCAGACCAGCAGGTAATTGTAAGTTTCAATTTTAACTTTCTTCTTGATGTTTAACGTTCCTTGCTGTTTGGTGACCTGGACTTCGATCTTCTGTTCCTCTTGTGGCTGCTGTTTTTTTGGTTTGGTTTATGGCATGTCTGCTATGTTTTATGTGCATGATGAGTCTGTGAACACCATTGCTGGGTCTTGTCATCTCTTTGTTCCACTTACTTGGTAGTGGTGTTGGTTCTTTGTTAATTCCCTAAAATAGGGTTGTCTATGTTAAGGAAACTGAGAATGATGGTGAATTAAAAGGTATTTTTAAATCCCCTGAACAAAGCAGTGCTGGAGTTTTGCCTTCAATATTTGCTAAGATATCATTGCTTTGATATGTGGGTCAATATTCTGCTTTCCTCCTAGTCAAGCCAGGCCTGGCACTGGGGAGATGTGGAAGATAGCCAGAGTCCCACACAAAGCTCATTAATAAAGCCCTTTCTCAAGGGTTTTATTAACAATGAATTAAGATGAAAAATACACTTGGCAGCCTAGCTATTAAAGCTGCTTGGAATACAAGAATCTCCATGTAGGTTATTAAATTAAAAAAATCTGAGAGGCTTTAGGAATGGTTGTTACCTTTAGGCTGAGCCTGAGCTGAGCTGCAGCCTCAGTGTGTCAGCAGGGTGGAGCCCAAGCTCCAGCACTACTGCTCTGAGCATTTATTGTCTTCCTCCAGAATGGCATTTTTCAGCACACTCTCATCCTCAAATGCCTGTTTTTTCTATCAATTCCAAAATTGAACGCCTCAGCCAGTTTTGTAGTAATCTTAAAATCCCTGAAACTGTCATTCTCTGTTTTCTGATGGTGAAGCTTTTATCCTACCCGTGTGGTACATTATTCACATCTGAGCTTTGCTGGGGTTCCTTAATTATCACACAATAGTTACCTTGCTTCTGTAAAATAGCAGCAAGTTCCTGTCCTGCTGCTGACCCCATTTTAGCAGCATACAAAGCTGATCCCCAAAAAGTTTGTGAAGTTTGGACACTTTAGATTTCTTTCACTTTGAGGGAAGTAGAGGAGGAAATAGGGGCATGCACAGTGATGTTGCTGATCACTGAAATTCCTTAAATCTGGATACCTGTAAAAAGACACTCAGGTTTAATGTAAGGAGTGGTGCTACTTGTTATAGCAAGATTTTTCTTGCTGGTTTCTGTAGCACAGCAAGCTTCATCTCTGCACTTGGCCACTGGAAAACTTCCAGTTTGGAACACAGCGATGCATCCTTCATACCCTTCATATCCTTAACACATTTAGCAATGAAAACTTTGCCTTTATGAGCCATGAAGCCTGGTGGTGCTTTCTGTTTGTCTTTTTCTCCCCCTAATAGAATGAGATGGTACGGGAGTTGGATGGCCACGTTCTCAAGTGTGTGAAAGACCAGAATGGTAACCATGTGGTGCAGAAGTGTATTGAGTGTGTGCAGCCTCAGTCCCTGCAGTTCATCATTGATGCATTTAAGGGACAGGTAAGTCGTTGACCAAGATACTGACTCTCATTCTTCATATTCTTACATGTTGCCTTGAATAGCATTAGAGTGTCTCTAACTTGTTTAGCTATTTTAAATTTTGGCAAGCACCATGAAAGGCAAACATTAGGGAGACTGGGAACTCCCTGGTCATGTCTCTGGTACTGTTTTTCTGCAGGTGTTTCACAGTAAAGCATCCTCACAAATGTGTTCTCCTGGAACATCAAGTATTTTTTGACTGGTGGAGGGAAAACCAAGTTTCTCACTAATCCATCTTCACAAAAAAAGTAGTGAGAGGTCTGTGATGGGTGTAGTTACCTTTGATTATGACCCCTGCCTGTCAGGATGGCTGAGAGGACTGCTGTTCCCTCAGACCATGGGAAGAACATGAGTTTCATTTAGAAAGGGGCAGTTACATGTGCTTCATTCCCCACCCCCCACGCCCCCCTTTTTTTCTTTTTTTTTTTGTGAAATTGAATTGATGTCCTGGATATTAATTGTGTAGCTGGTTTTATTCTGCCCATAGTCAGCATGTCTTCCATTTCAGCAGTGCTGGTTTGGGCATTTTCAGCTTCAACTTAATTGGCTCTGGATGAGGACTTTGAAGTATTGAGGGTTTACCACAGGGATGTGAGGATAGCCCCAGGGTTATTAGAGCAGGAACCAAGCTTCAGGAGTTTGGCTGCTCCTGGAACAGCTTTGAAAGTAGGGACTTGCTTGGCTGTGTCAAAACATGCAGGATTCTAGCTGGAAACTCACTCAGCAGATCTGCTGGTTCAGGTTTTGCTTTGGACCTTTCACTAGGGAGTTAGGCTGGGCAGAAATACCTCTGAGGGACTTGGGTGATGACACTGTGTCTTTGACTAGCTATCCCACTTTCATCTGAACTTTCATATGGAAGATTAAATTTACCACCTCGACTGTTTTTTCTGCAGCTAATTTTAAGTTTACTCAATAGTTATTAAAATTTTGTATGCTGTCAATTTAACTGCAGTGCTGGGATTTGCTACTTAGTTAATTCTAAGCAACCAAATAGGACTTTGTGCTTTAGACAGAAAAATGTGCAGCAATAATAAAAAGGTGTCATGTTCTTACCAACAGATTTGGTAATGCGTTAAAAATGAGCAAGAAGGTTCTTTTGTTGTCACTTCTCCTGAGTGCAGTTAAAGCTTTGAAACAAATCCAAATAGTTGAGAAAAATCCTTTGCTGAGCACTTTGAACCTTTCTGGTTTGTACTGTTTCTTACATAGCTTCAAACGGAGCTGGCAAACAGGAGGTTGGATTTTTGATTTTGAAACAGTTTTTTTAAAACAGCTTTCTAATAAGGCTTGGCTGTCCTGGTGTTCTTTTTATTGATCAAATGGCTTTGCCATTTCTTTTCCTCTTTCCTGAATGGGGAAGCTGAAGCCTGAGTGGGGATGTGAGGTGCCTGCCACCCCCTGTAGCAGAGGGGAGCAGATGTTTCCAGTTTCACCTTGTGCTTTCTGGAGCTGCTGTGCTGCAAGCTGACATTCCCTGCTGTGCCTGAGAAAAACCACCCTGTGTTCATTGAGTTCCAGAGGTTTTCTGGGTTTCCCAAAGGCCAACTAACAGATTTGTTGCTGCCTGTGCTTGCCTGTCTTGGTCAAATGCAGGTTTTTGCATTGTCTACACATCCCTATGGCTGTCGTGTGATCCAGAGGATCCTTGAACACTGTCTTCCTGAGCAGACCCTTCCCATCTTGGAGGAACTTCACCAGCACACTGAGCAGCTGGTTCAGGTCTGTCTGGGAAGGGGGAATTTGGGTGCTGGGTGGTGTTTTCTCAGTTACTGCTTTGTGTTAGGAGAGTTTTTGGGAAGTGGGACTGCAGCTATAGTGCTGCTGGGGTCCTGTGAACACAGAGACTGCACTTTTGAGGAGGAATGGGAAAGCACATGCAGACAAGAAACCCATCACCACTAATTGATTGGGCTATGTGCAAATATCCAGCAGATACCAAAGCTGTAGTTACTTCCTTTTTGAAAAGTCTTTTAAGTACCGAGTAGGTGGACATCCTAATACTTCACTACAAAATCATTTTGGTTGGAAAAGACCTTTAAGATCATCAAGTCCAACCTTTAACCCAGCATTGCCAAGCCCACCACTAAAGAAGTTACAGGGCAAGTAAGATCTTAAAGAAGTTGATGCAAAGAGCTGACTAACTTCTAGGAAAAGAAAATGCCAAGTAATTTGGGTTCTTAAAATGTGGTGGTTTTATGCACACCCCTTTCCTGGCTGCCTTTGCTCTTCCTTGGAGTCCTTCTGAGGGCTTGTTTTGCTAGGCCTCTGGTATTGGGGCACGATGGATGTAACAACAAATAAACCCTGTGCTGTGTGCTCCTGTATTTAGCACATGGAAAGTGGGAAGAGGTTGGAGATGGAGGTGAGACCTTGGGTCATGCCTCTGGTGTTGTGAACTGGGAAAATAAGTATCTTGTGATGTGAACATAAACACATTCAGAATATGAACATTCATACAGGCTGTCTCCCATAGCTAGAGCCCTACAGGACATGTGGTTTGGTACATTTGAACCTGGAGAAAGCAAAGAAACTTGAAATAAACAGAATACTGTGATTTCATGTTCAAGGTGATTGCTTTGAGTTTTCTGATTGGTACAAAAATGTAGCATTTTACCTCCTGGTGAGACTCCAGAGTGTACATTTCTGTAGAAGTGGAAAGTATTTACATGGTGTATTCAGTAGATACTTTACTTAGTGTTTAGTTCAAGCTTTGAGTGTTAATAATGCACATTGGGAACTAGTTTGATACTAATGGTTCCTGTCCATGTTTTGTTACTCACTTCTGCTGTCTCTCAAACAGGATCAATATGGGAACTATGTTATCCAGCATGTACTAGAACATGGTCGACCTGAGGATAAAAGCAAGATTGTAGCAGAAATTAGAGGCAACGTGCTGGTGTTGAGTCAACATAAATTTGCTAGGTATGAATTTGTTCCTTCAAGTCTCCAGCCCCTGGGGGAGCATGGACACATGCTGGAGTTGCAGTAGAGTTAAGGCTGGGGTGTAGGCAGGTGAAAAGAGGTGAAAGAAACTTTCTGCTTAACACCAGAATGCTGTTTGTAACAGCTTGTAAACTGGGAGGAGTGACTGTCAAGGTAAGTTTACCTTGTAATGAAGGAGGATGAAGTGTGAAAGGTCCAAATTCCTGAATTTGACCAAGAGGTTTTGTATGTATTGGGTTTTTTGGTGGTTTTAAGTGGTTACTATCCCTTGGTTAGTAAGTAACATGCCATAGGAGCATTCCACTGCCTCTGGGGTACTGTGTCAAGCCACAAGGGAATTTGGAAATCAAATCTGGGGACAAAATTCTTTTTCATCCCACTTTTCACAGAAGAACCTGTGAGTTTTTTTATTATGCTAAACCTGACAGTCCTTTTTAAGGCATGTACACAGTGATACCCTCTGAGGGAAGCTGCAGCAGTCCCAGGCTGTTAGTCCAGATGCTATAGAGCATGGGCAGAAGCAAAATCCAGGCACCTCAGTGGATATCAAGATGAAGCTGTATTTTCCACCTTTGTAAATTCCTTTTGTGTGTGGGTTTTAGCCATTTGAACATGAAGGCTGAGCTCTTCAAAGGCTCAATATTCCCCCTTTTTATGATTAACAAAATAGTGCTTTAATACTTCTGGACACAAGGGGAGTGTAACATTAACAAGAACTAGAAGAGCCTGGTCTTTAATGTTGTTATTTCAGATTCTTCTTTCCTGACTTATCTTGCTTTTTTTTTTTTAACCTTCTTTCCAGATGGAGCGTTAATTAGTGTGGGATGTCCCCTGGGCTGAGCACTAGCTGTGGCAAACCACTTGGTGATTTTATGATTCAGTCAGGGAGGCAGAAGTCAAGGCTAGCAAAATTCTCCATCTCCCTTTTAGAGCTCCTATTTGACTTGGCTCCCTGCAAAGCAGAGCCTAGTGTCAGCTCACGTATTCAGGAATTTTGGAAGTTCCCTACGTTTGAGAAGATCTTTCCTTCCTGAATAAGTGTTTTCCTGTTGTTTTAACCTCAGACCTTCTTCACTGGTGAGCTCCAGTAGTGAGGAAACCAAAGAACAACTCATCTGCTTCTCTAGTGGGCAGGCTGTGAAGGCAGCCCCAGATCTCAAATTGTCATCTCATGAAAACCTGAACTGCACCTTTATCCAAATTCTCACTCAACTCCCAAGTCCCTTCTCTTCACATTGCTGAACTTCTCTGCCAGCCTGCAGCTCCCTAACTGTATCTCAGTGGTTTTACCCTTTCTAGAAGCATCAGAGGTGACCTCTGGGTAGAAGGCAAAGCCCAGCAGATGTTGCCTACTCACAGGTTGTCCCTTCTGGTTGCAGCAACGTGGTAGAGAAGTGTGTGACCCACGCCTCCCGCACGGAGCGGGCCATGCTGATCGATGAGGTGTGCACTATGAATGATGGCCCTCACAGTGCCTTATACACCATGATGAAGGATCAGTATGCCAACTACGTGGTGCAGAAGATGATTGATGTGGCAGAGCCTGCGCAGCGGAAGATTGTCATGCACAAGGTAAGAGCAGTGAGGTTTTAGGTCACTGCCATACTGGGCCCAGAGAGAAAAAACGCCTGAGGGGGTTGCTTTTCATAGAATCACAGAATGTCAGGTTGGAAGGGACCTCAAGGATCATCTGGTCCAACCCTTCTGATATGATTGTTCCAACCCTTCCAATAGCATTGGTGATGTGAGACGTCCCAGCAGCCCATCGAGCTGACACTAAAAACTTTCCAAAGTGGGGGATTCCACCACTTCCCCTGGGAGACCATTTCGGTGTGTGACTGTCCTCAGTCAGATATTTTTGCCATCAAAATTCCCTACTGACAGAAGTATTTCAAAGTTGAGTATTTCAGGAGTAGCTGAAATAGGAAAAATGTGAAATAATGAGATGCCAGTTGGACTTAAAACAAGCTGATTGCTTTGAGCGATCTCTTCTGACCTAGTAACCTAGTTCTGCATTTGTAGCATAGCAAACACTGCTGCAAAGCACCAGGGCTGTAACTGCAGCAGTGCCACAGGGTGGGTGCTGTGCCAGGGTCCCCTGAAGGTCTGGCAGTGACGACACACTTGCCCTCACTGAGCTCAGAGTTCACTGATGAGAGCAGCAAAATGCGCTCAGGGGATCCGAGCCAGACCTCCAGACACCTGCAGCCCCAACACCCACCTCCTGGCTGCCTCTCTTGTCACTTGGGTCCCTGCTTCACAGCCCTGGGGAGGACAGCAGAGGTGGCAGGTGACACCATGCCAACAGGGTTTGTGCTGCTGGAGACATCAATCAAATTCTCTCTCACTTCTGAATGTGGTTTTTCTGAGAAGCTCCCACGGTTTAAGCGTTCAGCTGTGGTGTTGGAGTCCCTAACCATTTCAGGATGTGGTATTTGTCAAAAATGAAGTCATTTTGGAATTAGATACACGTTCCTGCCAGTCCTACCTCACCAGGCTGTATGCCTGCTGCCCTAAGGGAAGGAGACTCTAAAAATCAGGCAACGTCTCCATTTCCCTGCTTTCAAAGGTTGGCATTTGTGGGTCTTTAGAACTGTAATGAATGGAAAAAAACTGGCTTTTAAGTGTGGAGTGGAACTGAGGTTATTTGCTTCAGTCACATGGGTTTAGACCTAGCTACCAGCTAGAGCTAGACCTCTTACTGGAAATAAAATTCTGACTCCCACTGCCTTGGAAAGCCCTATATATATTTTTTTTTCTTTATAAGAGGAGCTGTGAATTTCAGGTATCGAAGTCCCAATGAGATCAAGTGTATTTAAGAATCCTTGAGTAAAATGGAGCAATTGATTTTTCTGTAAAAAGAAGTGGATATCTGTGCAAAAGCACTGATTTTTACCTACACAGGACAGTTGAGTGATTAATCAACAATATACATGCAGCTGAAATAATCTTCAGGAAGGTGAATTCTCAGGTTTAGGAATCACTCAGAGTAGTCCTTTAAACCAGAATCTCTTTTAGTCCAAACTAAATTATAAAGATAATTAAATAAAAATATGTGGCAAGGGATGTGTGCAGTTTAACTGTAGCAGAATGACCTGTAGCTCTGCTAATCTAGGTATAGATAGAGATTAAAAATCAAGAAGAATCTTTACTGACTTGTTCTTTCTCCTTAGCAGAATGATCTGTAGCTTTGCTAATATAAATATATATATATTTAAAAAAAACAAATCAAGAATAATCTTTACTGACTTGTTCTTTCTCTTGTCAAGCAAAGTTTTTTGAATAAAATGCTGATTAGCTTTTCAGTGTGGTTGCGAAAAGTAGAACTGGGATGAGAGCTAAGTAGGACTGGCTGAAGATGAAGATCCCAGCTACATTGTCAAGCTGAATGGAAGCCTGGGAAAACTGAGGGTATCAACAGTTGGGTTGGGAAAGTTTGTGTTGTTGCTGAAGTCAGCACTTTTAAAAAAAGTGAAAAGGATAATTAAGAATAATGAAAAGGAATATTAACAGTTCTGTTAGGAAAAAAGTCAAAAAGTCTTAGAAATGGGGACACTGCTGGCATCTCCTGGTAGCTGTTCAGAAGATCCTGATGGGATTCAGACCAGCAGCTTCTTGGGGCTTTTGGCAGTTCTGAGGGTCACCTGAAGCCTGAGAGAGGCAGAAGATCCTGCTGGTGTCCAGCTCATCCTCCAGCCCCTTCTGATGCCTTCTGGGTTCACCCCCAGCTGGGGACAGTGTCAGGGCACCCTTGGGCAGCTCCAGCACCCAGGCTTGTGTCTGTCAGACTCCTCTTGTGGGACAAAGCCTTGTAACCATCCATAATCTTGGATCCGACTGGATTCCAGTGAAAGGACTCAAGGTGATGATGCCACCTGCTTGACCAGAAGTTCCTCCTAAAAAACAACATTAGGGAATCATGAAACATGAGCTCGATTCACAAGAACTGAGGTGATTACGCAAATGGCACTTGAGTATTTCAGGTGGTTTTGTGCTCATCTGCTGGGGGCCAGCGCTGACTGCACAATGCCAGGAGCTCCCTCAGGATAATTGTGGCCTTAAATTTGGGTTCCTGAGCTCCACTCACTTTTTTTTTTCTCTCCTAGATCCGGCCTCACATTGCTACCCTGCGTAAATACACCTACGGCAAACACATCCTGGCCAAGCTGGAGAAATACTACATGAAGAACGGGGTGGACCTTGGGCCCATCTGTGGGCCACCAAATGGTATCATTTGAGGCAAGTCCTGGGGAGGAGCTCACTGGCCAGCAGCACCCACAACCAGCAACCCAGAAGATTCCAGTATACAGGTTGAAAACATTTTGTGGTTGCTGAACCGCTAAAAAGAAAACAAAAAAACAAAACAAAGGAAAAAAAAAAAAAAAAAAGAAGAAAAGCTTTTGTAAATTTCTTTAATTTTATTATGCATAACATGTACTAATTATTTTTTTTAATTAACTAATTGCCCTGCTGTTTTACTGGTGTATAGAATACTTGTACATAGGTATCAAATGTACATGGAAGGCCACATTTTTGTTCACTGTTGTATCTATATTCCAAATATGGAAACTTTCAGGGTGGTTGGTTTGAAGAAAACAAACAAAAAAAACAATCCAAAAACCCGTTTTTAATTCATCTTGCCTTGCAGGCAACTTCTTTTGCAAATAATCTGCTCTTTCTCCTTTTAGCCCAAAAATCAGCGAGAAGTTGGAATTTTAGTTCAACGGCACAGAGGAGGCATTGAACACTGTTTATAAATCTAAAACCAAAATTCAACTTGCTAAAGCTTCAGTTTCAAAACAACAACAACAAAAAAAAGAATTAAGTTTTGAAACTTTTTAATTGCTTTTTTTTTTTTTTTTTTTTTTTTTTTTTTGAGTCTAACATGCTAAAGAAGGTGGCTTGGCTGTCCTTTTTTTGGGGTAGAAAAATGTATACACCTGGAAAGTTTTTAAAGCAAGGGGGTGGGAGGTGGGTGGACTTGTTTACTGCCTACTCAGTTGGTTTTGTTAACATGGAGAGACACAATTTGATTATTTAGCATGAGGAAAAAAAAAATCCGACTCGGCTTTGGTCTTGCTTCTATAAATATATAGTGTATACTTGGTGTAGACTTTACATATATAAAAATTTGTAGTATTTTCTTGTTTTGATGTCTGATCTGTATCTATAATGTACCCTAGTAGTGGAACATACTTCTGACTGTACAATTGTACATTTGTAAACCTCTGTAATGTAAATGTGGAGAAGTTTGAATCGACATAAACCCGTTTTTTGGTAAGAAAAAAAAAAAAAAAAAGAATTAGCAAAACCTGTGCATTTCAGTGTATATTCACACCTTTTATGGTCGTAGCATATAGTGTTGTATATTGTAAATTGTAATTTCAACCAGAAGTAAATTTTTTCTTTTGAAGGAAATGTTCTCTTTATACAGCCTAGTTAATGTTTAAACAAAATAAAAATAAATGCTTGGTTTTATTTGTCACCTAGTTGAACAGTAGCAATCCTTTCTAAATGTTATACAAAGATGATTCAGTTCAAAATAGTGTTTTTTTGAATCTTAAAAAGTAATGTTTTGCTTATTTTGTGACAGTAAGAAACAAAAAGTGCAAAAGTACAGAATTCCCCTAGTTTTCCTTACAATCAGAGTCCCTTTTCACCTTGTAAAGTGTGAATCACCTTCCCTTTTTGTACAGAAGATGAACTGTATTTTGCATTTTGTCTACTTGTAAGTGAATGTAACATACTGTCAATTTTCCTTGTTTGAATATAGAATTGTAACACTACACGGTGTACATTTACAGAGCCTTGTGTATATTTCCAATGAACTTTTTTGCAAGCACACTTGTAACCATATGTGTATAATTAACAAACCTGTGTATGCTTATGCCTGGGCGACTATTTTTTGTAACTCTTGTGTAGATTGTCTCTAAACAACGTGTGATCTTTATTTTGAAAAATACAGAACTTTGGAATCTGGCTTGGCCTTTGAACACTTTCTGCAGCTTTTAACCTCTTTTTGTTTATTTAAAAGCAGCTTTCCCATGAGCAGCAGTGTCCTCATCCAGCAGCAGATACACGTGGACAACGAAGAGCAGAGTGAGCATGGATGTGAACCTGCACCCCATTGCCACCCCTTCCCCTGGGCTCTGGGAATTTGGGGTGGTTTTTTTCTCTTTGGACATATAGAATCACAATCCCAGACTGGTTTGGGTGTGAAGGGACCTTAAAGCTCCCCCAGTGCCCCGACACCTCCCCCCAGCCCAGGCTGCTCCAAGCCCCATCCAACCTTGGACACTGCCAGGGATGGGGCAGCCACAGCTCCTCTGGCCCAGGGGCTCACCACATCTCAGCCTCTTCAGAGCCCAAACAAACTCGTAGCACTCTTTGTGCCTCCATCCTCGGGCAGTGAGTTGGAGCTGAGCAACCCCCATGTGTCTCTGGGTCACTTGAAGCACTTGGCAGAGAGAGGGGTGGGGAAGAACTTCCCTGGCACCTCTCATCTGCTCCTGGTTTCCTCTGCTGCTTTGTCCCCTCTCTGGAGAAAAGGGGCTTGGTGGGCTGCAGAGCTGAGGGGTGTGCAGAACCTGTTGTGTATCCTCATCCTCCTCTTTACTTCTTGGGGGGTGGGAAGGGAAAGGTGCAGGATGGGGGCTGGAAAGCTGCACCTGGCAGTGCTGGTGGGGATGTCCCAGCAATTTGAAGAGTTGAAATGTTTCCTGGTGCCAGGAGAACTGCTGGAAAGCAAGAGCAAACACTGAGCATGTGTGTCCAGGGAGACTTTGCCCTTTCCTCTCCTTCCCAAAAGGTGAAGTTCAGCTCCGAGCCTGGTGCTGGGTGACCAAAGTTAGGACAGTCCTGCTCACCCATCTCACCTCCTGCTCCATATTAATTTTTTTCTGGACCATATTCCTGTGCATCCTCTCAGTCTGCTTTTGTCCTCTGTTCCCCCACTCCCCATCTGGGGAAAGCTCCAGCTCTGGATTCATCCCAGGTGCTGCTGACCAGACTCCCTGCATCACCCTTGTGTGTGGAGAAAAATCACCCTCCTTTTACACCCAATCTTTCCCCATTTCCCTGTGCTCAAGGCCTCCCTGTGTCTATCCTGCACCTTGGCAGCTGTTGCCTTTAAAGACTTTTCTGGAGGTTATCAGAGACAGGAAGTTGGAGGCCTGGTGCAAGCAGGTGGATGGGTGATGGAGGGGAAGCTGCTTCCCCATCTTGCAGGAAATCAGATTTTTGTCTCAGGTCATTAAAAGGTTCGATTTTGGTGCATGGATGAAACAACTTATCCTGCCTATGCTTCCACATTGTTCTTCTCACTCATGAGCAAATCCCAACACCCCTGTGACTGCAGTGGGTTTAATCATTTTTCACACCCTTGGTTTTTATATTCAGCAGAGGGAGCTGACCTCTCCTTGCTGACCCTTTTTTTTTGCCCTGGGTTCCCAGCCTCAGCTGACCCCTGGGGGTTACAGGAGAACTTGGGTCCCACCTCCTGGAGCATTTGGTGCTCTTGGAGCAATTTTAAGGCTTCGTTTCACTCACAGTGGCTGCAGATTTGGGGCAGGATGTGGTGAAAGCAGGGATTATATAAAAATAATAATAATAACAATAATAATGGCAATAATAACAACATTAATATTTTGGGTGGTTTTGGCTTTTTTTTTTTTTTTTTTTTTTAAGTTTATTTCAGTGTTGAGCTATGTATCTCAGGTGTGAGGTTGGAAACTGGGGTGAGAGTATCCTCAGGCTCCGTGTTTCTTCTTCTGGACACCCAAGGGTCTGGGTTTAAACCTGGGGACCCTTTCCACACCACAGCAGCAGCAAAACTGTTCAGAAACCATTTCTGAATATAGGTATAACTCTTGCCCAGACCTGCAAGCTCTTGCTCCCTCCCTGGCCTGGGAGGAAGGGTCTGAGCAGCAGCCCCTGAGCCCTGGCACAGCTCCAGGGGCAATGATGGGAAAGGGCACAGGGGGGGCTTGCCAGGAAGGTTACAGCTGTGTCACTGCCTGCAGGCTCTGCTGTGGTTATTCCTGAACCTTGCTGCTGCAGAAGGGATGTGAAGGGCTCCATGACATCAGCCAGAGTCCATCACATTGGCCAGGATCTGTCGTGACACCCAGGGTCCATCGTGACACCCAGGGTCCATCCCAGCAGCTGAGAGCCATCACCCCGGCCAGGTTCCATCACAGCACCCAGGGTCCCTCGTGGGGTCCATCCCAGCCCATCAGCCAGGATCCATCCCGCTCACCTTTGACCCAACAAGTTCTCCCAATTCCAACCCAACAGAAAAAGACCCGCTGGCAGCTGGGCATCTTCCGTGCCCCCCGGGTGTCCCCCCCCCCCCGTGCTGGGAGCTGCCGGACCTTGGCCCTCCCGGCTCCACCCTGCAGCGCTGGGCGCGGCCACGGGGGGGCGGTGCAGCCCCAGAAATAGCAGCGGAGCGGGGACCTGGGACCCTTGCTGGTCCCCTGCCTGCCCCAGGGACCCCCCCTGCTTCATGGAGACCCCAGTGCCCCAGGGACCGCCCCCTCTTGCTTCATGGAGACCCCAATGCCTCAGCACCCCCCCTGCTTCATGGAGACCCCAATACCCCAGCAGCACCCCCCTCTGCTTCATGGACCCCCCAGTGCCCCACGATCCCTTCCCCATGCTCCAGAGACACACACCCCCCCCCCCCACTGCCCAGCAGACCCCTCTCCCTCCCCACAGACCCCCCCGCTGCCACACAGACCCCTCCCCTGACTCAGGAACACCCCCATGCTTTAGAACCCCCCCCTCTCCACAGTGCCTCACAGACTTCTGTTCTGCCCCATGGACAACACCCCCCCCCCCCCAACCTCTTTCCTGCCCCATAGACCCCACTCCTACCCGACAGATCCCCCCCCCCCACTGCCCTAGGGACACCCCTCCCCTTCCTCCCAGGACCCCCATCCATCCCTGTGTCTTTCTGCACAACCCAAAACCTCACACAGGGTTTTAAACCCCCCCCCCCAGCTTCTTGCTGAGGATAGCAATGCGCTTTTAAAAAATTATTATTAATAATTTAGATCCTGCTAATTACAACGCCATTAAAATGGAAAGAAGCGGCGGGACCTCGAGGCAAAGCTCCCACCCCCTGCTCCCGGAATGGGTGTTGGGGGGGGGGATGCTCTGCTCTGTTCTGTGTCCCAGCTCCCCCCAGCCAGAGGCTGCATCCCAGTTTTGAGCTGGATTTGGCTGTTTTCCCTCCCGATTGCTGGGAGGGCAATGCCCTTTACTCCAGATAATCCTCCCTTCGCCCCCTCTCCTGGTGTATACTTTGCATTCAGAGGAGGGGTTTTATGAGCATCTCAATATATTTTTAGGTTTTTCACAGCAAACGTGTGAAAGCCATTAGGAGGAATCACGCGTGTGTGGGGAACGGCTCCTTTATAGCCCATCCTACCACCTCCCAGGGACCACACTCCCAAATTCGAAGCAAAGTCACCCAAGGGTCACCCATCAGCCACACGGAAGCCATGGCAGGAACTTCCCTTTCCTCTGCTCCCACTGTTACCCCCCCCCCCCCGCTTTTTTTTTTTTTTTTTCCTTTCTTCTTCTTTCCTTATAAAGGGGAAACTGAGGCACGCTGCTGTGAGGCTGCTTGAGCTGTTGGCTCAGGGCTGGGAGCAAGTCCCGGTTCTGCCCGTAGAATGTTCCCTTCCTGGGTTGTCCCTCCCACGGGGTGGGCCCAGCACCCATCCAGAGGTGACTGAGGGTGCCATGGAGGGGGGGTGAAGGTAGTGGGGGTCCCACCCTGATGGCAGGTCCCAGGGCCCCCATCTGCCCCTGGTTCATCTCCCTCATTCACCCTGAGTGACCCCCATCAGCCCCAGGACCTTCTCCTTATCCCCCCCACCCCCCCCATTTTCTCAGTACCACCTCCTCTACCCCTGAGTCCCCTCAACCTGTTTCAGGTCACCCCCCCATCTACTCCTGGCCCCCTTCAATCTGCCCCAGGTTCCCCCCTTCTGCTCCCTGTCCCTCCCCATGTACCCCAGGTACCTCTGGATCCCCCCAGTCTGCCCCAGATCCCCTCTCCCCCAGTTTGCCCCACTCCCCTCCTTTACCTACCCTAATCCCCCCCATCTCCCCCAGGTCACCCTATGTCCCTATAGCCCTATATCCCCCCCACTGTATCTACCCCAGAGTTTTCCCCGTCTGTGCCAGACACCCCAACTATCCTTGGGTCTCCTCTCAGGGTCTTCCCCATGACCCCAAGGTCCCCCCGATCTGCACCAGATCCCCCCTTATAACTGCCCCATCTGCCCCAGTCCCCTCCATTTACCCCTGGATCCCCTCAATCTGCCCCAGATTCCCCCCTGAATCTCCCCCAGTGTCCCCCAGTCTGCCCCAGTGTCTCCTCAATTTGTCCCAATCCCCCCCATCTACCTCAGGGTTCGTCCAATCTGCCCCAGTGCCCTCCCAGTCTGCCCCAGTGTCCTCCCAGTCTGCCCCAGTGCCCTCCCAGTCTGCCCCAGACCTCCCCCTACGTCTCCCCCCGTGTCCCCCCCCTATCCCAGACCCCACCTACCCTATCCCCTTCCCCCCTGCCCTATTTCGGGGGTGCCCCCAGGGGGCGGGGCAGGCGGAGGGATTGGGGGGGGGGGGGGATGTCGGGGTCGGGGGTCACGATGGTGGGGGGGTGGCGACTGTGTGTGTGTGTGTGTGTGTGTGTGTGTGTGTGTGTGTGTGTGTGTGTGTGTGTGTGTGTGTGTCTCGGCGGGAAGGGCGGCTCCGGCCCCGCACCCTCACCCCGCACCCCCCTCTTCCCGCCTCCCGCGGGCGGCGGCAACAAAGGCCGGGACCGCCCCCCCCCCGCCCCCCCCCGCCCCCCCCCCCCCCCGCCCCCCCCGCCCCCGCCGCTCCCGCCGCCGCTGCAGCCGCCGCCGCCGCCGTCTTTGCGGCAGGAAGATGCCCGGGGAGGTGCCGCAAACGGCGCCCCGGGGGCTGCGGAGCCTCTCGGTGCTGCCGCTGCTGCTGCTGCTGCTCAGCCCCAGCCCCGCACTGGTGAGTGGGGAGAGAGGGAACCGGTACCGGGTGTGGGGGGGGAGAGAGGGAACCGGTACCGGGTGGGAAGGGAGCGGTATTGGTTTGGGGGAGCGGGAGCGGGTGGGGAGGACCGGCACCGGGTAGGGGGGAGCGGTACTAGGGGGGGATGAGTTGGGGGCAGCGGTACTGGGCTGGGGGAACCGGTACTGGGTAGGGAGGAGCAGGATGCGGGGTGGAGGGAGCGGCACCCGCAGGCAGGGGGGGGGGAGTGGGGGTCGGCACCTCCCCGGGAATGGGGAACCGGCACCGGGAGGGGGGCAGCGTGGGGAACCGGCACCGGTAATGGGAGCACCCCGGGTGGGGGTAAGTGGGGACCGGTAAGGGATGGGGGGGCACCGGCATCTTGCATGAACTAAAGCCGGGCTGGGGGTGGGCCTTGTATCGGTACCGTGCGTGGACCGGCGGCAAACGGGGGGTGGGAAGGAGGTGAGAGCGGCGACGTGGGCCCCCTGGCCCCGGGGAAGGGGGCTCGGTACTGGGATGGACTGGGAGGGGGAAGGTAGGACCAGCCCTGGCACGGAGAGGTCCCGGGGAGGGGAAGCGGCTGGAGGGGCTGGGACCGGGATCGGGATCGTGCGGGGACCGGCAGCTACCGGGAGGGACCCCCCTGGGGGACTCCGCCTCCCCCTCTGGGGCTCGCACCCTGCTGGGGGTGATGGGGGGCACCCCCTCCCCTCCCGCAACCCCCCCAGAGCCGCAGAGCCCCGCGGGCAGGAGCTGGTGTCCCCTGGGGTGCCCCCTCCCCTGCGCAGCCCCCGGGGGTGCAGGAAGGGCTTGGCAGGGGGAGGGGGGCCCTGGCGTGTGCGTGGGGAGGGGGCTGCGGGCAGATGCCGTTTGAAGGTCGTTAGGAAAAGATGCCTTGAGAATAGCCTGAGGGGTGGGGAGAGGGAGGGAAGGAAGGTGGAAAAACCCCTTCTGCCCGGTGTCTGAAGAATCTTGGGGAGAGGACGGGGGGGGTGTTGTCCTGTCCCTGCAGACATCGAGACCTGCCCGCCCCCCCCCCCCCCCCCCCAGGGTCTCTTCTACATCTCCAGCCCTGCCTGCGCTGGCATTGTCCCTGGCTGTCCCCCTCCCCGTTGCCCCTCACTCTTTCTCCCCCCTCCTTTCCAAGGGGCTTTTCCCAGCCCAGCTCACGGGGGGGGGTTTCCACCTTGGGCTGCCTGGTGTCACTTCCAAAGCCTCTGCCCCCGCCCCCGGCACCCTCCCGCTGAGAAATCCTCCAGCGGATCCCCCCTGCCTGCTCCTTCCTTTTCCGTGAGCCTCTTACAGGAGTTTTGGAGACCCAGGGGGGGTTTGGGGTGATGCTCTAGAGGCAGGATCCTCCTGCAACCAGGAGCTGCTTTTCCTACGCAATCGGCACAGCCCGGGAGAAAAGGGGAGTGCAGGGAGGAGGAAGGCTTCCTCGGCTTCCTCTTCCTCCTCCTCCTCCTCCCTTTAAGAGAGGACGAAGTCTCCAGGCCTGGCCTCTCGCCAGCACGGGACCTGCTGCATGGAATAACCCCGAGCTCTTCCCCATCCTCTTGAGGTTCTGGTTCGGGGCTTAGGGGCTGATACCCCTATTTCTGGGAGGGGGGGAGCAGTGGGTGTGTGGGGGGCGTTCACCCAACATTCCCGGGTGCATTCCCCCTCCCAAAGAACCGGATGCAACTTCGGGATTTCCGAGGAGGCTGCAGAGCTGCTCTTGGTACCCTCAGGTGTGTGATTTGCTCCTCCTAGCAGTGACAAATATTGATAAATATCGATAAATACCGTGGCTCCCGGCGGGGGAGTTTATTCAGCCAAATATTCCACTTCACCATGGAAGCAGGGAACCCCGGGGCAGCTCTGGGTGGCAAGAGGTGTCTGTGGCCATGCTGGTGTCTCCAGCACCCGTGGTGGACTTGGGGTTGGCTGCATGGGTGCTTGCTCCCCTCCAAACCACCTTCTTCCCTATCCCCATTTGGGGAATTTGAGTTGTCAGCTGGTGGATGGTGCTGCAGGTGGTTGCTGGCATTTGCTGAAGATAATTAGGCAGGAAAGGTTAGGAGTTTGTTAAATGCCAGGATGGGAGGTGAGGGGATGCTCCTGGGGGAGGCCAGAAGCTCTTCCTCCCATGAGGGATGTTCCAGGCGACACTGAGCATCCTCTCCTGGAGGAAACTGAGGCCTCACCTCTGCCCTGAGGCTTTTAAATCACTCAGTAGCCTTGCCCAAAGTCTTGGCTTCTCCCTGGGGTTGCCAGGATGGGAAGCCAGGACTTCCAAGCTGAGATCCATCCCCCCTGGGATCAGTCCCTTCTTTAACCCTTTGTGTGCCTCCGTGGGAGCAAGACCTGATCCTGGAGCTGGGTTTTCCCAGCAGTGTTATGGACACACAGGTTTGGTTTTGGCTGGGATTCCCCAGGACTCTGAGGCTTGTGAGCTCACCCTGTCCATCCCTGCTGACCCCCATCTCCTACTTCATCACTTTGGAGCTGGCTCCAGAGAATGGATGAGGTCTGGACCTGGTTGGAGGTCCAGGCAGCTCTGTGGGGAGCAGCCCCTGCTCAGCCATGGCAGGGGTGAGCTCAACCCCTTATGAGACACCTGAGAATCCAAGAGCGAGCTGCTTTCTGTGCCCCTGCAGAGCTGGCTGCTCCCTGCATCCTGCAGACCACACACAGGCTGGGGCATCACTCCTTCCTCCTCCTCTTTCTCCTCTGTGCAGGAGCTGGGATGCTGGCAGTGAGCAGGGACAGAGCAGGCAGCCCCAGGCACCATCCTTCACCCTCATGAGGTGCAGAGGAAGCAGAGGCTGCTGAGCTTTAATCAGTGGTGGGGGGGGGACCCATGTGCTGGGGGAGATGAGTGGGAGCTTCCAGCCAGCCCCATGGGACCCCCCAGTGCAGGCACCCCCAGTCCCCTGGTGCTGGAGGGAAGGTGCTGAGCCTCCACCCTGCCTGGCTGAGCCACCAGCTTAGGGATCAACTCCTCACCTTAATTACAGCCAGCGCTAATGAGCTGTAACCTTTCTGTAGGTCCCTGTCACTCGCAGCAGTGTCCCTAGAGCTGGAGCTCTGCCTGGGTGGGCTACATCCTGCTCCTCTCTGCTGGGTCCTGGGAGGTGATTTGGATATAGTGCTGAGCAGGTTCCTGGGGGTTTTTCAGTGGCCAGGGGCAGTGGGGGACCCCTGAGCACCCCTCTCTCTCTGCCATCCCTTCAATCCACCCTGGCCTCAATCCAGAGGGATGATGGGGAGTGTGGGACCCAAAGGTGTCCCATGGCCCTGCAGAGGATTGAAGTGGAGCTTCTGCCTCTTTCTGCAGAGGATTGGATGAGCCACCAGCTCTGGGACACACCAGCACCCCTGGGGGGGGAGTGTCAGGGAGTTTCAGTTCCCATGATGTTTTCCAGTGGTCCAAGGCTGGCAGCTCCTGGCAGCATGGCCATGGGGAGGATCTTCCCCTTCTGAGGTTTGTGTCACCCTGTGGTATGTAAAGAGTTGGCCAGCACTCAGCCTGGCTCCCCAGGGAATAGGATTTGAGCTCCCTGGTGTGAACCTGGGTGAGGACATCCCAGCTCTCCCTGTCCAGCTGTGCTCAGCATCCTGCTCCTGTCCTTAATGAGCAAGAGGTGAAGCAAGCTCAAGGAGAGAAAATTAATAATGATATGTATAATAAAATAATAGGAAATAATAGGAAAAATTCTTTGGGGTGAGGGTGCTGAGCCCCAGGTTGCCCCCAGAAGCTGTGGCTGCCCCATTCCTGGCAGTGTCCAAGGTTGGATGGGGCTTGGAGCAGCCTGGGCTGGGGGAGGTGTCCCTGACCATGGCAGGGGGGTTGGAAGGAGATTCGAGGGACCTTGGAGGTCCCTTCCAGCCCCAGGCATTTTTGATAATTATTGTTATCCTTGGTGTTCTTATTTAAAAAAAAAAAAAAAAAAAAAGGTCCCAGAACTTCTCAAGGGGTGCAGGGTCCTCCAGCTGCCAGCACCTCCTGTCCCTGCATAGTGTGGAAAAAGTTGAGGTAAAGTCCCCAAGTGTCCCAAGGTCCCTTTTCCTCTGGGAAGAGCAGTGCCAGAGGTGGGAGCCCTGGGAGACGGGAGCAGGGCTGGGGGAATGTGCACCCCAGAGGGACGTGAGCTGAGTACCAAACCCAGCTGGGAAGACACAGGACCCAGGCTGGGGTTGGCAGGAAGGATCTGTCCTCCTCCTCCTCACCTTGAAAGATTTCAAAGTAGTTTTATTTTGGGGTGTTCATCCTGTCCTTGCACCCACTGAGCCTTCCCCGTGCTGGGAGCAGGGCAGTGGGGTCTGGGGGGATCCTCACACCCTGGGGGGGGGGGGGGGGGGTAGGGGGGAGAGGGGCAGGGCTGTTTTGTGCTTTTATTCTGTTCCTTGAGGCAAGAACCAGGCACTGGGCAGCTCTGCAAACCCAGCCGAGGTGCTCAGAAGAGGGGGAGAGCAGTTATTTGGGGGAAAACTCCCATTGAGAAGTGGCTTGGTAGCCCCTGGGAGCAGCAGGAAGTGCTGTGGTCCCCAGCATCCTCTTCTTCCCCCCAGCAACCCCCCCCCCCCCCTTTTATTCCCTTCCCCCTATTCCCCCCCCCCACATTTCCCCCCATCATATTTATTTCCCCCTCCCCCTATCATGATTTCCCCCTCCCCCTCATAATTTTCCCCTCTCCCCAGCATACTTCCCCCCCCCCCCAACATAATTCCTCCAAGCATATTTCACACACACCCTCAGCACCCCCCACCCCGAAAATACCCCCCCTAAGCATCCTCCCCAGCATCCCCACTCTTGTTCCTCCCTGCACACAACTCCCTCAGCCCCGGATGGATCCAGCAAACCCTGTGATGCCTTTGGGGCTCCGGGGCCAGGGAGGTTTGGGGGGGGGGGGAGGGTTGGGATGTGCTTTGCACCCCAGGGGGGGTCAACAAGAAGGGGCTGGTCCCCGTGTCCCTGCAGACAGTGCCATTACCCGTGGATAGAGAGGTTTCCCCAGCTTTTCCAGCCTCAAATTCTGTTTTTCCCTTGATGCTGAGCTTTATAGGATGGGAGAAGTATTTGGAACCCCTCACCCCCCCACCCCCCCTCACTGTCACTTTTCCCTCTCTGGAGGTGGAACAGAGAGTTTCTTGTGGCATCCCCTGCATCCTTCCCACTTCATCCAGCTGACATTTACCCTGAGCTCCTGGTGCAAAGTTCCTCAGTGTTTCAGTGACCTTCGTGTGCCCAGTGTGGGACCAATCCCCCCCCCCATGCCCATCCCCGTGGGACAGGACTGGGAGTCAAACTGGGAGGGAAGGATTTGGCCAGATCCAGGCTCCTTGGTGGCAGGGTCTGCCCCCCCTGTGTTTTTTTGGGGTTGGGAAGGGGAGGGATTGCACTGTACATCATGCAGGTAGCACCAAGGCTGCTGCTTCCTGGTGTCCCAAAAGTGAAAGCATTTGTAGAGCTGGTTCTTTCGAGGCTTTTTTGGTTAAAATTCGTCACAGAATCCCAGATTGGGTTGGATCTTAAAGCTCCCCCATTGCCCCCCCTGCCATGCTCAGGGACACCTCCCACCAGCCCAGGCTGCTCCAAGCCCCATCCAACCTTGGACACTGCCAGGGATGGGGCAGCCACAGCTTCTGGGGGCAGCCTGGGGCTCAGCACCCTCACAGCAAAAAATTTCTTCCTCGTGTCCAACGTGAATCTCCCCTCTGCCAGTTTAAAGCCATCACCCCTCATCCCATCCCTCCAGGCCCTTGTCCCAAGTCCCTCCCCAGCTTTCCTGGAGCCCCTTCAGGCACTGGAAGCTGCTTTAAGGTCTCCCCATTGCAGTTTGCAGCACCCCACTTCTCCAACCTGTCCAGTTGCCTCAAAAAGCTCATTCTGGTCCTGCCTATACCAATCTCTGCCCCAGTTTCAGTGGTGCCCGTGACTCCACAAGAGGACAACATTCATTTTGGGGGTCCACAGCCACGGGTACCCCTCCTACCCCCCCCCCCCCCCAGTGATGCTCCCTCAGCTGTGCATCCCACTTTTCCACCTCCCCAGCCCAGAACTGGTGATCCCAGCCCTGCTGGTCTGGTTGGGGATGGGGGCTCTGGTCTGGCCATGCTACATGTCCCCTGGCCTCCTGTGGTGACATCCCAGCAGCCACCATTGTGCAGCAGCTCCCTCCCTTGGGATAGCTTGGCCAGGGCTCAAAATATTTATTTCAAGATCAAAATAAAAGCAGCAACCTCAGGGCTGCTCTCTCTCTTTTTTTTTTTTTTTTTTTTTTTAATTATTTATTTTTTTTTCTCAGCTTGGGGCAAAACAAGGATTATTTTAGCAAAAGGAGGGGGAAAGAAAAACAAACCAACAACCCGAACCAAACCCAGTGTGAGACCCAAATTGGAACTGTGGAGAAGCACGGGATCCCAGGCACAACTTGTTGGCAAAACAAGTTGATTTGCCAAAAATGCTGTTTTCCAGAGGAGGAGGAAGAGGAGGAGGAGGGGAATGAAGTTATTTCATGAGCAGGCTGAACCCAGAGGGTGGGTGGGACCGGGTTCAGCTCCGGGTGTTGGTGATGTCAAAAAATAAACCCGAGGGGAAGAGAGTGGGAGTTTCGGTCTGAAATGGGCACTTAGAAAAAAAAAAAAACAACCAAAAAACCTAAGCCATCTTATTTACTTCTTGGTCGGTTTTTTTTTGTTTTGTTTTGGGTTTTTTGGCTGTTTGTTTTGTTGGGGTTTTTTTGTGGGTTTTTTTTTGTTTGTTTGTTTGTTGGGTTTTTTTTGTTTGTTTGTTTGATTTAGTGTGGTGGTGATTTTTGTTGTTTTGGTTTGGATTTTTTTGTTGGTTTTTTTTTGGTTTTTTTTTTCCAGGGCTGGCACGGAGCATGCAAAGAACTTTACTGCCCCAAGCTGGGTGTCAGCCCACCATTTTCACCTCGTTTAAGCCAAATTTAGGTCCTCTGGACTCCTAGGAACCTTTCTAGGTGCTGGGGGTGCCTCCTGTGTACTGAGAAACGTCCCCAGCTCACCCTGTAAAGATGAAGGGGATGAAATTGGAATAATGCATTTTTTCCTCCCTGTTTTGGAGGCTTTTGGGCCAAAAGCAGCATCCAACCTTTCATTTTCCAGAGAGAGTCCTGGGAATCTCCTGCCAAGGGAAGGAGGGTGTTTAAGAGCAGGAGCTGAATGTCACCAGAGATGTCACTTAAGGGAATGTGGCGGGGGGGAGGCAGGGCCCAACACTTCTCCAGAGCCTTGGCTCCAGCCCAGTGGAAAAACTCAGAGCAGCCAGGGATTTGTTGATGAAATGGGATGAATCTGGGCAGCTCTGGGGATGCTTCACCCCAGAGGCTGCTCCCAGTGCCAGGTTCCCTTTTTTGGAGGTGCTGTGTGAGATGGTTCGGGGTTGCTCTGCTTCTCAGATGGTGTCACCCCCCCCCCCCCCCCCCAGCCTTCTCCTGTGGGATAAATAATTCAGAATATAATAAACCAGCTTGGCAGGGCTCTCCCACTCCCCACCTAAGGCCTGCCAAGCTTGGTGCACTCCAGCCCAGGCATTCTGCTTGGGTGCTGTAACCTGGAGACCCCCTCCCCATGCTCCCCTGGCACTGATGGGTGCTACTGAAGCCTTCATTAACCACTGGTGGCTTCAAGTGGGTGCCTGGCTCAGGCTCTGTCACCCAATTGCAGACCCGGGTGGGCTCCTGGGGGTTCATTAGCTCAGGGTTAATTAGGGAGTGTGCCAAGGTCTCTCTGTTAATGGGGAAACCAGGGTGTGAAATGGGGACCTGGGCAGCAACCAGGGACTTGAGGCATCATGTAGTTGAGGTCTCATCCCTGGAGATGTTCAAGGTGAGGAGGCTCTGAGCACCCTGACCTGGGTGAGGGTGTCCCTGATACTGCAGGGCTTGGACTGGGGGACTCTGAGGTCCTTTCCAAATGATTCTGTGATTCTATGTGATGTGGGCTGGGGTGAAATGCTGGGTTTGAGGGCCATGAGATGACCACTGTCCCAATGGACACCTGTGCACTGGAGATATTGGAGCTGCACCCAGCAGGGATGCTCTGAGACACAGCACTCAGCCTCTCTGCTGGGCTGGCTTTGTTTTCTCCTGGCTGTTTTTCCCCATTTATCCATAAATAATGGGTTTGGGTGCAATTTGCTCATTAGCTGCTTGGCAAACTGCGATGAGGCTGTGGGAAGGGGCTGCAGAGGGAGGGAGTGAGCTGGCCTGGCTCCCCAGGGTTTCACATTGCTGGGCATGACCCCCTGGTATTTTTGGGGGTGTTAATTCTGAGCTGGAATTGGGGTGATGCTGCTGGTTTTCCCTTTTTGCCCTCACCTTTCATTGGCATTACTGAATGACTGCTCCTCTGCATGGAGATTTCCACCTTGTCTCCAGGCTGGGGTGCTTGCAGCCACACATGGGACCTAGCAGCATGGGTGACAATGTCCCCAGATGTCCCTACTTGGTGTCCTTCAGGCCACCACCCGTGATCCCTGGGGATGCTCATGTGGCAGTGGTGGCTTCTTGCTGTGCTGGGGGGGGGGTCACTGCAGCCCTGTTCTCTCCAGGATGCTTGAGCCTGGGTCAGAGGAGGTCCTGGCTGTGGAGCATCCTAAATCTCTTAATTTTCCAGGGCTGAAGCTCTGCAAGGAGCCTGCCAAAGGCTGGAGGAGGGTGGGAGAGGGAATCCACTGCCCCTGGTGTGGGGATGGGATGGAGAGGGCTGGCTTTGCAGGGCTCACCTGATTCCCAGGAGCTGATTCCTGGGGCAATGGCCCTCCCAGGGCCATCCCTTGTTGATGTCCCCCAGTGGTGTCCCCTGTGTCTGGGACACTTCTGGCTCAACCAGCCCCTGCCCAGTAACCCAGGGATGCAAAAAGTTGGGGGGGGATGCACTGTGGGGGGCTACATCCTCAGAGTGAGGCATCCCCCCCACTGCTGTGAAATCCTTGGGGTCCCCTGAATGCTCCTGAAACACCCCAGCAAAGGGTGCTGCTCACCATGTTTGGACTTTCTTCACAGGCACCCATCCTCTGGCTGTGTCTGTAGCACCCAGGTGAGCCCAGCCAGGGTCTGCCCGTGGTCTGGGAGTGGTTTTGGTTGATGTGGGGAGAAATGTGGGGGGGGGGGGGAGGGGGAAAGCTCTGGCTGAAGCCATCCAGCTCCCAACACTCCCTGACCTGAAAGGAACTGGGAATTGAAGCAGAAGGAGGTGCTGGCGTGAGGGATGCAACAGCTCTGGGTCCTGCCTCCCTCCCACCAGAGGAGTGAGGTTTTGGGTGGAAACAGGGACTTTTAGGGTCCCAGTGGCCAGGGTTGTCCCCTCGGGGTGTTGCCCTCAAGCACTTGGGGCTTGTGCTGGACTGAAAGCACAAAGTGGGGAAGATCCAACCCCGTGGGCTCCAACCCAAGAGTTTGTAACAAGGGTTTAGTAATGGGGTTGGTTTGCTTTGCTTTGGTTTTCCCAAGTATTTTTTTTTTTTTTTTTGTCTGCTTGGTTTGAGGCTGAGGATCTGGCTGGGAGCATCCCAGCTGCTAAGCACCCAGAGCTATAGGAACCCCAAACTGGGGACTTTTCCCTCTTTCCCCATCTCCAAACTCACCATTGGCTCTCACCAGCACCAGGATGCAGCTGCAGTGATTTCCCTGGGGCTCAGCATCCCCGGGCTGGAACCCTTGAAGAAAAAGCATTACTGAACCCATGCTGGCCAGCTTCCTGGCACCAGTCCTGTCAGGAATGCTGGCACAGGGAAGGGAGCAGGACTGGGATGCAAATCCCTGCTCCTGACCTGCCCCTGGTCCTCCTTGCCTCCTGCCTGCAGGGTTTTGCATCCCTGGCTCAGGCACCCCCCTCCCCAGCCTTCTCCCTCCTTGTTTTCCTTCTTTCAGCCCAAATGGTTTTGTTGATGGATGGAATTGGACCCGGGAGGGTGAGGAAGATGAGGTTCTTTCCTCCTGCTCCCCTTGGGATGCTGGGAGCAGCGGATGGATTCCTCCCCCCCTGGGAAATGTCCTTGGTGGGGTGGGGTTGGACTTTTTTTGGACAGAAGCTGCATACCAGCAGCTGGGCTGTTCCTGAGCCTTCCCTCTTTGTGGGTCATGCTCTTTGCGCCAGATTAGGCTAAAAAAAAAATAAAAATCCAACTCTGTCCCCCAAATCCCCTGCCAGGTCAGCATCCTGCACCTGCTCTCCCATGAAGGGGGCTCCAGGAGAACCAGGGAGGGGATTTTTACCCTAGAGGAGAGTCACAGGACAAGGGGGAATGGTTTTAAAATGAAAGAGGAGAGATTTAGGTTAAATAATAGCAAAAACACTCCTCACCACGAGGGCAGTAAGACACTGGAATGAGTTGCTTACTATATATAAATAAATATATATATTTATAGGGAGGTTGTTGGTGCCCCAACCCTGGCAGTGTCTCAGCTCAGGTTGGATGGTGGGAGGTGTCCCTGCCCATGGCAAGGGTTTGGATCTTGATCTTTAAGGTCCCTTCCAACCCAAACCATTCTGTGATCCTCCGATGATTCTGTGATGGAGCAGGGGACCAGGATTTGGGACCCATCCTGGCTGGGATGCTCATCCCAGCTGCAGCAGGGGCCTGATCCTGCCTTTCCTGATGCAATTCCAGCTGCTCCCCGTGAGCACACTCAGAATTTGCCTCCAGCTATAAATATCAGAGAGCAGCAAAGCCCCCAAAGGGCTCAGGCACTAAATATAGAATTTCTGCAGCAGAAAGACAGCTTGCACAGAGGCCAGGCGGGGGGATCTCCTGCTTCCTTCTAGGAATGGGGGGAAAGAGAGGACAAGAGGAAGGAAGAGGATGATTTTCCATGAGGATAGGGAGCTGGATCCTATCCCTGCAGCTGGTGTCCCCATCCCTTTGCACCCTGGCAGCACCCAGCTGCTCCATTCCAAGTCTTGCTTCCCCTGAGCATCAGCTGAAGTTGCTGTTTGAGCGTGAAGGAAAGGGACATAAAACATTTAGAGCCCTTGAAAATCATCAAGGAAGTGTCTGTCTTGGTTAAAATAGCAAGAGCAATTAGAAGGGAAAAAACAAAACCCAAGCAAGCAAGCAAGCAAGCAGCCAAGCCAGTTTGTGTTATTCCATCTTTTTTCCAAGTTCTTTCCATCCTCAGAGGGGGCTGCAGGCTCCTGCCTCCTGCTCTCCCATCTCGGTGGCTTTGGGGGATGGGACAGGGTCTGACCCCCCCTCCCATGACCAGGAGAGCTGCTCCCCCTCTGCTCCCCTTCTGCTTCCCCTACAAACAGCTTCACCTTCACCAAGCTCAGCATCTCCCTCCCCATCCATCACCATTTCCATGACAACTCAGGGCTGTGAGCAGAACCTCCTGCCTGTTCTGGGAGCTCACTGATCCTCCTGATCCTACTGTCCTACTGCTGGGGCCAGCAGGCACCAAAACATCACCTTTGATTAATTAGTCCTAATTAAAGGCCAGAAAGCAAAGGGATGCCTGGGAAAAGGGCCCTTCACTTCCACCTCAACCCCATTCATTTTTTTCCCTTCTTTATTTTTCCCCCCCTTTCTTTTCCCCCCTCCCTTCATATCCCCCTTTATTTTTCCCCCCTTTATTTTTTCTGCACTTTATTATTTTTCCCCCTTTATTATTTCCCCCCTTCATTTTTTCCTCCCTTCCTTTTTCCCCCTTTTTTCCCACCTTCATTTTTTCCCTCCTTCCTTTTTCCCCCTTCATTTTTCTCCCCTTATTTTTTTCCCTTTTTTATATTCCCCCCCCTCCCCCCCAGTGGTTTGGGGCTCTGCTGGTGAGGAGGGGAGGTCAGGAGTAATCTCCAGCTGCAGGCGAGAGGCTCTAATGGATTCCTGATTAATCATTAGTAAGGATAAAAATTCCTGATTCATCCTTCTTGGGAGGTTCCTTCGTGGTGGCTCAGCCAACCAGAACAGACTGGGGGGAGCACCAGGTCCCCAGCAAGTGAACTGGACTGGGTTTAGGGTGATGAAGAAAGCATCATTCCCTGTCCCCCTGCCTTCTCCCCTGGTTTTTGCAAACACATTTATTGCTGATTTCACGGGTGCCCTGGCTCTGGGTGCTTCCTGCAGCCCCATCATGTTCCATTTCTCTTCCCCCTCCCGGGGTGGGGGTGTTGGGGGTGATGCCCAGGGTGGGCTCCTCACATCCGAGGAGGGGGCAGCTTGTGGGGGGGATCTCCTGGGGGCAGCTGCAGAAGGGGGGTTTCTCATTTTTTCCACTAACCACTCCCAAAGGTGTTCAAGCCCCTCCGCCTGCTCCAGCACAGGGAGAATCCCAGTGACAAGGACCAAGGGCTTTGCTTTTGGAATTTGTGGCTGGGCAAGGTCTCAGGTCTGGTTCCTCAAGGAGCTAAAACCCCCCAAGTGTTCACCTGTGGCATGTCACAACGATCAGATAGGGGACAGGGAAACTGAGGCAGAGGGAGGGAGAGGTGCCAGCAGCTGAGGGGGGGTTGGGAGGAGGATGGTTTGTAGGGCTGGGGAATCTTCCCTCAAAGAGCAAGGGCCTGAGATCTGTTCCCCAAACCCCTCTCTCCTCACCCCAGCCCATCCTCAGATCCCCAGTGCTCTCCCTGACTGACCACAGCGAAGCCAATCCCAGGAAATTAAGTTTAAAAACACCAAATCAAAATTTAAAAGGCCACAACTGCTTTTTGTGGTCATTCAGAGGCTTTTTTACACCCATGGCTGCTTCTCCTGCAGTTGCAGTGAGCATCCCCTGGCAGGGTGACAGCCCTAGCTCACTAAAACCATTCTGTGCTCCTGGGGGGCAGATTTTTATTTTTTTTTTTTTGGGGGGGGGGAGGGGTGTTTCCAGATTCTTCATTACTCATTGAGGGGAAGAAATTAGTTCTGGATCATCCAGCCTGCACTGGTGTCACCCACAGTGGGACAACTCACTCCATAGAGGTGTTCCCGTCATGGAGGGAGGTGGCACAGTGGTGGCCTTGTGCTTGTGGAAGGTGACATGGTGGTGGTGGCCTTGTGGCCATGGAAGGAGGTGACAATTGGTGACCTCAGACCAGGGGGATTTCTGCCTCCTGAATCACCCTGCCTGCTCTGGCTGGGAAGGGCATCACATGCCTGAAAGCAGAAATGCTTTTTTAGCCTGGCTCCTGGCCCCTGGGCTGTGTCCCCTTGTCCCCAGATGGTCACACTGAGCTCCTGCCATCACTGCCATCCCGGGACAGGTCTGAGCCCTCCCTGGTTCCCATGGGAAACCTCAGGGAACAGAGATTTGGGGTGTGGTGTGTCTGCTTCCCTCCTCCCCCCTCCATCCATGGGTGATTTCTCTTGGCCCCTGGGCATCCCCAGCCCAAACTCTTCCTCCCACCAGCAGCCATGAGATCATTTTCTTCTTCCCACAACACATCCAAGCATTGGCCTCCTCCTCGTCCTGAAAAATTAAGGAGGGAACATGAACCAAACCCACCACCATCAGGGACCTCTTGGCTCCTGGTTCCTCATCCCAGCTTTGAAGGAGCTGGAATGTGGCTCTTCAAGTATCCCAAAATCATAGAATCACAGAATGGGCTGGGTTGGAAGGGACCTCAGAGATCATCAAGTCCAACCCTTGATCCACTCCCCCTGTGGTTCCCAGCCCATGGCACTGAGTGCCACATCCAGGCTCTTTTTAAATATCTCCAGGGATGGAGAATCCACTACTTCCCTGGGCAGCCCATTCCAATGGCTGATCACCCTCTCTGGAAAGAAATTCTTTCTAATATCCAACCTAAACCTCCCCTGGCACAACTTAAGTCCATGCCCTCTTGTCTTGTTGAAAGTTGCCTGGGAAAAGAGCCCAACCCCCCCTGGCTCCAGCCTCCTTTCAGGGAGTTGTAGAGAGTGATGAGGTCTCCCCTGAGCCTCCTCTTCTTCAGGCTGAACACCCCCAGCTCCCTCAGCCTCTCCTCACAGGACTTGTGCTGGATCCCTTCACCAGCCTGCTTGCCCTCCTTTGGACCTGCTCCAGGACCTCAATCTCCTTCCTGAACTGAGGGGCCCAGAACTGGACACAGGACTCGAGCTGTGGCCTCACCAGGGCTGAGTACAGGGGCAGAATCCCTTCCCTGGACCTGCTGTCCACGCTGTTAAAAGCTTCATCCCACTGCAGGGAAGGGTTTGCCCTGGGAGAGGAAGGAGCCCCGAGGTCCTGAGGACCAAATCCAGGCTGGTTCCTGGCTGCTAGGATGGGCTCAGCCTGGCAGGTGGGTGGGAGGCTTGGGGTTGTGTTTGGTTTGGCTTTCCAGAGGGGCCTTTCCTTGCCTTTCCCTTGTTCACCTTGGTGGGCTGGCAGGGCTGGAGGGTGACTGTCAACATTCCCAACTGAACTGAGGCATCAGGACAGGGGTTTGGAAGCCAAGAAGATGATGTCCCCATCTTCTGTGGTGCTATGGAGAGCCAGCCCAAGGAGAGAGTCAGAACTGGCTTGTGTTGCTTGGGAAAGGTGAGGAAGAGGAGGGTGTAAAGAGATTCCCTGGAAAGCCAGACTGGCAGGGTAGCCAGCTGGGTGTACTCAGAGAGTCCTGGAGGGGTTCCAAAAACTTGGCACTTCAAGACATGGTTTAGTTGGCATGGTGGTGTTGGGTTGGTGGTTGGGATCTTGGAGGGTTTTTCCAGCCTGAATGATTCCCTGAAGGGTCCTGTGGTGTGTGACATCCCTGTGAGGAGTGGGGACATCCTCTGCGCCAGCTGATGGGGATTTATTTGCTGGGGGGGGATTTGGTGTTAGCAAGAGCATCTCACTCCTCTCCCACCCCCCAGCACACAGCACCCACCACTCACCCATCACCCTTCTGCTCCTCCCTGCACTACCAGTAGCACTGGGACACAAAGTCACTGAATGACCCCATGAAGCCAGCTCAGATGCCACCAGCCCATCTGCTCAGGGGCCTAACGCTGGCCATGCTTTGCCAAGTCCCTGGGGGTCACCTCTGGCTTGTCCCCAGGTGGGGTGTTTTGACATTTGTCTCTTCAGGCTCCCATGTTGCACATTTCCACATTTCTCTTTTTTTCCCTTTTTTTTTTTTTTTTTTTTTCTTCTTTTTCTTTTTTTCCCACCCTCCAGCTGTGTCAGGATGGCAGCAGCTGAGCTCTGCATCATGCTCTGTATGGGAAGGAGGAGCTGGAGCACAGACCCTGTGCTCCCCAGCCTGGTAGAACCTTCCCTGCGTGGAACTGGGGAGTGAAAACCAGGGGACTTTTAAATTTATTTATTTTTTTTTAATCCATGGTGGGGACTGTGTGAGGAGGGACCCGAGCCTGGATGCAGCCCTGCCAGCAGCTCCCATCCCTGCTGTGCCAGCCCAAGGTGCAGTTGTGGTGGGATGTACCCTGGCTGGTGGGTTCTAAGCCTAAAAAGGACTTTAGAGCCCTCAAGCCAGAGGGTTTCCTGCACTTTCTTCAAGCTCAGAGGCTGTTTGTCCTTTGAAGGATGGTGAGTGGGTGGCCAGAGCCTGCTGTGGCCTCTGTATGGGGAAGACAAAGCCAGCAATGGGCAACCAGGGCTGGAAATGTGCCCAGGGCAGCACCAGGAAGAGCTTGAACCTGGATTTGCTGCAACTCCTTCCCAAATCTTGCTTTTCACACCATTGCACAGCCAGGGGATTACACACACACACACCCCCACACCCCAGAGCACTGCAGTGCTGCCAGCAGCCCCCAGCCTGTCCCCATCCAAAGTGTCCCTGTTTCAGTGCTGTCCCTTGCTTTGGGACCTTCTGCTCCATGAGGTTCCAGGCTTTTCCTTGGCCCCACCAGGCAGGATTAGGCTCCTTCAGCCAGCTGGTCCCTGCTGGAGCAGACCCCAGCTCAGCTCCCTGCAAGCCCTGAGCTTCCTGTAACCCTGGACCCACACTGGGACAGCCCCCCCCCTCAGCACCCATCCTGGAGACACCCAGTGAGGGGGTCACCCACTCGGGGACAGTGACCCTGGGCACTTCCTTGTGTCTGCCCTCAGCTCTGAAGGGTCTCCATGTGCATGGCTTGGGGCAAAAACCTTGTTTGGAGAGCACTGGGATGGTGGCAGGGCTGGATGTCACCTTCAGGGGCTGAGTTTGGATCCAGGCAGAGATGTGGTCATGGAAATGGAGAGGAAAAACACCCCAGGGAAATGTTCTGCCCATGGTTAGGGAAGTTTTGGACCAGACCTGTGCACCAGGGCTGGGAGGAAGATGGAGAATCAACAAATCACAGAATACTTTGGGTTGGAAGGGACCTTAGAGATCAGCTGATCCCAGGAGTGGGTGCCAGGACTGAGGTGGGGCAGGGATCTCAAGGCCAGATTTTATTCAGAGAGGTCAAAAATGTCACCACCACCACCCCAGCACCCGTCACCATCTGACCCCAGCCCAGCTTGGGGCTGCCCTGAGCAGGCAGATTGCCATCCAGTCAAGTCCCAGCAGGTTCCCAGTTCTAATTGCAAGACACCCCCCCCCAGTATCTCATTTCCACCCCTCCCCACCTCCCTCCCTCTCTTCCTTCCTCCTCCCCCAGGGGTTTTATCTCCCCTAAGCCGATTGCCGTGGTGAGCATCCCGTGTGCCACAGCTCCAGGTGAAGCAGGTGGCACTTTGGGGGTGACAGCAGGAGCTGGGCAGCCAGGATTAGAGGGAATTAATGACAGCCTGGGCTTCAGTGAAGCAGGGAGGACACAGGGCAGGAGCTGAAGTGCCACCTGAGAGAGGTCCCAAAATGGAGAGCTCAGGGCTCCCGGAGAGAGCAGGGAGGTGGGGTCCCTGGTTGTCACCTGGATTGCTGCGTCCTCAGCATGAGCTGGACACGGAGTTGTTGGAGCAAGTCCAAAGGGCACAAGGGTTATCAGAGAGCTGGAGCAGGCAGGGGTTTTCCAGCCTGAAGAAGAGAAGGCTGCAATGGGGAGACCTTAGAGCAGCTTCCAGTGCCTGAAGGGGCTGCAGGAAAGCTGGGGAGGGACTTGGGACACAGGCACGGAGTGACAGGATGAGGGGTGATGGCTTTAAACTGGCAGAGGGGAGATTGAAGTTGGACATGAGGAAGAAATTGTTTGGGGTGAGGGTGCTGAGCCCCAGGTTGCCCCCAGAAGCTGTGGCTGCCCCATCCCTGGCAGTGTCCAAGGTTGGATGGGGCTTGGAGCAGCCTGGGCTGGTGGGAGGTGTCCCTGACCATGGCAGGGGGGTAGAGACTGGGTGGGCTTTAAGGCTCCTCCCAACCCAAACCATTCTGAGATTCTGTGACCCTCCTCTTCTCCACACCAGCAAAGTGCAAATTCCTAACCTGGGATTTATTCCAGCTGCTGTATGTTTGCTTCCCCTCAGCCTGTGCCTGATGTCCTCTCTAGAAAACTTGTCCCTGGGAATGCCACAGGTAGCAGTGGCATTAACCAGAGGTTAATGATGCAAGGTGCTAAAAATAGGGCTTTTTATCTCCAGGCACGTGTTCTTCTGCATTTTGGGAAGTGGGCAGGAGGAAAGGCAGGAGCAGAGCTGGGATGAGTCTGAGCTCCAGGCTGCTGGGTGCAATGTGGAGCTTGGGGTGCCCTTGGGGTTCTCTTTGGGGTGCTCAGGGGTGCTGATGCTTGTGGCTGTTGGGAAAAGCAAGGGAGATTCCTGCTCATTTCTGAAGTCTGTTGTGGTGAAGTCGATGGGAGAATTGACTGACAACCATGCTGGGGATTTGCTCCATGACTCAGTTTCCCCGTGGGTGAAAAGGGGGTGGAGGTTATAAATCCCTGGGGGAAAAATTGCCCCTCTGGTCAGAGGAGGATTGCTCACCCATGGGAGCGTTGCAACAGATGTCATCCCAGGGCCACCTCCTTGGTGTCATTTTAGGTAAATCCTCCATTTTATTACACCATAAAAAAAAAACCCAACAAATGCAAAGGCAGGAGGTTTTATGCTGCCCTCCCCCCCCCCCCCCAGCACAAGCAATCTGCTGGGATCTGAGCTCCCACTGAGGGCTGTGGGTAATCCCATCCTTAATCCTCACCCTGTCCCTTGCTGAACTGCAGGCAGGGCAGGGGACATGAGCATGGGGCAGGGGACACAAGCATGGGGCAGGGGACACGAACATGGACTGAGCTTGACTTTGCTTTCCAGTGCTGGGGAAGGGTCCTGCCCCGCCAGGGCCAAAATGTGCTGGCAGGGTGGGAGGAGATGATCCAGGCTGGCTGCTGGGGCAGGATCAGGGGGAGGGTTGCAGCTGGGTGTGTGTCCCAGTGTTCTCCTTGCAGAAGGGAAGGCTGGAAGTGTCACCAACCACTGCTGTCCCCGTGTCCTGGGAGAGCTATCCTGGAGCTGGAGGCTCTGAGAGCCTGTGGGGTGGGAACAGCACTATTTCAGCCTGGAATCTGGGGACTGGGCACACAGGGAGAGCTGGGCTGTGGGATCACAGTCAGGATCCATCACAGAATCATGGGATTGTTTGAGTTTTAAAAGGGACTTGAAGAACATCTGAGCCCAAGCCTTCCAAGGGCACTGCCCAGGCTCCCCCTGCCCCATGTCCCTCAGCACCACATCTCCAGGGCTCTGAAACCCCTCCAGGGATGATGGGGACTCCAGCCCTGCCCTGGGCAGCCTGGGCCAGGCCCTGACAACCCTTGCCAGGGAGGAATTGTTCCCAATTTCCAATCGAAGCCTCCCCTGGCATAACTTGAGGCCATTTCCACTTGCTGTTACTCCAGTACAGGTTGTCTGGTTATACTGGTCATGGTGGCTGGCCCACAAGAGATGCTAACATTGGTTTGAACATGAAATTTCCAGCATTTACATTATTTTTATACCCTGGAAAATCTCCCCTGGCACAACTTGAGGCCAAAAGTTCCTCTTGTCCCATCCCTTGTTCCTTGGGAGCAGAGCCCGACCCCCCTGGCTCCAACCTCCTCTCAGGGGGTGTCAGAGAGCCAGAAGCTCTCCCCTCAGCCTCCTCTGCTCCAGGAGCAGCACCCTCAGCACCCTCAACTGCTCCTGGGCAGAATTCTGCTCCAGCCCCTTCCCCCATCCTGCATCCCAGGGTTCTGTTCCCTCACCCCTGCTCTCAGCACCCACCTCCTCATCCCCCCCACCCCCAGCAGGGCTGAGGGGACCTTCACCCCAGGATGGGCTCTGCCCTCCCCTCCCCACCTTGCTGGCACCCAACCTTTGCTGCTTCCTCTGCATGCAAACCATCTCCTGGGGCCTGTTCAGCACGATTTCTGGTGCTGGATGTAGGCACCCAGGATTTGTAATGAGCCCTGTGAAAGGCTGGGAATGTGGTGGGAAGATCATCCCTAGCTGCAAAAAGAAACGTGGAGAAGGAGGCAGACTTTTCAACATAAATTCTTGCATTTTTTTTTTTTAATTTTTTAATATATATATATATTTTTTTGAGAGCTAAGCAGAGCTGTGACCTTGTGGTTCCTCCACTGAGTGACAGCAGCTGGGGACCTGGCTGCGCCCTCCAGTCTGGGAAGAACCCTGTGGTGGTTGTAGGAGAACCTTGTGATGGTTGTAGGGGAACCCTGTGGTGGTTGTAGGGGAACCCTGTGGTGGTTGTAGGGGTGGAAACGTGCGAGTTGCAGGGTGGGAGCATGAGGAGGTTGGCAGGGAGAGGCTGCAGATTTTATGAGAGCAACTGGGGGAAAAAAAGCTCCAAAGCAGATAAGCTTTTGGGCTCACAGGTCCTTATTCGGGTCCTAAATAGAAACAGCTAAGGCAGATCACTGGCTTTATTTTAATCAATTTTAAATCTCAAAAAAAAAAAAAAAAAAAAAAAAAAAAAAAGGGTGGCTGCTGAGCTGAAAATCTGGTGTTTCGCTTTTCCTGGTGTTATTTGGTTTTCCCTTTTCATTCTTTGCTTCTGGAGTCCTAGGATGGAACCTGACAGGGGAGATGCTGGGTCAGGCCATGGCCCCAGCTGCCCCAAACACACCAATTTTTGGCTGTCCACATCCCCCGAGGAGAGCTTGTGTCTGACAGAGTCCAGGACTCCTGGATCCTCTCCCATGCTATTGTGGGCATCTGGGGACATGCTGCCCAATTGCTTTGTGACTCAGTTTCCCCACCTGAATGGCAGAGAGGATGCTCCCTGCCAGCCAGGCTGTCCCTACACCTTACAACTGAGGTGTATGGAGGAGCAACCCCATCCCAATCCTTCTGGCAGGATGGTTTGAGGTCCCCAGGCTGGAGCTGCTCAGCTCTGTGATTTGCCTTCAGCCATTCCCAGGATTCACCCATCCGTGGTGGCCATCCTCACCTCTGACTTCTGCCTCCAGCTGCTGGAGATCTCCTCTCCTTGGGAAACCCAAGAAGGGAATTGCTGTCGGGTGTCTGTCCCTCTTGGTGATGCACCCAGCACCCATGGGGCACAGCACCCAGCTCATCAGCTCTGTTGGTGGCACAGTGCTGCCCTGGGCTCTTCGGATTGTTGGAGGGGTGGAAATCCACCCTGCTGCCCACCTGGCCCATCTTCAAACTGTGAGGTGCTGGAGGAGGACAAAAGGATTTGAGTGAGGGTGATGGAAAGGTGGCAGAGCAAGGAATTGGAGCCCCAGGCACTGGGATGTCCTGCTCTGCCTTACCAGCCCCTGCCAGCTTGGGGAGGTGGAGAAAAGCAAAAGCTGCTCTAATTTATCTAGAAGATTCTGGCCTCTGCCACTGATATCCACTCCCTTGCTCTGCCTCAGTTTCCCTCTCCCTGTCAGGCACAGGAGGATGTTTTTCCCTTTTCGTCACGGAGTGTTCTGGGATGGGGAAGTGGAGGCCCCCAGGAGAGGCTCCGTATGGAGCAGTTCCCTCCAGACCGCAACAAATCCCAGCTCTGATATGTGCAACCTCCACCCCTGCCCATGCTCCCACTGCTTCACTTCAGCTTCTTCTTCCCTGACAAAACTGAGTTCCTGCTGTGATAGTTGGAAATGTCCCACATGGAGAAAGTGGTGAAGAAGCAACCAGGGGCCAGGGCTGACCTGGCTGCATTCCTGGTCCTAAGACACAGAGAACTTCTTGCTCCAGGACCAGTGATGCCATCTCAGCCTTATGAGCATCCTGGCCAGGCAGAGGGATGGTGAGAACCCTGGCAAGGTCACACCCCCAAAGTGCAAAGCCTCTTCTTAAAACCTTGGGGCTGAGGCTTCTGGGTGGATGTGGCCTTAGGGACACTGGGTGCTATCTGCCTGGCAGGGCTGAGATGCCACCAGCCCTCTTACTGGATCAGCTGTAGTGCTGGTGGGAAAGGCAATGGAGTGGAGATGGCTGCTTTGGTTACATTTCATGAAGAGGATTTCATCAGGGACTGGGGAACGAGGAGTCTCAGACTCTATAACTATCTGAACAACTTGTTCCAGCCAAACACCCCCTGGGCTCACGCACCCACCGCATGTGTGCGGGATGCCCCAAAAGGTGCAAAACATCCCCAAATCCCCTGTTCCTGGGGTGGGTTTGTCTGGTGGCAGAAGCTTTGCTCATTGCATAGAATCATAGAATGGTTTGGGTCCATAACATAGAATGTTTGATGCCAGGATCTGCAGGGATGGTTTGCAGGCAGAGACCACCCTGAAAGGAGCTCCTGTCCTGCTGCTGAGAGGAGGAAGGTTGTGGTAGGAGCTATGATCCAGCTGGGTGGTGTGTGGTGGTTCTGGAACCCAGCTAAACATCTTCCCCAGTTTATCCAAACTTCTGCAGCTTCTCATTTGGAAGAGAATGCTGATGCTTTCTGTGGCAGGAGGGGAATTGCTGTTTATCTTCCAGGTGAGTTTGTTTAGACAAGACCTGCAGGAGAACTCTCCGACCTCTGTTAAATGAGGATCATGGAATGGTTTGGATTGAAAGGGATCTCAAAGATCACCTTGATCCAACCCCCCTGCCATGCTCAGGGACACCTCCCACAGCCCAGGCTGCTCCAAGCCCCATCCAACCTTGGACACTGCCAGGGATGGGGCAGCCACAGCTTCTGGGGGCAACCTGGGGCTCAGCACCCTCACTCCAAAGAATTTCTTCCTAAGGTCCAACCTCAATCTCCCCTCTGCCAGTTTTAAACCATTGCCCCTTATCCTCTCCCTACAAACCCATGTCACAAGCCCTACCCCAACCTTCTTGTATATATTGGAAGGCTGCTAGGAGGTCACCTCAGAGCCTTCTCTCCTCCAGGCTGAACAACCCCAATTCTTTGGGGGCTTTCTAAGGTTTGGAACCTGCAATTGTTTCATGTTCTGGGTAAGCTGAGCCCAGAGGGGCTGCTGGCAGTTCCTGGGCAGGGCTCAGTAACCAGAGACGGGCACCGTGCGGGGCAGGGCTCTGATTGCTGCCACATGAGACATTTTCTTTCATCTCAAAACCTCCGCTTTGTTTGGGGCAGTGCAGAGCCTGAGCACTTCCAGATGGGACACATCAGGTCTCCCTCTGCCAGTGGTGGCTGTTTTTGGTGTGACCCCATAGCTGGGGACTGTCCCTGTGCAGCCAGCGGGTCCCCTGGGGTCACTTCTCCTTTGCTCAAAGCATCCAAAAAAAAGCAGAATGTGAGCAAATGAGCTGCGCCACGCAGGGAAAATTGGGATTTTTTTTTTTCCAATAAACATGGAATTATTATTTTAATTTGTATGCTTCAGGTGGGAGGGTTTAATGCCTGGGGATGGAGAGGGGAGGTGCCAGCTGAGGGGACTGGTGCCATTGAAAGGGGGATTGCTTACATTTCCAGACAAATAACTGTGGGAGATAAAGTTCAGGGTAGATAAACAGAGGTTGAGGGCTCTTTGTGTGCAGATTAGAAAGAGGAAATACTTTTTCTTTTTGTTCACTTTGTGGCTTTTTTTCCCTAAATCAAGGCACTCCATGGTGATCTGCCAGAGGTGGGAAGCATCGCCGTGCTCCTGAGCACCTTTAGAGGGAGGTGGGCTGATTTGGCAAGATGAAAAATGAGGAAGAACTTAATTTTTGGGCTGGTCATCTGCTGTCTCGCTCTGAGGGGCTGGGTAGAGCAACCTGATCTAGTGGGAGGTGTCCCTGCCCATGCAGGGGGATTGGAACTGGAGGAAATTTCATCTCCCCTACAAACCAAACCATTCTGTGATTCTGTGAATCCAGGAGGATGCAGCCCCAGGCTGGCTGTTGGCTTTTCTCTGCTTCATGGCATTACCTGGGCACAGGCAGGCCAGGGTGAACTCCTCACCCTGCTCTTATTCTCGTTGGCAAGCTGAGTGATGAGGAAAGACAGCAGAAATTGGGTTACTCGGGTGTGAGAAATGTTCCCAGCACTTGCAGGGAGCCTGAGCTGGGGCTTTTGCACCTGGATGCTTTGAATCTTCATCACCTGCCCTACACTATTTTTAAGGTGCAAAAAAATACGAGTGTTTAGGTGCCCAGCAAGCCACGCTTGGTATTTGCACATCTTTCAAGTGCTGATTGGTTAAATCTGGCTGAAATCCAGGTCCTCCCTCCAGTGAGGGGGGCACAGCAGCCCCAGGAATCCCTGCACCCACTGGGAAGCAGCATTTCTCCAGGCTTGGGAAGAAAAGGCTTAGGGTAGACATTATTACCATGTCCCAGTACTTCAAGGGAGGCTACAAAGCAGATGGAGACTCCTGATTTCCAAGGAGTCCCAAGGACAAGACAAGGGGCAATGGGCACAAGTTGCTCCTGGGGAGATTCCCATTGGACACAAGGGGAAAACTTTTCACTCTGAGGACAGTCAGAGATTGGAATGGTCTCCCAGGGGCAGGGGTGGATTCTCCCACTTGGGAAAGTTTGAAGTCTCAGCTTGACGGGTGCTGGGACATCTCAGATAAACAATAATATCAGAAGGGTTGGACCAGGTGAGCCTTAAGTTCCCCTCCTACCTGACATTCTAGGATTTGATGATTCCGGGCACTCCTTCTGCAGCCCTCCTGGATTTTGCTTTGGAGTTTTATCCTCTTGATGGTCTCAACAAGGATTAACTCCCTTGCTGGAGTCCCTTGTGGCTTAAGGACTTGCAATAAATGGAGCAAACAGGAGTACAGAGCACAGAAAACCTTCCTCCAGCCCTGCCTTGCTTTTAAGGCCCTGGGCATTGAAATGTGGCTTCTCAAGGGCTGGTGCCACTGTGATATTTTATTTTACTGGTGCTGGTGCCTGCCTTCATAGGGCTTCACCTCTGGGAGCTGGGAAATCTGAGCTGGGAGGCAGCAGGATTAGGTTTCCTCTGCTCCAGCCCTGCAGCATGGCTGGGAGAGAACAAGGGCTCCAGTGTCCTCAGCACCAGGCATCAAACTATCCCAATATCTGCTTTATTTTCCCCCATTTATTCCCTCCAGGTTGGAGGGAATTATTCTCATCAGGTTGGATGGGGCTTGGCCAGGCATTAGGAAGAAATTGTTTGGGGTGAGGGTGCTGAGCCCCAGGTTGCCCCCAGAAGCTGTGGCTGCCCCATCCCTGGCAGTGTCTCAGGGGTTGGAATGAGATGAGCTTGAAGATCTCTCCCAACCCAAACCATCCCATGATTCTACGAGTTTTGCTGCTGAGGCTGCAAAGAAAGGCTGTAGGTGGAGAGACCTGATTGCTCCATGGGGCTCATGGGCATGGGGTGCAAATGGTGACTTTTCTCTGGCTGTAGTGTCCATCCTTCACTGGCCAAGAAGCAGGGAAGCCAAAGTGTTTCCATTGGCAGCAAATAGGGTGGAAAAGGGAAAAAAAAATATCCCTTCCTTTTCTGAGGCTGGAAGAGGAAATATTTAAGTGTTTTCTCCTTGCTCTGGAGCTGGTGGCCTGTGGGAAGGCTGAAGTTGGCCTCAGGTGAGCTGGGGAGTGCCATCAGCCCAGCTGTCTGGATGGGTGGAGGAGCTCAAGATGTCACCAAAACCCACCCAGCTCTTGTGAAGAGTGGTGAAGCACTGGAAGGGGCTGCCCAGATGTGGTGCTTGGGGAGATGATTGAGTGGTTAGGGTGGTGTAGGACTGAGGGTTGGACTCCATGGATCTGGAAGATCCTTTCCAACCACGAGGATTCTATAAAGTCCTGTTTTGTAGCTTGTTGGAGAGGGAGGGAGCTCTGTGGGGTCTTTGTGAAAGGTGAGAAAAGCTGGAGCCAGTTTGGCATCTTAATGTGCAATAGGATTACGGAGCAGAGGAAATTAAATCAGTTCTGTAATGAGTGGGGGGTGGAGGGGTGGGAGGGGAAATCTTCCTCCTTCAGGTTGCAGCTCCTGAAGGAAATGGGGGATGGAGACAGGGAGAGGGGGCTGAGACCCACCCTGAGCATCCAGGGGTGGTGGCCTGGGGTCTTGGTGATGGATTTCCCATGGGCTGACAGCGTCTCTGAATTAATGAGGCTGGAGCAGAGCAGGAACAGGTGGAGTGGGAAGGAAAAGGGCAGGTGACAGAGGTGTGGACATCCCTGCCTGTCCCTGCCTGCCAGCTCCATCCTGCAGAGGTTGGCTCTGGGGTTAGCAGGATGCTCCTGTGGGATGGAGGGCATTGAAGATTTAGGATTTTTTGACCAGAGGGTATCTCCCCACTTCTGGGTGTCAAGGGGATTTGAACCCTGAACCAGCTCACACAGACTGGGGGAACCTCCTGCTCCTGCTCCTGTTCCTGCTCCTGTTCCTACTCCTGTCTGGAGCATCCTTCTCAGCCAGGTGCTCCCCCAGCTCCCACCCAACCAGAATCACAGACTCACCTTGGTTGGAAAAGACCTCCAAGCTCATCGAGTCCAACCAGAACCTAACACTGAGCCATGAGGCAAAGGGCCACACTCAGTCCCACCCAGCTGGCCTCAGGGGTGTTTTGGGGATCTGCCACTCCAAGGGAGTCCCCAGAAAGCACCTTGAGTGCCTGATGCAATCCCAGTGGCAGAGCCAGGCTCCTCTGTGCCTCTCCAGCTGGTGTTTTTGGTGTAGCAGGAGGGCAGTGACACTTCTGTCTGTGTGTTTGGTTGGTTTTTTTATTTTCTCCTCCATCTCCTCAGAGGTAAGAAATCCGAGCGTGCTAGGAGCTGAGGTGTTAGCAACAATTTACATCAGGGGGTTTGCTGTTTTTCCTGCCAGCCCTGGCTCAGGGATATTTATTGTGTTGTGGGGTGGGATCTGGCAGTAATCCATTGAAGAACTGGGATAAAAAATGCCAGTGGGAGCAGATGATCCTGAGGAGGAGGAGATGCAGGTTGAAGAGCTGAGCCCCGTCCAGGTTACCTGCACCTGGTGCTTCATTGTATTCACTAAAGGATGATTAAACAGTGATGGGTGCATGGGTCTGAAGGCAAGTTTTGGGGGACTGAGCATGGTCTGGGGTGCCTGGAACTTCTGGTCCATTATATTCCACAAGAGATGATGAAACCCTGAGGCTTAAACACATCCCAGAGCAGGTTTTGTTCAGCCCAGCCCCACTCCTCACAGTGCTGCAGGGTTAGCAGGGGAGGGTGGATATAAAGCCAGAATAATTGCTGCTCTTTGGTAAATGTTAATGATTATTTTACTTGCATAAAATAAGCATCCTATTAAAAAAAAACCAAAACAACAAACTAAAAAAAAAAATGCTGGGGTTTCAGCAGATGTTATTCAGGGCTTTAATTAATCTGGGAAAGAATGAAGTTACAGGAATTGAGCAGCTGCTGCTCACCCCAGCTCACACCACATCTGGAGAGTGGGATTTCTGCTGGCAGTGAGCAGCAGCTCAGCTTCCAGCCTGGAGAAGATTCCAGAGGAACCTTAGAAACTGCCTTCCAGTACCTGAAGGAAAACCTCCAGGAAGGCTGGAGAGGGACTTTTCATCAGAGTGTCCAGTGACAGGAGAAGGGGAAATGGATTAACGTGAAGAAGAAGAGGTTCAGACTGGATCTTAGGAAGAAGTTCAGAGTGTGGATCAGCTGGAAGGCAGGAGGGCTCTGCAGAGGGACCTGGACAGGCTGGAGAATTGGGCTGATTCCAATGGGATGAGGTTCAACACAACAACCCCATGGGGAGCTCCAGGCTGGGCACAGAGTGGCTGAGAGCAGCCAGGCAGAGAGGGACCTGGGAGTCTGGATTGCCAGGAAGCTGAACAGGAGCCAGCAGTGTGCCCAGGTGGCCAAGAAGGCCAATGGCATCCTGGCCTGGCTCAGGAACAGCGTGGCCAGCAGGTCCAGGGAAGGGATTCTGCCCCTGTACTCAGCCCTGGTGAGGCCACAGCTCGAGTCCTGTGTCCAGTTCTGGGCCCCTCAGGTCAGGAAGGAGATTGAGGTCCTGGAGCAGGTCCAAAGGAGGGCAACCAGGCTGGTGAAGGGATCCAGCACAAGTCCTGTGAGGAGAGGCTGAGGGAGCTGGGGGTGTTCAGCCTGGAGAAGAGGAGGCTCAGGGGAGACCTCATCGCTCTCTACAACTCCCTGAAAGGAGGCTGGAGCCAGGGGGGGTTGGGCTCTTTTCCCAGGCAACTCTCAGCAAGACAAGAGGGCATGGTCTCAAGCTATGCCAGGGGAGGTTTAGGTTGGATATTAGAAAGAATTTCTTCATGGAGAGGGTGATCAGCCATTGGAATGGGCTGCCCAGGGAAGTGGTGGATTCTCCATCCCTGGAGATATTTAAAAAGAGCCTGGATGTGGCACTCAGTGCCATGGGCTGGGAACCACAGGGGGAGTGGATCAAGGGTTGGACTTGATGATCTCTGAGGTCCCAGATTGCCCAGATTGCCCAGGTCTCTGAGATTGCCCAGAGAAGCTGTGGCTGCCCCCTCCCTGGAGGTGTCCAAGCCCAGGTTGGATGAGGCTTGGAACAACTTTGGATGAGAAGGTGGAGGAGATGAGCTCTAAGGTCCCTTCCAACCTCAGCCATTCTATAATTCTATGACTGTCTGATCATCCCCCTGGTGTGAGCATCATCTCCTTGGTTTTCAGCACCATGCCTCTGGTTTCCACCAGGTCCAGCACCCCCAAGCCCCAGCCATGCTGTGCCACTGCCTTCCAGCCCAACCTCCTCAGCTTTGCTCAGCTGGAACAGCTTTGATGGTCTCCAGCATCAGTTCTCAGGCAAAATTGTGGCCCGGGCAGTCCATGTTGGGATGTTAAGGTCTTTTCCCAAAGCAGCAGGTCCTGGTGACACTGAGATGCTGTCTGGAGCAGCTTTCCAACAGATTTATTTTTAACTCACAGCCTTGGATTGAAGAGTAGAAATTCGTTGATTTTTTTTAAATTTTTTTTTTTTTTTTTTTTTTTTTTTGTGAGAAAAGAATTGTGGGGTATTTTAGGTTCGGAAACAATGTTTTCATTCCAACTTTATGTGCTAATATAGTATTATTACAACTGCTTATAGTATCACTAAATCACCTGCTGGGGTGAGTTATGAATATTTTCTATAGAAAACACACAAAAAAAATGCTTTCAAGGGGAGATTAAATGAAAATATCCTGTGGAAAATATCACTGAAATAACCATTTTTTTTCCCGTGCTATGTTCTCAGTTTAAATGCATTTTCCTGGAGAAAATGGCTTGCAGCCCCTGATAGATTCCTGACCCTGGCTGCATCCTTGTGAGCTTTCCATCTCCCTTGAAGGACAGAGCCTGAGTCACTGTCACTTTCCCCTCTGTCACTGCCAGCTCCATGGCTCCATCCCTGCAGGACCCATCTCCTGCCCACCTTCTCCTCTCCCCTCACCCTTGCAGTGTCCATGCTGCTGGGAGCAGGGCTTTGGGCTCAGCCCTCTGGGAGTTTGGCTTTGTGGGTTTGCTGTCCTTGGGTTTGGTTTTTTTTGGCTGCAGTCAAGAAACCGTGCTTGGCACTGAGAGATGGGATGGCAAGCTGCTCTTTTTGCTCACCTGCACCAAGTCATCCTGTTCTCCAGGCTTTCAGACTGATTCAATCTCCCTTTTCCTCCTTTAACTTCCCCTGGCATTGGGATGTGGAGCAGGCTGGTCCCCTGCATCCCTAGTGATGCTCTCCCCCTGTGTCCCTTCCATGCTTTGGCCCTGTCCTGTGTCCCAGCATGGTGATGGATGCTGCTGGATGGCCATGGATATCCACACCATGGGATAAAATTGCCTCCACCTCCAGCTCAGCCTGCCAGGTCTCCCAAAGTGAGGGCCTGTTGAGCCTCTCCCATGTGTCCACTTCACTTTGTGTCCCATCACTACCAGCCTGGGATGTGGGCATGATCCCAGCCTGTGCCCTGCCTGCCCTAAACCCACTAAATTTCAGCCTTTTTTTTTTCTTTCCTTTCCTTTTCTTTTCTTTTCTTTTCTTTTCTTTTCTTTTCTTTTCTTTTCTTTTCTTTTCTTTTCTTTTCTTTTCTTTTCTTTTCTTTTCTTTTCTTTTCTTTTCTTTTCTTTTCTTTTCTTTTCTTCTCTTCTCTTCTCTTCTCTTCTCTTCTCTTCTCTTCTCTTCTCTTTTCTTTTTTTTTTTTTTTTTTTTTTTTTTTTAATTTTTGTTTGTTTGTTTGTTTAAATTCCTTTTCTATTCCCTCAGGGAAAACTCACAAGCTTCTGTTCACATTCAGGAGAGCTGGAAGTATCCAGAACCTCCGGTTACTCCCACCACCTAAACCGAGCTGGAAAACTCCCAGCCGGGACTTCTGGAGCATGGGGAGAAGTTCTGACCCTCCCCAAATTCCCCCAGAAAGCAGGCACTGGGACTCAAGTTGGGATTTCTCCTCCGTGCTTTGGGGATGGCTCTTCTCCTCCTCTCCCCCCACGAGGCTCTTTAATCCCTCCTTCCCCCAGGACCCCAGACTCAGTCCTGGTGGATGCACTGGAAGCCACCACCCATCGCCCTACACCAGTGATGGATGCGTTGCCATGGAGGAAGTGGTTTCCATGGCAACCGTTGCCATGACAATGGCTACCGGCGAAGGGCCTGAGAACATCTTGGGGAGGTTTTCCAGCCTCTCCCTTGCCTAGGGATGGATTGATTTGCAGGGCTCCCTCCCCTGCACAAGCTGGACACCCCAGAGGGGATGTTGGTTTTTGCAAGGGCAGCAGCTTTGGGGCTTTGTTTTGGGGGAAGATGTGGGGAATTTGAAGAGTCTCCACCAAAAGCCTGCCATGGCCCGGGGACACCCCAAAACCAGAGCACCCTTATCCTCCCTGCATCAGGAAGGAGTGATGGGCAAGGGAGAGAGCAGGGAATTTCAGAAGACCTGAACCAGCTGGTCCTGTCCCCCAGGATGTGTCCAAAGATGTAGAGGGGTCTGTAGGAAAATGTGTCACACATGGAGGTGACGGGCAGGTCCCCTCTGTCCTTTGCTTTCTGCATCTTTTAAGATTCGCCAGGGGAGGTTTAGGTTGGAGCTGGGGAAGAATTTCTCCATGGCAAGGGTTGTCAGGGCCTGGCCCAGGCTGCCCAGGGCAGGGCTGGAGTCCCCATCATCCCTGGAGGGGTTTCAGAGCCCTGGAGATGTGGGGGTGCTGAGGGACATGGGGCAGGGGTTAGGGCAGTGCTGGGGGAAGGGTTGGGATGGATGATCTGAAAAGTCTTTTCCAACCATAATTATCCCATGTTTCTAAGAAATCCTCTGTTGCATGTGAGGAGCTCTGTGCTGGGGAGGGCTGAGTGTGTCTGTGGGAACTTTTACCTGAGCTTTGCATTTTTAACCTGTGAATAGGTGTCTGACACCTTGAAAAAGGAGGAGGAGGAGGGATGGTACACCCACTCTGCTGGGGTGGGGGGGTGGATGGATGATGGGGAGGAACTGAAGCCTTTTTAATCTCCCTGCTCAGCTCTGCTGATGCTGTGCCAAAGGGCAGGAGCTCTTCTTGTCTTTCTGAAGCTCTTAGCACAGGATTTGGGTGTGAGCTGTGATGCTCCAGCCCCTTGGCTGCTGTTCCTGGCTGCTCCAGCCAAGATGTGGAACAGGCATGAAAAAAGGAGAGGGACAGCAAGCATCTGGGGGGGTGTCATCACCCACTGACCTCACTCAGCCCCGGGGTGGCTGTGGGAGCAGAAGGGTCCTTCGGGATCAAGTGGGTGGGCTGGTTTGATTTCCATCCTAGCTTGATGTTGTGGTCACGTCACCTCCAGAGCTGGTACCCTCCAACCCAAACCCCTCTGGGATTCGGTGAGTCCTGTGTGCAGCTCACTCTCATCCTGGCCATGGGAGAAGGTTGATCCAGGGTACAGATGTGACTTGTGTGACTCCCAGCCCCGTGCTGGAAAGTCAATTCCTGCTACGGGAAACCCTCTCCTGGGGCTGGTAGCCCCCAGGGCTTCCGTGGGCTTCCTAGAACATTTCGTGGCCTCCCCTTCCCTTCTCCTGCAGCAGGGTCAGGAAAGTCTCTGGTACCATCCCTGTCCCAGGGGCTGTGAGGGATGGATCCAGCACACCCAGAGCTCCTGCCAGCCAGATCTCTTCAATCTTTTTTGGGAGGAGCACATGGAGTCCACTGGAACAGGGATCAAGACTGGGGAAGTTTCTGGTTTGGGACAAATCAGAAAATCCTAGTCTGGTTTGGGTTGGAAGAGATTTTAAAGCTCCCCCAGTGCCCCCCATGCCATGGGCAGGGACACCTCCCACATCCCAGGCTACTCCAAGCCCCATCCAACCTTGGACACTGCCAGGGATGGGGCAGCCACAGCTCCTCTGGGTGATCCCCAGCTGTCAGAGTCTTTGCTGTGAGATGGGGAGGCAGCTGCAGGTTGGGAGGTGGGAGCTCCCAGCCTGCCCAAATCCCCATTCCTCTCCTCTTCATCCTGGCTGTGCTCCCTCATTGCTGGGGGGTGGCTGGGGATGGTGCTGGGCTGTGGGACCCACTGCACATGGAGCATTAACACTCAAAGCAGCAATAAACCCAAATAAACCCTGACTGGTCCTAAGATTTATTTCAGGGACCTGACCTGAAACTATCTGGGCTGCAGCTGGGGCAGGAGAAGGGTCAGATCAGGGAGTGGAGCTTCACAGGGGCTTTCCTGGGGAACAACCCAAACACCCCCCTCCTCCTGCACTGGGGACACCTGGAGATGGTTCCCAAGGCTTTATTCCCAACTCCTGGTGAAGCCTGGTGGGCTGAGGCTGTGCCTGCTGAAGTCTGGGGCATTATTTAGGGTTTTACACTGGGCTGATGCAATTCTGGGGTCCTGAGGCAGATGCAATCCTCGGATGTGATTCTAGGATCCCAGGGCTGATGCAATCCTAAGCTGAAGGATGATGGAGAGGAGCACAGCATTGGCCCAGCCACCATTTCTTCTTGCCCTAGTTCTGTTATCTCCAGGTCCCCATGATCCACAGGAACAGCTCAGGAGACTTGGGGACAAGCAGGAGAAGGGAAACTCCCTGCCAGCCCACCCGAGGTCCTCTTTCCCCTCCCCTGAGAGCAGGGACTCAGCATCTTGCAGCAGGAGAGCAGGATGGTGCCTGGCCCTGCAGGACCTGGTGTTACATGCACTGAGTTGGCCAGGCAGCAGCTGGGGCCGGACCCAAAGCCCCTGTTGTCCCTCCTTGGTGTCAGCTCCCACCCAGGCTCAGGAATCCATTTAGGTCATAACCTGGCTGAGAACACCTCTGCAAGGGGGGGGACATGTCTTTTATGTCCAAGGTGCTGTCTCCAGAGGGTGAGTTTTGTCCCTGTGAGGTCTTTCCTTGCTGGGAAGTTATTCCTGCTGCAGTCAGTGGCTCCAGGAGATGGATCCTGGTGGGACTGAGGCACAGATCCTGCTCCCTCAGCCTGGAGGCAGTGGTGGTGCTTGCATAGTGCAGGAGGAGTGGAGCTGGAAGGGGAGGACAGAGCTGGAAGAAGGGTTCCAGCCCTAAACCTCTGCATCCCAGTGGGAAACCAGGGGCCTCAGGGTTGGAGCAGTCTTGGGGGTGAGCAAAGAGATGCTGGAGCTGGGCAATGGCCTTGGGATGTGTTCCTGCCCATGGGGTGCTGGGGGTGCTGGGCTTGGTTGTGGTCTAAGCAGCACATGGGAGTGATATCCTTGTGAGAAAGGTTGGCTTGGGGATTTGGAATCGGGCAGTTCTCACCAGCACCAACCTCTTTGCCCTTGCCCCCTCACTCCAGGATCTTCTCCTGGGCAAAGAGCTGGTTCTGATGAAACTGCACTCTGTGGATGGATGGATGGATGGATTGGATGGATGGGGGATGGGGGATGGTGTGACATGCTGAGGCCACATGCTTCCATTTTCACTTCCCGATGCAAGCACAGGAAGTAGGTGGTTGAAGCTACCTCATCTGGTTCCAATTTATGGGAGAAATGGGCTGGATGGAGCTGGGCCATATGGCTCCCATTGTGGTGAGGTTTTGCAGGTCACACAGAGAGAATCCAGCTTGCCTGGGTTGGCTGGCAGGGGTGGGGGGTGGTCTGGGGAGCTCCTGTGCAGTGGTCTCCTCATGAAAAAAAAAATAATCAAAAGGCAAATAGGAACAACTACAAATGTTTCTTCTTCCCACCCCTCAAATCTTGCCCTTTTTTTCTTTGCCCTCACTCTTCCATCAGTTTTGGTGGCCTGTCTCAAATTTTATACACCCCATCAGCCTTCCAAGACACTGAACCAGCCCCTGCATGTACCCTGGCATCTCCTGGCTTCCCTGTGCTGCTGACAGTGACAGAGAAGTCCTGGATGGAACTTTTCACCAGGAGGGACTTTTCTCCATGGAAAAATTGCCTGGTGAAACCAATGGGGACTTGGGGGGGTCTTTGACTTCTGTCCACCGCCTTCCCCTGGGCTGTAGCAGATCCCATCTGTGCATCTTTTTATCTATTTAGCATTTTATTTATTTCTATGCATCACTTATTTAGCAACATCCCTTCCCATCTCCTTTCCAGGAGTTGGAGTCTGTGCCTCCGTGGCACAGTTGAAATCATTTCAGTCATTGCTGACTCCCACATCCAGAATAGACCCAGGCTGAAAAAACTCAGCAGGAGTGACAGACACTTAGAAACCCAACTCCCCCTGACCCTCCCAAGAGATTTATGTCCCCAGGAATGTGCTCACACTGTCACCAGGGGTATGTGGCACAATTGGACATCTGCAGCACCACAGTGACTGTTTAGGGAGGGTTTGGGTAGCAGACATCTCCTTGGCTTGGGCATCGTGGCAGCAATCAGCTCACAGCCCCCGGGATGTGTCCTCCAGCCCTGAGCATCCCTCCCTTGGATGGGCTCCAGAAAAGGAGATGTGAGGCTGAAATGTGAGTGAAGTTTCGTATTTCTATGTCATGGGACCTTCTGACTTCTCAAAACTCTTTCTTGTTCCACTCTGGAGCAAAAAGAAAGAAACCTGAAGCTGCTATCAGGGGGCAAAATGCTCTAATAGGTGAAGGGGACCCTTCAACATTTTTTTTTTTTTTTTTTTCACATTTAAGCACTAAGCTGTCTTGTTACATCTTGAAACATCTGATGCTATCTTGCAGATCAAAGCCTCCTTGTTTGGATTGTAATGAAGTGTCAAACTATTTCCTTGCAACACAAACAGGAGAGACTTTGATCTGCAAAACAAGATTTAAGTTTAAGAGCCCTCCTAGCAAGGGCTCTCCAAGTTCTAGCAGAGCTGTGTAGCAGTGTAGTGTTTGAAGTCTGATAATGTTTCATATTGAGGCTTTCCAAGTTATAACAGCAGCTTGTGTGTGTTCCTGTCCCACCTGGGCCAGAAATCACTTGAAAATCACCTAAAGTGAGCTGGAGAACCAAACTGGTTGTTTTTCCAACGGTTTCCAAAAGCAGTTGTTGGGTTTTTCCCCCTTTTCCATGGGAAATCAGAATCCCAGACTGGGTTAGACTGAAAGGGACCTTGGAGAACATCCAGTGCCCCCCCTGCCATGGTCAGGGACACCTCCCCCGGCCCAGGCTGCTCCAAGCCCCATCCAACCTTGGACACTGCCAGGGATGGGGCAGCCACAGCTTCTGGGGGCAACCTGGGGCTCAGCACCCTCACCCCTAAGAATTTCTTCCTAAGGTCTCACCTCTATCTCCCCTCTGCCAGATTGAAGCCATCACCCCTCCTATCAGACTCAACATGAGCTCTCCACAAACTATCAGCTTGTCTGAAAGATTTGCAGCAGTAAATCCTTTGGGGGGAGCCTCCCCCCAAACAATTCTGGATGGTTTTATCTGGTGAACTCTGCCTGTCGTCCTCCTTTGGTCTTGCTTTTCCCTGCCCCATTTCTCCTCCTCACATTCCCCTGGGGGATGTCTGAGGGGATCTGCATGGGCAGAGGGCTCAGTCTGGGGTTGCTGGAGCTCCTCACCTCTCTCCCCACTTGGCTGCAGGCTCAGCGCTGGCGCCATGAGAACTACGAGCGTCCCGTGGACCTGGAGGGCTCTGGGGATGATGATCCTTTTGGGGATGATGAACTGGATGATGTCTACTCAGGCTCTGGCTCGGGGTGTAAGTAGCTGCTGGGTTCCTGGGGAAGGGTCCCAAGGGAGTCTGGTTTTTGGTGGGAGCGGAGAGGGGCTTGCCGTGGGATGTGAGGATGGGGATCATCTCATCCATCTCCAGAACTGCCCTCCTGCCCTCTCCTAGACAAAAGCAAAAGGAACTGTCCCAAAGGTTGAGTCTGAGTTACTCCATCTCCCCGTTCAGTCTCCAACCCTCCAGAGCAGGATCAGTCCTTCCCCAACACAACCTCCATGTTCTTGAGGTTTCATTCACCCCAGAGAGGGGCTTTGGCCACCACATGGGAATATGCAGCCCTTGGTTTCTGCTGAGCTTGGAACTACTCCATGCTCTTGGTTATTATGGGAGAAGACCCAGTGCATGGCAGCCCTGGGAGGTGCTGGAGCAGCAGGAGCTTCACCCTTCTGTCTTTCTTCTTCTTCACCCTTCCCTCTTTCCTCCTTTTCCAGATTTCGAGCAGGAGTCGGGGCTGGAGACAGCAGTGACCCTCACCACAGACACATCCATCACGCTCCCCACCACGGTGGCCATGCTGCCCATCACCTCTGTGCAGCCCGTGGCAACCCCCTTGGAACCATTCCCTGCTGAGGACACCAGAGCTGAGCAGACACCCAGCATCTTGTATATCCCCAGGATGACAGAGGCCCCAGTGATCCCCACTTGGAAAGCAACCACCACCAGCACCACTACCAGTGACTCCCCTACCACCACCACCACCACCACAACCACCACCACAACCACCACTACAACCACCCCCACCCCCACCAGCACTACCATGGCCACTCCCAAACCCACCACAGTCCGGAGGTTCTTGCCCCCTTTTGTCACCAAAGCAGCCACAACTCGGGCCACCACCCTGGAGACACCCACCACGTCCATCCTCCAGACCAGCACACCAACAGACCTGGCTACCACACGACTTCTTCCCACCAGCACAGCCAAACCCAGGTCCCTGCCAAAACCAACCACCTCCAGGACTGCAGACCTCACAGAAAAAACCTCTGCCTTGCCATCGACTCCTGCCACGCTGCCACCCACAGAAGCCCCCCAGGTAGGAGGCAGGAGTCCTTCTCACCTGCTGAAGGGCTCGTGGGCCATGTTGGAAGCCAAGTGATGGTGATGGGATATCTTTGAGGGTGCTCAGGAGGAGGACGAGCCAGGTTGGGTTCTTCCCAGCAGAACATTTGGAAAGATGGAGAGGGGAGCTGGAAGGGTGGGGGGTTTAGCAGGGGCAGAGCAGGGTGATGGGGCTGGTGTGAGAGCTGACAGAGGACACTCAGGGGAATGCCATCTGTCCCTGGTGTCCTCAGCTTGGCCATGCCTGGCTGCTCCAGAACATCTTGCCCAGGGGAGCAGGGCCAGGGGTGCCTCTGCTCTCCTCCAGCTTTGGGGTCTGGGCTCAGCCTCCCAGCTCCCAGTTCACAGCCAGTCAGCAGGAAACCCAAATGCTCATATGACAACTTCATGGTGCATTTCCAGCCCGTGGGGTGTTCTGAGCAGGGGATTTAATCTGCTGAGCCATCTTGTCATTCCAAGCCCCTCAGGGGCCATTTGAGAACCTCTTTGAGTGAAAGATGGAGTGATTTGTCTAAACGAGTCCCTCTTCTCTGCTACCTACACTTATTTACAGCCCTCTGGGCTCTCCCTGACCTTCAGTTAATCTCTGTCACAAAAATGCTGTTGGTGGGAAGCAGTCAGCCATGTACTGGCCCTGGGGCCTGCAGGACATGGAGAGGGCTCCCATTCACCCCCCCCAGCTTCAGCCCATCCAGCTCAGTGCTCAGCCCAGTCTCCTGCATCCCCTCTGCCCCATGAAGGAGGGATCCCTGGGAGGTTTTGCTCAGGGGTGCTCAGTGCTGATCCAGCTCAGTGTGTGGACACGGAATGCCAGAATCCCAGCATGGTGGGGGTGGGAAAGGACCTCTGGAGATCATCTGCTCCAACCTCCCTAACAAGAGCAGGTCACCCAGAGCAGGTGGCACAGGATGGCATCCAGGTGAGTTTTGAAAGTCTCCAGAGATGGAGGCTCCACCAGCTCTCTAGGCAGCCTAGGCCAGTGCTCTGCCACCATCAGAGTTCCTCCTCGTGTTTAGATGGAACATGTTCCTATGTTCAGTTTGTGCCTCCTACCTCTCGTCCTGTCACTGTGACCATGGAAAAAAGACTGGAAAGCCTGACCCCATCCTCCTGGACACCCACCCTGGAAGCATCAGATGGGGCTGCTGGGACAGGGGGACAATCAGGGGGGGATTTGGGAAGGAGCTGCAGGTATGGGGATGCACAGGAGGCAATTTGTAAGTCAGGGTTGGGCTGGAGGAAGATGAAGCATCTTAGCATGGTTGGTCCTCAGGTTGGGGTCACCTCCCTGCTGAGGGAGATTGGTCAGGGACCATGGCAGGGTGCAGGGCTGGCTCTATGTCCTGGTGAGAAGGACCCCATGTTCTGGGTGAGGAGATCCCATCTTCCTGCTCCTGCCACAGGGCTGCAACCCAAAGAGAAGATTGAGAAGAGAAAAAGGAGAGGGAAGGGAGCCCTGGGGATCATCTGATGACATCCAATCCTTCCACTTGCCATGGTGCTGGAGCACAAAGGGTTCCAGCACTCCAAGTCTAGGCAGGAGGCAGCTGTGAGATGTTTCAGCCATTGGTCTACACTGGGGTGAGAGCCCAGGTGAGGGGTGGGGGTGTGGGGCTCTCTCTAGGGGAAGCTACAGGGAAGAGGGGAGAGTCTGTGCCTCCTGAGGGCACCTGGGATGGGGACAGACAGTTCCAGCTCAAATTCGGTGGCCTCAGCCTTTTTGTGACCATGAAGATGTGGGGTCGTGTTGCTTGCTGCAATATAACCACCCACTTTGGTGACCCAGGGAAAGGACATCCCAGTGTTACCCCCCGTGTTGCCTGCTGAGAGAGCCCCCCTGTCACTAGGACTGTGATCTGCCAAGTACTGTGTCACTGTCACTAGTACCTGTCACTAGGACTGTGATCTGCCTGTCATAGAATCACAGAGTCCCAGCCTGCTTTGGGATGGAAGGGACCTTAAAGCTCCCCCATTCCCCCCCCTGCCATGGTCAGGGACACCTCCCCCCAGCCCAGGCTGCTCCAAGCCCCATCCAACCTCGGACACTGCCAGGGATGGGGCAGCCACAGCTTCTGGGGGCAGCCTGGGACAGGGGCTCAGCACCCTCACACCAAACAATTTCCTCCTGAGATCTCATCTCAATCTCCCCTCTGCCAGTTTAAAGCCATTCCCCCTCATCCCATCCCTCCATCCCTTGTCCCAAGTCCCTCCCCAGCTTTCTTGCAGCCCCTTCAGGCACTGGACGGTGCTCTAAGGTCTCCCTGGATCCTTCTCTTCTCCAGGCTGAACACCCCAACTCTCCCCCTGGCTCCAGAGCAGAGCTGCTCCAACCCTCTGACAATCCTTGTAGCCTTTTCTTCCTAATGTCCAACCTCAGTCTCTCCTCTGCCAGCTTAAAGCCGTTTCCCCTCATCTTATCACTACATGACCTTGTAAAAAGTCCTCTGAGACCTGCTGGAGACAGGAACCACCTTTTGGTCCTTGTCCCCTGCTCCATCTTGTCCTTTCTCCCAGATGGAGCCAGGGGAGGTGACGACAGCCCTCGACAATGAGCTGGAGGTCCCGGTCAGCAGCGGCCCCAGTGGGGACTTTGAGATCCAGGAGGAGGAAGAGACAACTCGTCCTGAGCTTGGGAATGAGGTGATGGCAGTGGTGACACCACCAGCAGGACCCGGCCTGGGCAAGAACGTGGAGTCGGGGCTGATGGACAACACCATAGACTCTGGGAACTCAGCAGCTCAGCTCCCCCAGAAAAACATCCTGGAGAGGAAAGAAGTGTTGATAGGTGAGCCCAGAGGCTGTGTGCTGGTGGTGGGAAGAGTTGGTGTGCTTGGGGAGGACACAACGGGGCTGTCCATGTCCCAGGAGAGGATTGGTCTTTGGTTTGGGGTAGTGGTGAGCCTGGGATAATCCAGAGGCCACGCTGGGGGTTGCCAGGGGTCCTCATGTCTCTGCCAGGAGTGTGCAGAGCTGGGCACCTTTTGCTGTTGCTGGTTTCCAGGAAAAAAATAGGATGTTAATTGGGTGATATGAACATCACCCAGCCACCTCTGATGGCAGGAGAGGAGAGAGGTGACCTGAGAAGGCCACTTGTCCCAGCCACAGGGACATCAGAGCAGCTAAAGGGAGCTGGAGGCCATGGCACAGCAAAGCAGCTGTTGTTCTGGTGGCCTTCAGGTGAGAGTGGTGGGGATCAGCAGGCATTCAATGAGCAGCTCTTTGGGGGGTTTTCTGCACCCTCCTTGCACAGGAGGACAGGCTGTGGGGGGGCTTGCTGTGCCTGAGCTGCCTCCTGCCAGTCCATCACCTCTCATGAAGCTGTAGAGTCAATGCCTTTCAGTTTTACCAACCCTTTGGGTCCTACACCCTCCCTCCTTTCAGCATCACTGCCCTTGGCAGCTTGTTGGAGCTCCCAGGATCAGGCGATTGCTTTAGGCCCTCACTTTCATTTTCCTATGGAATACCTGAGGCCCCAGGGTTTGCTCTTGGAAAAAAAAAAACCCAAAACCCAACAAAATTAAATCCAACTGTGGCCAGTATGCTGGGAATGATCTCTCAAATCACAGCTGCTCACAAGCTTGCAAATCACTAAGCCAATCTGGAATCCAAAAGACCTCTGGGGAAGCCGAAATGATCCCCACCTCCCCCTCAAAATTCCTCCTGCTGGGGGCAGCCCTGATGGCCATGCCACCTCTTCTCTTGCAGCGGTGATCGTGGGCGGTGTGGTGGGAGCTCTTTTTGCTGCCTTCCTGGTCATGTTGCTCATTTACCGGATGAAGAAGAAGGATGAGGGCAGCTACACACTGGAGGAGCCCAAGCAAGCCAACGTGACGTACCAGAAGCCTGACAAGCAGGAGGAATTTTACGCATAGAAGGAGAACCCAGCGTGCCTCGTGCTCCCTCCCTCCCCGCTCCAAACTTTCCTCCCACCTCCTCTACTCCATCCTGTCTCTCTTTCTTTCTCTCTCTCTCTCTTTTTTTTTTTTTTTTTTTTTGTATCAGACTGTGAATTTTTTAAAAAGCAAAACCCTCAAAAGCTGAAGGAGAAAAAAACACCTCTTGGGCATGATGGAAAATCAAGAGCCCAAAGCATCGCCGAGTGCAGCCCCAGTGGCCTGGCTGCAGTGGGAGGGATGGGGCAAGGAGCAAGGAACCCGAGTCCTGGTCAGGCTGCTGGAGGTCACTGGGCTTCTCCCACCCACACAATGGATTCTGGGATCTGGACACCTTCTACCAGCCCTGGGGAGCAGGGGGTTTGGTTTGGATTTATCTTCCTTTGGTTTTTTTGTTGGTTTTTTTCCCCACTTTGGAAAGCAGGGAGAAGGTTTCTTTCCCTCTCACTTTTTATTTTTAGTTTACTTTTTTGAATGGGGTCGGTTGCCCTGCAGGAACTCCCTTGCTCCCTGCTTCTGGTTGAAGAGAGGGCACGACCTCTCAAACATGCTCCGAGCCTTGGGGAAAAAAAAAGCACAAGGGGCTGGAATACCTGATGCCCCGGGGTTTGCTCTTGGAAAAAAAAAACAAAACCAAACAAAATTAAATCCAACCATGGCCAGTACGCTGGGAGTGATCTCTTAAACTCAACACTTCATGGAGCAGCAAGAAGCTGCCTTGGTGGCTGCTCCCCTCCTGCCACCACCTCACTGCCCGGAGACTTTGGAGCCAGAGACACAGCCTGTGGCCACCCACGGAGGGGTTGGGCTGAGGTGGGGACCTGCCTTTTGCTGGGTGTTCCCTGTCCTGCCTTCTGCTGGGTGTTCACTGTGACCAAAAAAATAAAACCAACAGCTCTGGGTTGTGATGGGACTGGGACCTCGCTTGGTGGGGAGAAGACAGGCTGGAAGTGGAGAAGCTGAATCCTCTCACCAGTTCCTCCCGAGGGGATAACAAAGCTCTACCAGGCTTGAGAGGCAGGGTAAGGAAAGAAATGGAAAGAGGAGGCAATCCTGGGTCCTCCCTCCCAGGGGCAGGCAGAAGAACCCACCAGCCCCCAGGAGGTGAGGAAGCTGTGGTAGAGTGGTGGCTTTTCCCAAGGTCAGCTCCAGGCCGGAGTGGCTGCTACATCTCTTTAGCAAGACTCAGGCTTGATGGTTTGTGTTTCTTTGGATGTTGTTTAAACTCCAGTAGAACCCCCAGGGCACCCAGGAGTTTGAGAGCAATAGATCCTGGAAGCCATCAGAACCCATGTGCAGCCCATTCCCCTCTGAGGCCACCCAAGGGTGCAGAGCAGCAGGGCCCAACTCTGCCTTCCAGAAAGGCTAGAGGATATTTTGGTGGGTTTTTTGTTTTTTTTTATTTTTTTGGTTTTTTTTTAACAAGCTCTTTGCACAGAAAAGTCAATTAGATATTTCAATGAGTTGGCTTTTAATTTGCTGAAGTGCTGTTTGCCATGCAGTCGAGGAGCTTTGTTTGCATGATGGTTGTGATCCTGCTGGTGTCCTGTGGAGACCTGGGGTTTGCTCTTAGAGCAATTTAAACAGGAAAATGGGGGACAAGGGTGGTGGTGGGGGGTTGGAGGGATGGGAAATTCGTTGCTTTGATTCCATGGTATCAAGAATTAACCTGCACAGACACAGAGACACTTTGTGCCCTCAGGGTGTTAGTGGTTGTAGGGATTTAGGACCCTGGTGGAGGCTACAAGACAGAAGCAGAACTTCTTTATGGTAGGAACTGCAGAGGCCAAATAAGAATTTTAAAAATATATATCTATATATCTTCACATACATACACAGTTATATATATATATATGGGATGCAATCCCTGTAAATTCTCATTGCACTGCACATGGGGGCTGGATGGGCCTTGGTGGCTGTGAAGACCCAAAGTTTGGGCTGTGCTCCCTTGGGATGTGCACCAATGGGGACATCATCAGTTTGGTTCCTCTAGGTGGGAGAAGATGGACCTGTTGGATGGTTTGGGTGGTGAAAGGCAGCTGGTATAGAGAGAAAGAGCATGGGAGAGTGTGGGTGCCCACCTCTTGGGTCCATTCTCATCTTGCAGCTGAAGGGGAGACCAGACAACTGAAGAAGGCTGATGCCAACCTGGATCTAAGAGTTACTTTCTCTGACCTGCTCAAAGAGGGGAGGTGAAACTCCTGGGTTTGATGGGCTTGGGGTTTTTTTGGTCCTGTTGGGCATGCACAGGGGGTCTGAGCTGTTGGGGAGGGGCAGAAATCAAATATGTTCATGACTTAATGAGCTAGGCAAAGCAAGTATCAGGGCCACCCAAAATCTCCATCTTTTGGAAAACCATGGTCTTAATCTTTTGAGCTTGCATTAAAGAACCCTACCAGCTTAATCTTTTAAATGCTGCTTTTCTTAGCTGATTCCCTAATCTTCTTCGTTCCATTTAGGTTCCCCCTCCATTTAATAGTCCTGAGTTTTATAATGCAATTTTTTTATTCACTCAAGATTAACCTCGGTTCTCTCAGCTGGTTTTAAATTGTAATCCCAGCACTTAAATCTGTTACAGTTTCAAAAGTGAGGAAGTCTGGAAATGGGAGGGTGAGAAAAGGCTGGGCAGCTCTTTCTCCTGCAGCAATTAAGATTAGGAGAATTTTTTTTTTTTTTTTTTTTTTTTTTTTTTTTTAAAGTTGAAGGCAATTAAAGTGGTAATCAGAACTGACCAATACGTCTGCTGCTTCCACGCATTTCTTCTATGGCTCTCTGCCTGGAGAAGGGTTGTGATCTCAAGGAGACTCTGCTTTGGGCTTGGAGCCCACCTTTTTCTGGTGATAAATTATGCCCAAGTTTTTCCTGGGGCCTCAGCATCCCAAATTCACTGTTGGAGTTGAAGCCTGGAAGATAAAAAGAAACCCTTGTACTGCTGGAGGATGGCTGATCTTCTGGCACCCTTGGCTAATGGGATGGGGCTGAACATGGGCTGTGGGTTTTTTTAGAAAGCCCAGCTCCAAAAAAAACCTGTGCAGGTGGTGTGTGGTGGCTCTGGGTTGTGCTGAGGATGGTGGGAGGCAGATGGTGGGCACTGGGATGCAGGTGATGCCTCCATGGCCTGGCTGCTCACCATCCTCTGGGGCTCTTGAGGGATTCCAGGTGTGCAGAGGGATAGGGAAGAGGCAAAAAAGCACAGGCTGGGGGGATGAAAACTTCTTTTTCAGCTGTTCATTTGGTTGTTTGTTTTGGAAAGTTCACTCCTCTGGTTGCTTAAGCATCTCCTGCATCACTCCCTCTCCTCCCAAAGAAGGGATTCAACACTGTCCCCCTCTGCCCAGCTCAGAGAATCACAGAATGTCTTTGCTTAGAAGAGACCTTCAAGATCATCCAGTCCAACTTTTGAAAATCCAGCCCCTTCCCCAGCCTCACAACCAGCTCCTCCCTGGCTGGGCCTGCCCAGATGTGTTTGTCTGTCCAGCTGTGCCCCCTGAGGATGTGGGCAGCCCAGAGGAGGGCTTTGCCATCAGCTCTTCTATTTCTTTGCTCTGTGCATGTGGGATACCCTGGGGCTGAAGAAAGACTTTATTGTGCTATTTATGTCATTTTTGGAGAGCTGGGTCCCGAGGTGTGAGCTGGATTTTTTTGTGGGTTTTTGTGTTTTTTTTTTTTTTGTGGGTGGGCTCCTTGCCCAGCTGGGCCGCTCTTCCAGCTCTTTCTCTGCTGGGATTTGCAGTAGCTGATGCCTCAGAGGAGAATAACCAACTCACCAGTGACTCCTGGGCCACATAAAGGAGGAGGCAGGAAGGGGGACAAAGGGACCAGAAAAAAAACATCTGCAAAAGCCCAAAGGAAGGGCTGGAAGTGGAGAGATGCAAAGGGTAAAGGATGGAGGTGCCCCCAGGCAGGTCTTGCAGGGTTAGGAGCAAGTTGCCCCTTTCTTCCAAAAATATCTCATTGGGTTTGGACCTTTCAAAGATAAGCAGCAGGATCCTGCACTGGAGGAGGGAACCTCCTGCTGCAGGGAAGGTGGCGGTGCTGGGATGGATGCTGAGCTGCTTTGTTTCTTCATTTCCCATTACCTCTCCAGTTTTCCTGCTGGGTCCAGAAGATCCCTGGCCAGGAGCTGCTCTGCTCCACACAAGCCTTGGCTCCTGCTGCTGCCCAGACTCATAATTCAGAGCTCTCCAACCCCTGTCACCCCTCACCCAAGCAGGCTATAACAAGAATAAACCCATTAGCTAGCAACAGGAATGGATTTTTTTTTTTATTATTTTTTTTTATTTTTGGTAATAATTTTCTTCCCCCCTTTCCCAAACCACCCTTTTTATGATTATAAATGGTTCTGGGCTGGTTTTTCTGCGAGGCTTTGGCAGCTCCTGAAGTGCCACTGAGGTTTCACCACTGAGAGGGTCCTTAGAAGCCCCCCTGGGGCACCCTGGGGTGGGGGTGTGGTGCGTGTATGTATGTAGATATATGTGTATGTAGTTACTCCAGGTGTATATATGTATATACGCGTGCGTGCACGCGTTCCATGGAAACTCTGCCTCTGAGGAGGATGAGGAGGGGGTTTGGTCAGCATGGGCTGGACTCAGCAGCCCCCAGACCCCTTCCTGGGCCAGGGGCTGCAGGATTCAGCCCCACGCTGCCCTCCCCATCCTTCCCTCCCACTTTTTGCCCTCACCCTGGGGACCAGGGAGGGATTGGGGACCCGGATTCCTTGGTGGAGCCCAAGGTGCTGGTGTCACAGCTGAAGCTCCATCACCCTGCTCTGTCCCACCTGCCTTGTGCCTGCAGCTCTGTGGATATCCCCAAAACCAGAGAAATCTCAGTCTGGAGTGTACAAACTTTTTGTTAGTTTCATTTTGGGGGTTTTACTATGTTATTTTGGGGGGGAAAAGTTAAAAAAAAGTCACCCCAGGTGATGCCCATGTGATGCCCAGGTGGCTTGGGTTTTTTTGTTTTTTTTTTCACCCCACATCCCAGACAGCTCATCCACTGCATCTCCCAAGACCACAAGGGCACCAGTGGCTTTATGTGCATCAACCACCCCTGGTTTGAGTCCCTCTGGTCTAAGTCATGAAAATTCAGCTGACAATCAAACCTGACAGAACTGCTGGCTTAGGGAAAGATCTGATTCATTGCAGTTTGATAGAACTACTTTTTACCTGCTTCTCTCTCACTAACTCTCACCACCACCTCTCCAAGAGAAATCACCCATTGGCTCTTCTGTAAATAAACATGAAATGTTCTTGTATAAATTAAAATTAAAAAAAAAAAAAAAAAAGTAAAAAAAAAACAAAATCCATTGATAAATGTCCAAAAAAAAAAAAAAAAAATCCCTTTCCAAAAGATTTAAATGATTCAAAGGAAAAGAAAAGCCCAACCAGTGAGCCCCACTTTGCTTTTTCTTTGGAACTGGTTTAAATTCCCTATAGGAGAATAAAAAATCTTTACCAACAGAAGAAACTACAAGTGTTTTACCTTTCAGTGAATGTGGGAGGGGGAAAAATGCATGTAAATATTTTTAATAGGAAACATATCTTAAACAGAACTTTTTTTTGTATGTACATAACTCTTCTAGAGTTTAGTACTGAAATTGCTTCATAGTGTCTGTTAAAAAAATACAAAACAAAACAAAAAAATAAAATAAAATGTTTGTTAATTGTTTTTGTTCTTACTCAATGGCCAAAACTTTAAAAATAATTAAAAAAAAAAAAAGACTATAAAAATAATCTTTGCCAATGGATCTAGCACTGTAATGGTACTGTCTATTTTTTTTAATTATTTCTGTGCTGTGCCCATTTCTAAAAGGACGAAAAATAAAAATAAAGTCATTTAAACATTGTCTGCCCAGGGCTTCACCTCTTTTCTTGCTGGGGGTCCCTGGGTTTCTGTTGTGCTGGTGTGTGATGAGGGTGAGGGGAGAGGAGCTGAGTTGTTCCTGGGGCTGGATAGGGCCAGGCAAGGGATGGTGGGGAATTTATGGTCTCCATGGCAACGGCACAGAGATGCTGAGGAGCTGCCAGCAGCCTGGACCACCCAGCACAGCAGAGATGTACCATGGAGGGGGGATGGAAGTGATGCAGATGTATCCAAGCAAGGAAACCCAGCCAGCATTTTGGTTGAGCCACTGTGACCCCAGGAGCCACAAATGTCACCAGAGAGCTGGAGAAAAATGTCCAAGGTGCTGGAGGTGGGAGTAGCCTGGGTCCTGGTCAGGGGTCCTTCTCTCAGAGATCTCCTTCCCAAAATGATTCCTGGAAGTGACCGTGGTGAGGACTTTGGCAGTGGTGCTGTTGGCTTCCATGAGGAGATGCTTGGGGGTGTTTAACCAGACTGCAGAGGTCAGATCTTCATGGCTGGGTCCCAATAAATTTCCATGGTTTCCATGATTCCTGAGAATCAGCCATGCCCACGGGTGCTGGGGCCCCAGAGGTTCCCAGCAGCATCACCCCAGCTCCTTGGCTGGATGTGCTCCAGGTTCTGTGCCAGCAGATCCCCAGCCAGCCCCAGTGATCATCAAATCACAGAATTATTTTGGTTGGAAAAAGCCTTTGAGCTCGCCAGGTCCAACCATTGATCCAGCATTAACCCAGGGCCCTCAACACCACAAAAGTACCAAGTGATGCTGCACTGCTGGCACCAGTTTCAGGGCACAGCACTTTTGGGGGAGCACAATTTTGGGAGTGTTGCTGGGTTTTTATGACCAACCTGGATCCTACCTCACTTCTAAATCTCTGCTTGAAGGGTCTGATGCTCCAAGTGCTTCACCTACTAGGAAATGATTCAAGAGCTGCTCTGTAACCCAACACGAAGCTTTTAGCATGGGACACCAGCTGGACAACCCCTGTCCTACCTCTGAGGGCCAGCAGCACCTTCCTGGGTGATGGGTGCAGGTAGAGCCCCCAGACCTCCTTTTTCACCCCAACCACCAGCTCTCAGAGGGGAGTGGGTCCCCATCACCCCCAGGGTCACTCCTCCCAGCAGCTCTCACTGCCTACAGAACCATCTCAGATGTCCAGGGCCACCCATTCGGGTTCCCAGCTTGTCCCAGCCCCAGTAACAATGCTTCCCCTGTGCTGGTTTTCGAAGTCCCCACAGGCTTGGCCAAGCTGCTGTCAGCAGCAGGGTGAGTAACAGCTTGCAGGGAGGTGTTGGTATTCAGGCTGAAGGTTTGAAACAGCCTCTGATTGTACCCCCGGCCCCATTTCTTGTGCATTCCCCTCCCCAACAGCCCTTAGGGGGCTCTTCCCTCCCCACAGCATCACTGTATCTCTTCAGGATTTGGTAGGATAACCCCAAATTGCCCAAGTATCCCCTGGCCACCCACTATCCAAAGCCACCCCCCCACGGGTGTCCCAGGTTCCAGGGACATTGGAAGCACAGGTTGAACATCCCGGCAGCTCCCAGATCCGGAGCGGGCTCCCCAGGGTATCCAAATTCTAGAGGATTCTACCAGGTTCAGTGGCAGGAGGGTTGGATGCCATTGGGGCATGCTGGGGAGGAAGCAGGGAAGGAAACATCTTCTTCCCTCTGCCAGGGCTCTGCCAGGACCATAAAGCTCCCCAAGCCTTCAGGTACTGGAGAAGGAGGTCAGGCTCAAACATCTTTCGTGCCTTCACCCCCATCCCCAGGCTTCACATGACACCAGCCCAGCCCTGGCTGGAATCCTCTCCTGGGAGACCCCAGAGCCTTACAGAACCTTCCTGAGCTTTTCTGCACACTCCCAATAAGCAGTGTTTACCAGAGAGCGAGCAGTAAATCTTCCTGCAGTAAATAAGCACACCCCCATCACACACACACCCTCAGTCCCATTTTTTCCCCATTTTTCTGAGGCCCCTCCCACCCAGCTTATCTCTGGAGCTCAACAACCCCCCCCACCCAAGTGTCCTTCCTGTGTTCCCTCCCTTACCACCAGCTTTTCATAGAAGAATAGTAGAATCCCAGACTGGTTTGGATTGGAAGAAACCTTAAAGCTCCCCCAGTGCCCCCCCTGCCATGGTCAGGGACACCTCCCCCAGCCCAGGCTGCTCCAAGCCCCATCCAACTTTGGACACTGCCAGGGATGGGGCAGCCACAGCTCCTCTGGCCCAGGGGCTCACCACATCTCAGCCTCTTCAGAGCCCAAACAAACTCGTAGCACTCTTTGTGCCTCCATCCTCGGGCAGTGAGTTGGAGCTGAGCAACCCCCATGTGTCTCTGGGTCACTTGAAGCACTTGGCAGAGAGAGGGGTGGGGAAGAACTTCCCTGGCACCTCTCATCTGCTCCTGGTTTCCTCTGCTGCTTTGTCCCCTCTCTGGAGAAAAGGGGCTTGGTGGGCTGCAGAGCTGAGGGGTGTGCAGAACCTGTTGTGTATCCTCATCCTCCTCTTTACTTTTTGGGGGGTGGGAAGGGAAAGGTGCAGGATGGGGGCTGGAAAGCTGCACCCTCACACCAAAGAATTTTTTTCCAATGCCTTAAATCTTCTCCCTGACAGTTTTAACCCATTTCCCCTTGTCCTCTCCCTACCCTCCCGTGTCCAAAGCCCTCCCCCAGCTTTCTTGTAGCCCATGCAGATATTGGAAGGTTGCTCTGGGCTCACCTCAGAGTCACCTCTAGGCTGAACAACCCCAGTCCCTCAGCCTGGCTTCCCAGGGAGCTGCTCCAGCCTGGAGAGACATTATAGCAGCCCTCCTTTGGACATGTCCCAGGAACTCTGTGTCCTTCTTATGGTGGGGACTCCAGAACTGGACACAGAATTCCAGGTGGGATCTCACAAGAGCAGAGTTAGAGGAGGGGGAATCATCTTTTCTTTTTGTAGCTCCCGGACTATTTCCCTTGCTTTCCAAGGGCTGGAAATCCTCTATAAAAATAAAATAAAAATAAATAAAATAAAATAAAATAAAATCCCAGAAGAGAGGGGCTGGATAAAACTCCTTGTCCTGGCCTGCAGTGCAGGAGTGCCTGGTGGGAGTGATGGATATCTGGGCACGGCGGACGTTGGTGGCTCCAGGATTCTTCCTCTGAGTATTTTTGGTCTATTGTACAGGACTGGAGGCAAAGAGCAGCTTATTCCTGCTCCCTGGGTCAACATTTCCTGAGCATCAGCAGATATTAATAGGCAGCTACGACAGCAGTCAAACATTTCCCATTATTTACCTGCTCCAAGACAATTGGCAGCTGGGTCGATAAATATTCCTCGGGGACTTGCACGAGTCCCTCACCTACTCCCAGCCCTTGTGTTTCCTCCCCTCTACAAACCAGGAGTTGTTTTTCCTGTGGTTGGTCCCATCCTTTGTGATGGGTGGGTAGGACACTTCACCCTGTGTCCTGGAGCTTGGAGGACAGAGAAATCCCTGGGGAGATATTTCCCCGTTTAGAAAAGGTTGAGAAAAATCAGCAGTCTGGAGCCTGGAGATTTGGTGCCTGGATTTTGCATTCAGTGAGAAATTCTGATGGCTGACAATCTGTGTTCAATCTAATGAGGAACAAAACCAATTAAAAATAATAGGGACCCTGTGCTACAGCCTGTAGCAGAACAATAACAATAATAAAGGCTAAATCAATTGAAGTGTTCCATTTAGATAAAATCCAAACATTCCAATCTGATTCTGCCTTTCTTTTCTTTTTTTTTTTTTTTTCTGTAATCCTCTCTCATCAGCACTAAGTCATAGGGAATGGAGAACTGGAACAGCTGGTTCTGCTAAAACTCAGACCAAATTTCATCCCTGGCAATGGCTTCCAGAGGAGAACACGAGCTGCTTCACTCCTCCCACAACCCATGGTGCTTCCTGGCGTTTCCCTCCTGCCTTGGCTCATCCAGCTGCAGGAAGCCTCTTCAGCTTCCACAATGGGAATTCTGGGGAAAGGATTGAGTCAGAGGTAGAAGGCACCACCAGAACCCAAAGGAGACCTACAAGAAAGCTGGGGTTGGGCTTTTTGCACAGGCATGGAGTGAGAGGCCAAGGGGCAATGGTTTAAAACTGGCAGAGGGGAAATTTAAATAAGATCTTAGAAGGAAATTCTTTGGGGTGAGGGTGCTGAGCCCCAGGTTGCCCCCAGAAGCTGTGGCTGCCCCATCCCTGGCAGTGTCCAAGGTTGGATGGGGCTTGGAGCAGCCTGGGCTGGTGGGAGGTGTCCCTGAGCATGGCAGGGGGGTTGGATCAAGGTGATCTTTGAGATCCCTTTCAATCCAAACCATTCCATGATCCTCATTTAACAGAGGTCGGAGAGTTCTCCTGCAGGTCTTGTCTAAACAAACTCACCTGGAAGATAAACAGCAATTCCCCTCCTGCCACAGAAAGCATCAGCATTCTCTTCCAAATGAGAAGCTGCAGAAGTTTGGATAAACTGGGGAAGACGTTTAGCTGGGTTCCAGAACCACCACACACCACCCAGCTGGATCATAGCTCCTACCACAACCTTCCTCCTCTCAGCAGCAGGACAGGAGCTCCTTTCAGGGTGGTCTCTGCCTGCAAACCATCCCTGCAGATCCTGGCATCAAACATTCTGCAGGATATTTGCAGACGGGGGGGGAGGTTTCCTGCAAGCAACTTCGTGCTGGCTTTGTGTTCCCCCTTCCCAGCAAAGCTTGGGGTGGGGGATGTGTGTGTGGCTGCCTGCAGACCCTTTGGGTGCCATCCCCTGGGAACACTCAGGGGACAGACGTGTCCCCATCATCTCACTGCCAGCAGCAGAGGTGATCTGAGGGCAGCAGGAGGGGGGGATCCTTCCTCACACCTTGCCTGGAAAAGTCTAGAGCAGAGGAAAGCTTGCACAGGGCAGTCACTCAGATCTGACCTGCCTGAGGCTTTGTGAAATGTGGGGTTTTTTTCTTTATTCCCTCACCTGTGTCTTTTACAAACATCCCTGGCTCTGTTGTCTATTTTTTTGAATGCTGGGAGTTAACATTTTAATGGCATTGTACTTCCATTTGGCCTGAGTTAAAAGTGATTTCATGGGCACTTGGCTCTTATCAGCCTGGGCTGAGGCAAATCTCCATCCCTGGCTCACTGGAGAGGCCATCACCTCGAGGTACTCCATGTTTTCTGCCCCTGTACTCAGCCCTGGGGAGGCCACAGCTCGAGTCCTGTGTCCAGTTCTGGGCCCCTCAGTTCAGGAAGGAGATTGAGGTCCTGGAGCAGGTCCAAAGGAGGGCAACCAGGCTGGGGAAGGGATCCAGCACAAGTCCTGTGAGGAGAGGCTGAGGGAGCTGGGGGTGTTCAGCCTGGAGAAGAGGAGGCTCAGGGGAGACCTCATCGCTCTCTACAACTCCCTGAAAGGAGGCTGGAGCCAGGGGGGGGTTGGGCTCTTTTCCCAGGCAACTATCAGCAAGACAAGAGGGCATGGACTTAAGTTGTGCCAGGGGAGGTTTAGGTTGGATATTAGAAAGAATTTCTTTACGGAGAGGGTGATCAGCCATTGGAATGGGCTGCCCAGGGAAGCAGTGGATTCTCCATCCCTGGAGATATTTAAAAAGAGCCTGGATGTGGCACTCAGTGCCATGGGCTGGGAACCACAGGGGGAGTGGATCAAGGGTTGGACTTGGTGATCTCTGAGGTCCCTTCCAACCCAGCCCATTCTATGATTCTATGATTCTATGATCACCAGTGTGCTGGCACTCAGGGGTGCTCTCCAGGTCCCTGCAAGGCTGTGGGGGCCCCAGAGGAGCAGCTGTGGGTGAGGGAGAGGATGGACTGGAGGAGGAGAGGGTTTTTTTTTCCTGGCAAGATCCTAAAATCATAGTCCATGTCCTCGGACCAGGGGAGTTTCTGAGTTTCAGGCTTTTTGGTTGAATTGTTTCTTTAGCTCCCCCTTGGAACAGAATCACAGAGTCATTTTGGTTGGAAAAGACTTTTCAGATCACCCAGTCCAACCCTTCCCCCAGCAGTGCCCAGGCCCCCCCCCTGCCCCATGTCCCTCAGCACCACATCTCCAGGGCTCTGAAACCCCTCCAGGGATGATGGGGATTCCAGCCCTGCCCTGGGCAGCCTGGGCCAGGCCCTGACAACCCTTGCCAGGGAGAAATTCTTCCCCAGCTCCAACCTAAACCTCCCCTGGCACAACTTGAGTTGTGCCAAAAGTTCCTCTTGTCCCATCCCTTGTTCCTTGGGAGCAGAGCCCGACCCCCCCCTGGCTCCAAGCTCCTCTCAGGGGGTGTCAGAGAGCCAGAAGCTCTCCCCTCAGCCTCCTCTGCTCCTTTTTAGCCACATACAAAGGAAACTGAGGCACAGGAAGTGATTTCTCTCCCATCTCTTTTATCCAACATTGTGTCTAACAGTGTCATCTGGGGATGGGAATTATTCCTCCTGCTGCTCCATGAGTTTCTTCCCGGCTGTGGATGGTCAGGAGTTAATTCCTGCTCAGACACATGAGGCTTTGTGCCCAGTCTGGGGTTCAGGTTTCAGTCTGGATCTGTATTATTATACCCCAGGGCACTTCCTTTTCTAATAGCCCAAAATGATTTCAACAACTAAAATCTCTCAGGAAGCTCTACAAGTGGCTGGAGATGGGCTCTCATTTCCAAGTGACAAAACTCCCTTGTGACATCCTTGCAAATGGCAAACTGCACCATGGCAAGTATCTGGGAGGAATGCCTCTGAAATATTTACCTGAAGGAGGGTTGTGATGTGGATCAATCCCTCCAACCCTGTTGGTTATATTTGCAGATCAAGTGTGTGATGAAAATGAAAACCTGATTTTTGATGTCTATGGTGAAGAAGACATCACAAGTTTAAATTAAGGCAAAAGGGAATAATAAGGTCGTAGCCAGAGAGAATAATAATAATTGTTGTGATATCTCCAGTATCGAGCCTTTTGAGCACTTGTAGGGATTCTTTCTGGTTTGACTGGCCATATTTTTACAGCATTTGTGTAGGAAAGCTTCTGGTGTACACTTTCAACGGCACCCCCCCCCCTGAAATCAGGGGGTCATGGACATGGGAAGCAAATACCTGCTCCCCCCATCTCAGATTTCACCTTGTTTCCCTAATTCTGGGCAGAGTGGGGGCTGGGGCAGCCCTCACCTTCTCAACCAGAGGTTGCTGCTCCCAATAAATCAGCTCCAGCAGCAGCAAGGGCAATGGAGGGTGAGGCAAGAGACTATTTGATTTTCACTGTTTAACACATGAAAACCAAAGCTGGAGGTTCCCTTTCCACCACCCCCCTGCACCTTTAAAAGCAGTGGCTGTTTCCTCTCCTCCATCAGCAAGCAAGGAGACAAAAGCAGATGGTGCTGCAAGAAAGGGAAGGAAAGAAGGGGATGTTAGCATCCCTCATTGTGCCTTGCCAGGCACTCAGCAGTGACAATTACTGAGCAGGTAATGAAGACAGAGCAGAAACACTGATTTACTTCTCATGGAGAACAAATAAATTCCCTTCCCTTCCCTTCCCTTCCCTTCCCTTCCCTTCCCTTCCCTTCCCTTCCCTTCCCTTCCCTTCCCTTCCCTTCCCTTCCCTTCCCTTCCTTTTCCTCCATAGATCAGGACAAACAAACATCTTTTTTAATAACAAAATCTACCTTGATGTGCCCAAGGTAAGATGTCTCCTGCTGGGATCAGCTGATAACAGGCAGGTTTTCTTTATCACTAGCCCCAAAAGCAAAGACTATCTCCCCTGGTAAGCCTAGAGAAGGCTGCCAGAACAGATTCTCTACAAAGAGATTTAGGCAGGGAAAGAAAAATCTTTAATGTTTCTCCTTCCTCATCACCATGGTTTGTTCATCTCTGAGTCCCTGGGCTGTGCTGGGATCTGACTGTGTCCTTCCTGAGGAGCTGAGGAGAGGATAGAGCAGAGATGTCCAGGATGGGAAAGGCAATGGTTTTAATCAGAGAAGAGCAGATTTAGATTGGATGTGAGGAAAAAGTTCTTTCCCATGAGGGGAGTGGAACCATGGAGCAGGCTGCCCAGGGAGGGGGTTGAGGTCTCATCCCTGGAGATATTCAAGGTGAGGCTTGAGGAGGCTCTGAGCACCCTGACCTGGGTGAGGGTGTCCCTGATACTGCAGGGCTTGGACTGGGGGACCTGGAGAGGTCCCTTCCAACCCAAATTATTCTCTGATTCTCTGTTTCTCTGCTTGTCTGTTCCTCTGATTCTCCGTTTCTCTGATTTTCTGATTCTCTGATAAGGGGAATGCAGAGGGGATTGGAGGTTTTACCAGGGCTTTGCAATACAGTAGCTGAAGATTTCTGCTTTGCTAAAATGCAAATTATCCTCCTGGGTCTTGGCATCCAAGAAGTGATGTTGTCCCATCTCTATAGCATGGAGGGCTGGAGATGGCCACCATGGGGTCAGGACAGAGCTGGGAGGTGGATTTACCAAGCTGGAACATCATGCTACGGTACAAGACCTGCCAGGCCTGGAAGAGCAAGATCTGGGGGCTTTCCCCAGGCTCCTTTCCAGGTGGGTGAGGAACATGGAGAAGAGGAAAATCTCACCAGTTTGCACACTGGTTTTGAGTGAGTGGACTGAGGGATTCAGCATCTGGTGGCCCACTGAGGCTTCACATCTCCTGTCCTATGCAGCCTGTGAGCATGGGAAGAAATAATCCCTTAACCTGCAGATATTTCAAGAAATGAGAGGAAATTCTTGATTCCCACACCATTGGAGGGAGATTTTACGGAGCAGCAAAAGTAAAGCCTGGGAGCTCCTGCCTGGCTTTGGTAGGATCCTGCTGCTCAGCTCCACTTGGGACACCTCTAGAGGGCTTTTTTTTTTTTTTTCTTTTTTTTCCTTTCCTTACTGTGGCCCCTGGATCTTTCACTTGGAGAAGAAGCCAGGAATAAAAATTCAACTGAAAGGATGAATTGTGGCTGGGAAAGGAGAGGAGAGAAGAGGAGAGGAGAGGAGAGGAGAGGAGAGGAGAGGAGAGGAGAGGAGAGGAGAGGAGAGGAGAGGAGAGGAGAGGAGAGGAGAGGAGAGGAGAGGAGAGGAGAGGAGAGGAGAGGAGAGGAGAGGAGAGGAGAGGAGAGGAGAGGAGAGCTGCTGAGGGCTCAGGATTGAGAGGAGAGGAGAGTGATTTATTGGGAGGTGCTGTGTGTGAGTTTCTGGCTGGCAGAGAAGAGGGTAATTTAGTGGGAGTTGATCCCTTGTGGTTTTTGATGAATGGAGACTCATTGCAGGAGGAGACTCCTGGGTGGGTTCTCTCTAGTTCCAGGCTTCATGGTAAATTCCTTTTTTTAACTTTAGGGTCATCTTCTCTGGATGAGCCTTCTATTTGCTATTTCAGATGCTTGATTAAAGACCAGCTCTTCAAGGATGCTGAATGGCTCAGGGCTGTGGGAGGGGAGGACAGAGACTTTTTCCAACCCGTGGTGACCCCTTGGGTGATGTGTCAGGAAGCACTGCCAGTTCCCACTTCTCCTTCCTGGGGCTCCACTGCTCTTCTGCAAAAACCCAGCAGTGCAGCAGAGGTTGGGCTGGGTCATTGGATCACCATAACCTTATCTTCTTCTTACACAAAAGGTCATCTCTGGGTGCCTCTCCAGATCTGACGTTTCATTCTGCTCCATTAGAGCAAGAATTTCAGCCTTGCCAGGCACCTCAGAGCACTGCAGCTGTGTTTTCCAACAGCAGAAGCACAGATAAAGACCTCAATTTTTCTAGAGTTTTGATGGATCAATTCTCTGGTCACCCCAGAGAAAGGAAAATTTCCTTGTGGTTGGGACTTTCATAGCCTTTTCCTCCTGTGTAAATAGCCAGGAATCTAATAAAAGTTAAATCTCTATGGCAGCTTTTCCTTCAGAATTCTCTTCTGTCCTATTTCTACTGAAAGGGTAGGAAAATGATTTCCCTGAGACTTTTCATATCTCATCTCAAATGACCTGGAAGTCAGCCAGCAGGTTTGCAAGTTGCTCAAGTCAGGTGCAATGGGGTGTTCATGCACCCTGTTTCCAGCAGGGAGAAGACTCAATGGGTGCTCTGGTCTTCAGCATTAGTGTCCCAGGCTCAGTCCAACACATACCTGGACAATGGTTTTAACAGATCCCAGTTCCAGTATCCCCAGGTCATGGTTGATTTATCTTCCTGCTTGAGAGAGACTCCAAGGAAACCTTTCTTTCCTTCCTCCCAGAGGACATGGCTGAGATTCTTCCATGCCTGTTCTCCAAATTTTCCAGATTTTGATTGCTGAGATGTCTGATCTCAGGGCCACACAACTGGGAAGTCACTGGGCTAAGACCAGCCCAAGCTTTGGCTTTTTCAGTGTTAGGTGTCTGGGTTTGGAAGTCCCCTTTGCCAAGAAAAGAGAGGGGCATTTGGGGAGCGTGTCTGAGGCAGGGGCTCAGTGGTTTCCTGGCATTGCTTGCCTCTTGGGCAAAACTCTCCCAGTTTAGACAGCTGCAGTTACTCATATGGTGCCTAAACCAAGGAGACCTTCATCCCTTGGGAGGTTCCAAGATGCTCCTGTTGTACAGTGAATATTGAGAATAAACCCCTATTTTGCTAAGTAATAATATCCCTCAGAATTCATTTCAAACACCCCACAAGAGTCCAATTTTGCAACAGTTTTTTTTTTGTTTATTGTTTTTTTTTCCTGCTTTAGCAGAGAGCTCCTGTCTATTTATATCCATCTCCTCCACACCTAATAACCACAAGAATAACTAACAGGAAGTGCTCAAAGCATGTTTTAATTAGTCTGACATTAGCAAGCTCCAGTGTCTTGAGTTAATTGATAGATTTGAGCACAACTGGATCTCAGGAACTGACTGAGGGTTTCATCTGCCTTCATCAGAGGCTGAAGAACCTGTGCTCATATATCCCTTGGGGCAGGGATATCTGAGACAACAGCAGTTGATGGGCTGATGAGCTGAAGGAGGACCCAGAGCTGCCTCCTGCCTTGTCTGTGTGACTAAACCCAAAGATTATTCACCTGTAGCTACCAGGCAGAGGGGCTGCAGAATGGGGCTGGGCTTTGCCTCCCAGCAGGTGTACTCACCAGAGATAAAGCAGAGAAAAGGGCTGGTTCATCCCCATCACCCACTCCCACCTCCTTCCCTGCACCCTGTTTTCAAGCTCAGAGGTCAAGGTGGGCAAACACAGCATGGGAGGGCCCATGGGAGCAGGGCTGACACTTGTTGGTGCCCATGGGGATCTATAAGGCATCTCTAATCAGCTTCTGTGCTGGGACCTGTCTGGGCTCCTGGTCCTCCCTGTTTGCTGAAACCAGTTTGGTGATGAGCCCTCAGGGGTCTTGGTTCAGATCTGCTCACTATTCTTAGTCATTTCAGTAAACATTTGGACTTCTCTGTCTTTTTTGCTCTGTGCAAGCTCTGAAGTGCTCAGTAGAGATGAACTCAGGGTGCTCCAGGGCTTGAGGAAATCATTGCTGGGGGTGATGTGTGTGGTGGGAGAACATGTCAAGCCTACCAAAGGCAGGAAGGAGGAGACCTGCTCTCACAGACCTGTCCTGACAGAACAACTCATCCTCAGCTCAGTCATCTGCACCACTCCCATCAGCTGGGAGAGGTTTCCATAGGCATCTGGCACCACCAGGAGCTGTGGAAATCTCATTCATTTTGGAGGTGGATGTAAAGTGAGCAGCTCCAAACATCATCCAAGAGCTGACCCTGCAGGGATGGTCAGGGCCCGACTTCTGCAGACCATTTTTTTTTTTTTACTTTGTAGCCTACAAAAGGACTCACCCAACACTTGTGAGAAACCATTTTCTTGGAGGGCAGAATCCAGACCTTCCCATCCCACCTCCAGCTCCAAGGAGAGACTCTGCGATTCGTAGCAAACCTCAAAGCTTCACAGAGTATTTTCCTGGTTTGGACAAGTATTTACCAAGCAGCTGCTGTGCTGCTGAACTTCTTTCCCTGAACAAAAGACCCTCCAGGAACAACTCAGGCCTGTTTGTTTTGGATTTATCATGACATCTCAGCAAGTTAACCCAGGGTTTGAGAAAAATGTAGGGGAAGGGGAGAGGATGAACGTGTTTAAAGGAAGCCCTGTGGGGATGACTCCAGATTTAAGCTCTTATAAAATGCAACTGGTTTCCCAAAACACACAGAGACATTATTGTGACAGCAAATAGGAGGTGAGGGGGAATCGACCAAGTGGAATTGGCTTAATGGGCACTAGAGGAGCAACTGCTAGGGGAAGGCTGTAAAAAAATGTTAATGATCTGGACACTGCTGTTTTGACAAGCCAAACGTATAAAAGCCAGAAGGAATCCTTGCAGCACCTTGTTTGCAGCACCCAAGTTCTCAGAGGGTGTTTTGTGACTTACTCCCCATCACGTTGTGCTGGTACCAAGGCTGTTTTCCTGCCCCATGTGCTGGTGGACTTCTTCCTTACTGCAGCCAGCTCTGGAGCCTTCAACACAGACAGGAAATGGACCTGATGGAGCAGGTCCAGAGTAAGGCCATGAAGATGCTCAGGAGGCTGGAACACCTCCTAGGAAGCCAGGCTGAGGGAGCTGGGGGTGTTCAGCCTGGAGAAGGCTCCAGAGAGACCTTAGAGCACCTTCCAGTGCCTGAAAGGGCTCCAGAAAAGCTGGGGAGGGACTTGGGACAAGGGCTTGGAGGGGTAGGATGAGGGGCAATGGTTTTAAATCAGAGAAGAGCAGATTTAGAGTGGATGTGAGGAAAAAGTTCTTTCCCATGAGGGGAGTGGAACCATGGAGCAGGCTGCCCAGGGAGGGGGTTGAGGTCTCATCCCTGGAGATATTCAAGGTGAGGCTTGAGGAGGCTCTGAGCACCCTGACCTGGGTGAGGGTGTCCCTGATACTGCAGGGCTTGGACTGGGGGACCTGGAGAGGTCCCTTCCCACCCAGACCATTCTAGGATTATATGACTTGATGATTCTACCACCATTCTTTTTTCCACCCTCCATCAAATCTGTGCAGTCTGACATCCAAGATACCATTTCTATGACATCACAATGCTTATTTAATTGGATAGTGACTATAAAACGTGTTCCTTACCCTCATTTGAGATATCAGATTATTGGAGCAAATTCAGAGTCAAGGAGAGAGATGTTTTCACTGGCTCAAACAAGTTGGCCCTCAAGTAGTTGGGGTTGGGATACCTCATTTCCTTTTCTTTTCCTTTCCTCTTCTGCCTAGAAAAATGAAATTCCAACCAAAACTCCTGAGGCTGGATTCAATCCTAAAAGCATTTTCCAGCAGGGGCTCACTGGTGTTTCACACCCCAGATAAACCCATCCTGCAGCCCCCAGTCAGATATTAACAGGATGTCCTCTCCCAGCTGTCTGTTTCCACACAGCCTGTAGGACTGTAACACATTTGAAACTTATCCTACTTTATCAAATTTGCTGGAAATTAATTGTCAGGAAATTAACTGTCCTCCCCTACTGGGAGGAATGAAAAGCCAATTAGATTTTCTTAACTGAATAGGCCAAAAATTGGGAAACTCTGAGAGAAAGCTGAAGCCTCCCCAGCAATATTAAATTGTTTCCAACTTAGCCTCCAGCTGTGGAGGGAAATCTCATAGAAACAGCATCCTGGCAGAGGTCTGGGACAGTAAATTTCCTCTTGCCTGTGGCAGCTGAGAAGTGGAGGTAATGGCAGGACTGGGTGGTGAGTCCTGCAGCTGAGCATCCTTACAGAGTCTGGGATTTGGAAGACCTCTGTGACAGCCCTCCTGTGTGATCAGCCCCCACACAGTGATCTAGAGGATCCCCTCCCCTCTCTGCTTCTTCCAACCCTGTGCTTTTAGCTGAGATTTTCAGCCACAGCATCCCCTAGAGCTTCAGGTTCTGCTGCTGAACATGTGGCTTAGGGCAGCCCTTCCTCTGGCACTGCCCAGCCATGGCTTTCAACAGTCCTACAGGTGTACCAGGATGCTCCCCCAGGGTTGGGAAAGAAAGCCTAAATCTAGCATGGTGACACCGTGGAAAAGCCATCCAGATCCCCAGCAGCTCCCTGGGAGCCAACCTTGGAGCACAGAGTCAGCCGCCTCATTCCCTGCCTGGAAGGAGGTTTCCAGCCTCTTGATGGATGGCAAACCCTCTGCTGCACCCTATAGAGTTGGACCTACAGAGAATAGCTGTCCCTCAGGACACAGATACTCTGGTGAACCCAGACCACAACCTTCTCCAGGTGTTGGCTGCAGCTGGAGCTGAAATTTGCCCCCAGCAGCAGGGGTTAGGGTTAGGGCCACCCCCTCCCAGAGCAGCTGCATCCTCTGGTTGATCCTCCAGCCTTCCTCCTGCTTCCACATTAGTGCCACAGCTACAAAAGAAAAGAGAAAAAAATAAATAAATCATATTTCTAACAGCTCTGCTGTCAGCCTCCAGGCTCTCACAAGCAAGGCGCTGATCACCAAGCTGCCTGGACAGCCCCCATGCCAGGCTAATGGGAAGGGAGGAGGTTGTCATGAGATTTCTTTCCTAATTCTTGTCAAGGTGCAAAATCAGCAAGGCTTAGGGAATCAGCGAAGCCTTTTGTGTTCCCCATCCTTATGGAAATATCAGCAGAGAGCCACTTGGTGTTAAATTGTCTGCTCCTTGGCAGGCACCCAGTCCTGGGAGTGGGTAGAGGGGAACAGGAGAGGGCAGGGCATGGGATGAGTCTCTTCCTCCACCTGTGAGGCTCAGATCCAGCCTTGCCACTTCCCTGGAGAAGGAAAGTGTCCTGCAGGGAAATGCAGACCTGTGGGGTTCTTGGAGCTGACAGCACCAGGAGGAGGGATCCAGGAGCTCAACCCTAAGAGGGACGTGGGGAAAGAACGATGTCCTTTGTGATCAGGAGGCTGTTCCCCACTTTTTTTTTTTTTTTCTTATCCTGGGTTATCACAGCCACAGCAAAGAGCAAAGGTCTCTAACAGCAGCAGTGTGTTTTCTTAGTGTTTAGGAATTTATATATATATATAAAAGGCAGGGGAGTTGAGGACTAGGATTTCAGGAGGGGTCAGGACCCTGAAAGAGGTCCCTGAAGTGGCTGCCTTGCCCCGAGGGCATCACAGATCTGGATCTTCAGCCTAACACTGCTCCCTGTCCCAGGGCAGCAGGATGGGGCCTCTGGCCACTGCTGGATAAACAGATAAAATAAAGCTTTGTGGGTCCAAACCCACATGGTCAAGTGATGTGGGGCTGCCAACACAGATGATGTGATGCTTCAGAGACTGCAGGACATTCTCAGAGCTGGGAACTTAACTCCTTCCAGTTCTCTCACCCACCCCAGCCCTGTTTGTTAAATTATTTAGGGCTCCGTGCTAAGATTTTAAACATCTCCTCATTAGCCTGGTGAAAAATATACCTAGTTAGCAACATCTATCATGCCTGGATCCATTTCAGGAATGTCTACTGGTGATGCATGTGAGGACCAGGAAGGTTTTTTTCCTCCTTCTCTCCAGCCTTGCATATTCCCTGCTAGAGGATGCTGTTCCCAGGACTTTATTTATTGACCTCTGAGAGGCTTTGCATCTTCTCCTGCTGAGCTGCTGCCAGGTTTATGACCCAGCCAATCCCTCTGAGCTCAGCTGCCTGGATCCAGCATGTCCTTTGAAATGGGATGGGATGAGGTGGGTGGACATGTTGGGAGGGCAGCAGCAAAGTTCTCTTTTTCCGAGTTGACACTGCTGAGCCAAGAGGACACGAGACACCAGTTGATAGCTCAGCTCCCTCAGCACCAGTTCCTGCAGTCTGCATAGAATCACAGAACGAGTTTGGTTGAAAAAGACCTTTAAGATGATCAGGTCCAACACTTCCCCCAGCAGTGCCCAGGCCCCCCTGCCCCATGTCGCTCAGCTCCACATCTCCAGGGCTCTGAAACCCCTCCAGGGATGATGGGGACTCCAGCCCTGCCCTGGGCAGCCTGGGCCAGGCCCTGACAACCCTTGCCAGGGAGAAATTCTTCCCCAGCTCCAACCTAAACCTCCCCTGGCACAACTTGAGTTATGCCAAAAGTTCCTCTTGTCCCATCCCTTGTTCCTTGGGAGCAGAGCCTGTCCCAACTTGGCCCCTTTGAGGTAGCTGTAGAGAGCCAGTAGGTTTCCCCTCTGGATAATCCGGGGATAAATTCCTGTTCTTCTTTCTTGTGACTGCAGAATATCTGCTTGAGCTCAGCTCTGATCTGTCATTTGACAATTCCTGGCTTAGTGGAAAATGTTGTGATTGCCCTTTCAGGTCAAACTCTGTTTCAGGGTGGAAATCAGAGACTGGCTCTAACTGGAGCTCTGCAGGCTGCTGGGTGGCTGAGCATGCCCTGTGCTGTGGAGCAATGTTTGTCCCTCAAATAGTGACCAAGTCCTTCTGGTGTCCCCCTGAGGAGCAGCAAACCCACTTTTCTGTGTCGGTTCAACCCATTGGATGGATGATGCCTTTTGGGATGTGGTGGCATCAGTTCTGGAAGGGAAATGCAATTAATTTGAAAGCTTGTGTCTCTCCAGGCTCCAGCTCCTGCCACTGCACCAGGACTGGTCCTAAATGCCCTGAATTTCATTTCAATGCCTACTGCTCTTCTTGGGCTTTTGCTCCCTGTTGTCCTACAGCTTTCCCTTCTCTACCTTCCACAGAATTAGCACTCTGGTATAAGTCTTTCCAGAAGAGAGGTGACACCTGGGACAGCCACACCATGCCCTGATGGGAGGAGGATTCACTTCATGTTTAGGGCAGGGGCTCCAATTTCTACCTGCACCCAAAAAGCTGTTGACGGCTTTGGGAGCATTATACTGGAGAGATGCCCCAGGTGTGTCTGTCACCCTCCTTCCTTTTAATCATAGATTCACAGAATAATTTGGGTTGGAAGGGACCTCTCCAGGTGCCTCAGTCCAAGCCCTGCAGTATCAGGGACACCCTCACCCAGGTCAGGGTGCTCAGAGCCTCCTCAAGCCTCACCTTGAATATCTCCAGGGATGAGACCTCAACCCCCTCCCTGGGCAGCCTGCTCCATGGTTCCACTCCCCTCATGGGAAAGAACTTTTTCCTTACATCCAATCTAAATCTGCTCTTCTCTAATTTAAAACTTAAAACCTTAAGCTCCAGTCCTCTGTATTTTGTGGCCAGAAACTAAGCTGGTGCAGAGAGCATCCACCCTTCCAGCTCTGACCCCCCCTTTCTTCCCTCCTCCCTTGCAGGGAAGCAGAGCAAAGCTTTGGAGAAACTGCTGCTCTCCAGATCTCTTTGAACCCCCTTGCTCTGTGTGAGCTGGGCAGGTTTCAATATACATGAAACTAACCAGACACTGAAAGAGAAAGAAAGAAAATAAATAAAAATCCCAAACCACAAACATCTGGGTGAGTTCTTGGGGAAAAAAACAAAACAAAACAAAACAAAACAAGTCTCTTCCTTTCTTTTTTCTTTTTTCTTTTTGGAAACAAATTTACTACCAGCAACACAGCATCAAAAAAAAAACCCCAACCTTTCAAGTCTTTTTTTCAGACACGTGTCTGAGATTTCCTCCTCTGACAGAGGATGCTTTGCTCAGGGTGCCTGGTGCTGAGCTGGGCTCCTTTTCTGATGTTTCCACAGCAGATGCTTGTAAACCAAGAGCGATAATGCCAGCCCTGCCTGATCCTGCTTTGTCTTAAAAACTGATTTGCAAGACATTCCTGGCTGCTCTGTTTCATGGGAGATGGAGGAGGAAAGGCTCTGCCCACTGGGATGGCAGTGATGGGCTCCTGGCTGTGCTGGGTGAAGCCCAAATTTAACCCACACCACCAAAGGTGTGGCACAGCCTTGGAATAAATCCCTTCAGAATGAGCTGCATCTTCTCAGACTTTTGCTTCAGGACCTGAAGCTCAGCCCTGCCACCCATGTGCACTTCCTCTCATTGCTGGCCAGGATCCTGGAGAAAAAAAAAAAAAAAATCTTTGAACATCAGGCTCCGAAATTGTGGTTTTGCATGTCAAGCCTTGGAAAGGGTTTGGCTGTGGAGTCTGCTGCTGTAACCCTGCAGAAGCTGCCTGCCAGCTCCTCACAGACACTCTGGGCTTTCCTCCATAGCAGATGAACCACAGCCCAGGTGCAATTTCCCTTCTCCAGAAGCTCTGCTCTGCTCTAACCAATGGTGTCCTGTGAGCACCCTGTGCAGGAGGATGCTGACATCAGGAGAAGATCCATCTGATGAGATCCTACCGTGCCTGGCCTCCCTCCTAGAAATCCCCTGCCATGCAGCCTTCTCCAGGCATCAAGAAAAAATAACAAAAGTATCAAAAACATCCTCCAGAAGATCCTATGTTCCTCCTCCCCCAGCACTGTGTTCCCTCTCCATGGAGCTAAGGAGGGCTCATCTGCTTCAGGGGATTTTACATGAAGTTGGAGAAATCAAATGGGAGGCCTATGGCCTGGTAAAAAAAGAAATCTGTGTGGGAGAAGGTGGGTGGAAGGCTTGGGGCAGTGGGGAGGTGAAGGGTGAAATGGCTGGAGCTCAAGAGATGTCTGCCTCTGGGTGTTGGAATAAAGATAGATTTGATGGGATGGAAGGGAATGGCTTCAAACTGGAAAGAGGGAGATTCAGATTGTTCTTTAGGAAAAAAATTGTTTGGTTTGAAGGTGCTGATCCCCTGGTTGCCCCCAGAAGCTGTGGCTGCCCCATTCCTGGCAGTGTCCAAGGTTGGATGGGGCTTGGAGCAGCCTGGGCTGGTGGGAGGTGTCCCTGACCATGGCAGGGGGGGCACTGGGGAGCTTTAAGTTTTCTTCCAACTCAAACCAGTTTGGAATTCTGTGTTTTTATGAATAAGAGGAGCTCAGAAATAGGGATTCCTCAATTCTGAGGTTTGAAGCGTTCAGAAGGGAGAAGGGAAAGCAGCAGAGGAACCCTGCAGTTTGCAAAATACCTGATGGGGGGTTGAGGGGTGGGCACCTCTCCCAGTGCATGAAGGAGACCCCAAGCCCCCCCAAACTTGAAGGTTCCCAGCTCCCCTGTGTCAGACAGGCTCAGTCAGATGAATCCCCCTTTTTTAGGGGACACCAAGGGCAGGAACCAGCACTGAGCTGGGCCCCAGGGGTTAACCCTCCCCCAAGTCAGCTCCAGCAGATCAAAGCCACCACTCTCCCCAAGCACCCTCTTTCCCCATGTGCTCTGTGGTGACTCCATTGTGTTTTCACCACAATGAGAGCTCTGTGGTGGCCGGGGAAAACCCCAGCATATCCTCAGCCAGAGCCTGTGGGGCTGGCCAGGGGTTTGCCCTGCCCTGGAAGGGGGAGGCAGGCAAGGGAGCCCACGTCTCCATCTGAAGTCTCTTGGCAGACTGAGCTGCAGCAGGGAGGGCCTGGGAGTGCTGGATGCTGCTGGGAAAAGGGGGGGGGTGGGGATGTTTTCTCCAGGACTTTGTCTTTCAAGCTCTGTGGCTGGTGTTTGATGCTGGGGCTCAGCACTGTGGCTCCCAGCTGGAGGGCTCAGCGCTTGCAGGATGGGAAGAGGAAGGGGCAGGGGTGTGGTGAGAAGGAGAGCATCAAGAGGTCTGATTCCCACTCCTGGATTTATGCTGCTGGGAAATGGTTGTTTTAGCATATGGGCAGCTGGTTGAGGAGCTCTGTTTGTCAAATCTCTGTCATCTGGAGCATGGGCAGTGACACCTAGAATCATGGAATCATAGAATCTGCCGAGTTGGAAGGGACCCATCAGGATCATCAAGTCCAACTCCTGTCCCTGTGCAGGGCACCCCCAGGATCACACCCTGTGCCTGAGAGCTTCATCCAAATGTTTCTTGAGCTCAGGCAGGTTTGGTGCTGTGACCACTGCCCTGGGGAGCTTTTCCCACTGCTGAACCATCCTCTGAGTGAAAAAGTTTTTCATTATATCTAACCTAAACTTCCCCCAGCACACCTTCCTACTGTTCCCTTGGGTCCTATTGTTGGTCACCAGAGAGAAAAGGTCAGCATCTGCTCCTCCTTCTCCTGGTTGGTGACTCCTGATGGTTTCACCAACTCCAGTCTGATGGCAAGTGCCTCCTAAACACAGTCCCCTGCCCTGCCTGACAGCTTTCCTGGTTATCACTGTGTACACAAATCCTTGCAATGTGATTTCCAAAAGCTCTAAGTGTCTGTGAGCTCCTTTCCCAGAGGGCTGTGTCCTGGGTTGCTGGGAATTTCCTCTGCTGAAATTGAGACCAGGGCTTGGCTCACTGTCAGTGCATCATGGGCTGGTTAAGAATAGGATGTGGCATTCCTGGAGCCACTGCATTGGGAACAAATAGTGTTTTTCATACTAATATGTGGTTACTTAGTGCCAACGATTGATCAGAAAGGAATCTATAGAAGAAGAGATTAAATCAGGTGGGTGGTGGAAGCACAAACCCCTTTGCAGCACTCTCCCCACCATGAGCCTCAGGTTTCAATCATTTACCATTTTCCAAAGGGTTTTATCTTTGGATTGAAACATCCCAAGCTCAGTTCTTACTTCAGGAAATGGTCAGGAAAAGTAGCTCAGCTTTTGTGGAGTAATGTTTAAAATGGGCCAGGCCACCATGCTGGCCTTCTGGTTCTCATTTTCTAAAAATCAACCCGAAGGATCTCAGTGACTCCTGGGATCCTTTGTTCATTCTTGGGATCAAAGTTCACTTGGAGGTCAGGAAGGTGCCTTTAGTTGCACCTTGGCAAATAACTCCAGAGTTGGTCAAAGTGGGCTCTGAGGATGCTCAGCTGAGTGTTTTGGAGGTTCTGCATATTCCTTCATCATGGACATGTTGTAGCTCAGAATTGTGCTGAGCTCGGGCAATCCCTGGTTTGGGAATTGGCTTCCAGATGGGGTGACTTGAGACTGATTAAACCTGACCTTCTGTGCCTTTGGTTTCCCAGCTGCCCATATCAGGGCCAGAGCTGCTGTATATCCTGCTCTCCTCCTTCCTCATCCAGCCACATCTCCAAGCTCACCCAGACACAGGTGGACCTGGAGCTGGGATTGTATCTCGACTGTATGCAGCTGGATCTGGAATTCCTCCTGACTGCACGACTTCAGCTGATTTAATCTGATTTCTCTTTGCATGGTTTCATCACCACCTTTGCAACCCTGTGTCCCTGAAACAAGCAGACCACCACCTTACTCTGGCCATCAGCACAGGAAGGGGCAGAAATCTCACTCTGCCAGTGGATAAAAAGCAGAGAAAAACCTCAAAATTTTTATTCCCTAACACATTATTGACTTCTTTTGGGGCTCGTTATGCCAGGCACTGAAAAAAACCAAAACACTCCCCCTGCAGAACATGCTTTTCAGGCCTTAGCTCAGCAATGTATTTAAAAGCACTCTTAATTTCAGGCTGTGTGCATAATCCTCTCCAAATCAATGGGAGTTAAGCAGTCACTTAAATGCTTCACTGCATTGGCCCCAGACCAGACAAGGCAGGGAGAGGGGATAAAGGAGAGATTTTGATTTTCTCCTGGGAGTGGCAGCAGTGAGAATCCAGCTCTTTGAATCCTTACCCTGGGTCATGCCAGACAAGGGCTCCTTCCTCTCTTGTAGGTGCTGCTCTTAGCCTGGGGTGCCTCCTCCATCACCCAGCCAGGGGGGGAGAAAACCTTGGAGGCTCAGGGGCAGGTGCCTTCCCACTCAGGCTTCCAGATGTTGTTTAAAAGCAAGCAGCAAGTTACAATGGATGGTAATAAAGCAGGAAATCCTCTTCCCCTGCACAAATCTGGCCTTTTTCCAGCTACTGTGTCATCACTTTTCTGCCTATGTTAAAAACCTGACCTTCTGCTGCCATTGCTTGCAGCGACTTCAAATTACTTAAGATTTCTTTTTTTTTTTTTTCCCCCTCAGATGCTTTTTCCTTAAATTACTGAGAAAGCCTAAGTCAATCTACATATTAAACATACCAGAGATTGGAGTCCAAGTCAATGTGGCTTCTGACAGTCCTCAGAAACCAAATCTCTCTCCCTGTGAGCCTGCACTCCCCCCTCTTTCTTTCTCCTTTAGCTTAAGGCGATGAAAGTTTGCAGATGTAATCTAGGCATTATCTGCCTTTTTGGATAATGTTCAACAGTAATTTCGGCATCGTCTTGATCTCAAAAATGGTTGCTTTAATTTCAGCTGCTTCCTTCCCAGAGCCTGGTTGCATTTTTAGGCAGCAAAGCATCTTTCCCTGTGTATTTTCTTCTGGTGGCTCAGATTTGGGTTTTGGTCCTGGTTTATTCTTTTATTTGCTCTTTACCTCTGCCATGCCTCCTCGTGAGCATCATTTGTCTTTTATTATATGGGGATTCATCCTCTCTATGAAAGGATCCATCCATAAAGAAGAGCTCAAAGCATATTCCAGAGGTAGGAGCTGGGAGCTGTTCCTATTTCCCCACTAGCACCCTTCCAGCACGTGCTGCTGGAAAAGATCAAGGTGAGAAGACATCCTCTGCCAGGGGTTGATCCAAATTTGCAAAACTTCCTCCCAGGATAGATGTCACAGGCTCACCCTAGCCTGTTCCCCTCCTGTTTTATGTGCACAGTAATTCTGGAGTGCCTTTTGAAGCTCATATGTTAGGTCAGAAATACTGGTAAGAAAGTTTACTTCTCTCTGGATAAAAATGAAATCTCCCCCTCCTTCCTTTTTTTTTTTTTTTTCCCCTTCCCTCCTGACAAATCTGTTTGCATTAGCATGCAGTGTAAATCATAGATTACCTTCTCACAGAGACAGAACCTGCTCCAAGAAAACTTCCCCTGGGACAGTGGATCTGGCTTTGACTTTCCTGATTAAATAGGCAATGGATTTCATTTAACAAGAGAGGGAACTGATTTATCAGATGAAGTGTCTTGTTCAAAAGGTGATGTTTCTATTGCAGCCTTGTCTCTACCAGGTATGGTTGGAGCCTGCTATGAAACATCACCTTTTGCTCAGTTTTATTTATCTCCCTCTTTCTTTTTTCCCCAGATTTTTCATTTGAAGTGTCTGACGCTGTGTGATGGTTCAGGTAACAGGGTGGGTGTTTCTGTGGGCTACAGGCTGAAGGAACTTTAGGGGGAGACATCCCCTCTGCCAAGACTCTGCTCACAGGCTTTGATCTGCAGCTTTAGAGGGGTTTTTAAGCCCCTCTGGTAAAGCATTTCTCCTTCCCCTGCTGATGATGAGGGAAACCATCAAATTCCTGGTTATGTCACAGGTAATAGCTACTTCTTTGATTAAGGACCACCTCAGCTAGAAGAAATTCACTGGTGCACACATTGCTCAAGAAGATGCATTATTGCACCCCAGTGATTTTTTTGCAAGACTGCTGAAGACTCATTGCCCTTTTGGCTGACCTGCTGCATTTTAGCTGCTGGTTACACTGTGCTATGTTACAGACAGAAAGTGGCAGCTTTAACCCTTCATTCTTAATAGCTGCTTTAAAGAAAACATTTTGGAAAGCTGTAGTTTGTATTAGAAAGGAGAAAAAAAAAAGCATAGGTGAAGGCAAACTAAAGGTAAGTGTAGATGGCTGCTTCTCCAGCTGCAGGAATAGTGTGGAGAATATAATAATTTCTGCTCTTCCTGATCCCAGGCTGCTTTAGTCTTAGGTCACATCTTCAGCCATGGCCTCCTCTGATGTTAAAAGTTTCAGATGTTTTGTTTAATGTGTCTTTGAGATACATCCTGACCCCCTCTGTCTAATAGACCATTGCACTGGTGTTAGAAAATACCTGATGAGCAGAGGCTCTGGGAGATGGACAAAAGACAGCAGGTAGCTGGTGCAGTTTAATGAATATCTGGTTCTTACAATGCTGGGTTGCCCACTTTGTACAGACAGAAGAATTAAGGCTTTGCCCTGCTAATCCAGGGGTGGGATCCCCCTCACCTTCATTAGTGTCCCCATCTAATCCAGACCTCTCAGTGCCTCGTGTGCTCTGTGGAGACTAAAGGGGAACTCCAGGATACTTCATCTTTATTTAAAGCAGTCTTCAGGAATAGCACAGCTGGAGTAAACCATGAAGCTTCCTGAGAGTACAATGTGAGACCAAAATAACTACCAGGGGTGGATAAATACAACTTTGAGATTTGAGGATAAATACACCTTAGAGATTTGAGGCTGCTACTGGCTGGCTGTGGTTTCAGTTTAGTCCTTTCCTCCTGTCTGGTCTCATCTCTTTAGGATGACAAGTTCTCAGCAGGCACTGCCTTCAGTGTGCTACTGGAGGTGAGGACACAGCAGAGGAACAGGAACATCTCATGTTCTGAGGCAGTGGAAACAGCAAGTGACTCTGAAAGTGCCTGTCTGGCAGTCAAGGGCTCTGGGGATGGAGGGAAAGCTCCTGGTGCCTGCATGGCAGGAGATTCCTGTACAGAAAGTGCTGATGGTGGCAACCCCAGAAACCACAAACCAGAGGAGACCAAGGCATAAGGTGATGCAGAAGAAGAGGATACGTGGGATCCTTGCACTATGAGCAGTTTTTTACCACTCCCCCAAGAGCTGATCAAAGTTTCTTCAATGCTCATTATCACCAGCCTTCCTTAATTGCATCCTGCTGGGAGCACTTTGCAACTTAGGGCAGAGTTAAGGGTAGAAGCTTCCTGACTCATTAGCACTGCCACAAAGAAGTGGTTTGTATGAAGTTTCTACAGCCACCTCTCTCCTGAAAGAATAGCTCCAGCCTTCATCAGACTTGACCTCCCAGCACTGCACTGGGGCTTTGCAATGGGTTTGATTTATGGAGAGCTGCAGAGCTTGAGCTGTGGCAAACAACTGCACCAGTTTGGGAAGAATGTGAGTGTGTACATGGAATGGCTTGGGTTGGGAGGGACCTTAAAGATTATCCAGTGCCCCCCCTGCCATGGTCAGGGACACCTCCCACCAGCCCAGGCTGCTCCAAGCCCCATCCAACCTTGGACACTGCCAGGGATGGGGCAGCCACAGCTTCTGGGGGCAGCCTGGGATTCAGCACCCTCACACCAAAAAATTTCTTCCTCATGTCCAACCTCAGTCTCCCTTCTGCCAGTTTAAATCCATCACCCCTCATCCTGGCATTGTGTGCATTGTCCCAGGTCCCTCCCTGGTGTATGGGATGGAATACTCTGTTTGGTCAGTTCTGACATCTCTCTTGTCTGGTCCTCCTCAAAGGAGGGGTTCAGGTGGGACCTCCTTACTCTTTCTGGAAGGTAAAATGTTCCTCATAGCTGAGCAGTGTCCTTTGCTCTGCATACCAGGCTCTGGAAGTAACTATAAACATCGAGTGTTATCAGTCCTAGAAGCAGACACTGTCTGAGAAACTTGCTGTTAATTTCAGCAAGTGCAACTACTTATAAGAGACTTAGCTGAAAGCAAAAGTACAAACCAGAAAATCACCTTTTTCCTGGCCCAAACACATCCCCACTTGTGTTTCTGCAGTCAGCCTCATGCTCCTTCCTATCCCTCACCAACCCTCTCACTTCCACCCCATCTCACTGCAAAGTCCATCTTCAGCATGACCCGGGCTCTGCTTCCACCTTTTTTTGTCTTTGAAAGACATCACATGTGTTGCTGCAAAGCAGGAATGAGGGATGGCACCCAGCCCATCTCCAGCTGGGCATTGCCCAGGGGTTGTGTTCCCAGCCTGGTGGAAGCAGAGCAGAGGAATGGGGATGATAGATGGGAGCAATTACTGGGGGCCTTTTTCTCTCCGTCATCTCTGACCAGCTCTTTACAAACTCAGTGCTTCCTATGTGTTTCAAATGCTGTTGAGGCATCGAGTATCTTCAGTAAATAATGACCAGGCCCTGTAAACAGAGGAATAAATGAGAGTGGTGCCTCCTCAATGGCTCCCAGAAGGCTCCTGGTAGTGGAGGGAGAGGACAGCAGCCAGCCAAGCCTGCAGGGTTGTTATTCATGCTTCACAGGCTCAGATGAAGGGAAAGTTTTCTCTGTGTTTTATCTCTTCCTCTAGTTATGACCCTCAGGCTGTCAATCCATCTCATCTGCCTTCCCAGAGACCCTAAGTCCATCTCATCTGCCTTTTCAGCATGGAGAAATTGTTTGCCCCTTCTTGTTCCTTCCACATGACACAGAAATCAGTGTTTTGGCCAAAGTGTCTTTGCCCTGCTTTGTCCCAGGGCCTGGACCCCATCAGATCCTTATGGCTGTGCTGGTGGCTCTGGGAAGGACTGCTCAGGGTCAGATCTCCTCTCTGGTTCTCTGCTCAGCCATGCTAGAGCCAAATCATAGAATCACAGAATTTTCAGGGTTGGAAGGGACCTTTAAGCTCAGCCAGTTCCAACCCCCCTGCCATGGGCAGGGACCCCTCCCACCAGCTCAGGTTGCTCAGAGCCCCATCCAGCCTGGCCTTAAAAACTTCCAGGGATGGATGGGGCTTCCACCACCTCTCTGGGCAACCTGTACCACTGCCTCACCACCCTCATGGGGAAGAACTTCTTCCTCAAATCCAATCGAAATCTCCCCTTCTCTAGTTTGAATCCATCTAGTTTGAAGCTATCCCTACCTGACATCCTAAAAAGTTCCTCACCAGCTTTTTTGTAGTCATCTGAGCTCTTCCACTACAGGCAGGAGGGACATAACTGTCCTAAAGCTTTTTGCTCTGAAAGCTTGTCCTGGTCTTGAATTCACCTCTTGGAGACTGAACAAACTGGATTGGTGTGGTTTATACAGGCCTAGACTGTCCTAGGCATGAAGAGCAACATGGTTTTCCTTCAGAGCATCCCACTCCTCTTAACAGAAGACCTGGCACTGGGGAGATCTTCCAGCTCTCAGGTTCTCCATGGCCCTTTTTCATCCAAACCTCTTTAAAGCATGTGAAAGGCTCTATCACATGAGCAATCCTCTGGGATGGGAGCTTGAAGAGCTCAAAGTTGAACTGCTGGGGGGGGTTTGTCTCTCACACGAGACACGGACACTCCAGGATGGTTTTCCATGTCACATCGAGGCTTCAGTTTGATTGGAGGGCAAGCACAGCACAGATGCTCTCAGATGTCCCTCTGTGGGAAAATGAGATGAAGGTGAAGCCATTCAGGTTCTGGAGTGACTGCTTGCATGGAAGAGGCTCAGTGCTTCTACCTGACGTGACCTGGGTGCTGTGCTGCCTTCCTTTCATCTTTTATTTAGACTGTGTTGCCTGGCTGCTCTATTTTTGTACAGTGCCTATCACCAAGGGACAGACTAAAAAGATCCTTCAAGTTTTGCCCCAGGAGGATTCAGCCTTTTCCATCCTCCTGCAGTTTCTGGTTGTCCCCAAGATGCACACACTTCTCTAGGTTTTCTCCAAACAAGGATTCAAAGTGTGATTTTAAAGCCACCTGCTTTGCTCTAACATTTTCTCTCTGTTTTCAGGGTGTTTTGAAGTTGTCCTAACTTGGGTTTTAGGAGCTGCATGGTTACATCCAAGGAAATAACAGCATCTCATGCCCTTTCTTCAAAAGCAAACTCCCAAAGGAGATCTGCCTGACCAGTAGGATCCATCTTCACCCCAGAAATCCCCATCTAGACCATGGCCAGCAGAACTCTGTCCCTACAGCAAAGTGGTGCCTGATGATGGATATGTTTCTAAAACCCCCAGCCAAGGCTGCCACCTCTTCATCTTCATCTAGAGCTGCAGGATTCCAGGGGTGTCTCCAAACCAGGCAATAAGGAGGCCAAAGGGGTGCTGAGGAGTTACCTTTCCAACCTGAGCTCCCTGTAGCTCTTCCTCATGCTGGGTGCATGGTTCCTGTGCCCCAGGAACATTGCCCTCTACAGAGCTGCCTTGGAGGATTCTCCACCTCAAGCTGTGCCTGGAGCTGGGGTTAAAGAGTGGCACCAGGAGGATGGGAACTCCCTGTATGGTTTAATGAGCTCCTTGAGATCAATACCTGTTTCCTAGGATGGTGCTTGAGTTACCTAAAAGGTAAGAAAGAAGCAGGGCCATCGATCCTGCCTGTCCCATGCTGAGCCTCAGCTCCAAGTGGTGGCCTATGGGACATCAGCAGATGTGGTGATTTAGTCCCTCCTTCCCCCTTTCTTTCCCTCATCACTTCCCTTCTCTTTAATTCATTCTTCTCTAAAGTTTTTCCTGTTTACAGCCTCTCTAACACATTTACAAATGAGACATCAGGAGGAATATTAACTGCTCCATTCATAACCTTCCTCTCCCAGCCAGTATCACCTCGAGTCCACTCGTGACATATTAATAACAGAGGTGACAGACTTGACATTTAGAGCACTCTTTCTAAATGACTTCTCCCACTCCCAGCCCTCCTTGTGTTGCTTCAGCAGAGACCACACTGCCACGTACAGCTTCCTGATGGAGAGAGCAATAGAATCACAGAATCCTAAATGTCAGGGCTTGGAAGAGACCTCTAGAGATCCCCCAGTCCAACCCCCCAGCCCCAGCAGGATCTCCCAGGGCAGCCCACACAGGAACACATCCAGGGGGGTCTGGAAAGGCTCCAGAGAAGGAGACTCCACAACCTCTCTGGGCAGCCTGGGCCAGGGCTCCCTTACCCTCACACTCAAGAAGTTTCTCCTCATCTTGAGGTAGAACTTCTGTGTTCTGGCTTCAACCCATTATTCCTTGGCCTGTTACTGGGCACCACTGGAAAGAGATTGGCCTCATCCTCTTGCCCCCCACCCCTCAGATCTTGATGGACATTCAGCAGATTCCCTCTCAGCCTTCTCTTCTCCAGGCTGAACAGCTCCAGCTCTCTCAGCCTTTCTTCACAGCAGAGATGCTCAAGTCCCTTCATCATCCTCAGAGCTCTCCCTTGGCCTCTCTCCAGTAGATCCCTGTCTCTCTTGAACTGGGGAGCCCCAGACTGGGACCAGTATTCCAGGTGTGATCTCACAGAGCAGAGGGGGAGGAAAGCTGGGGCTGGGGCTGCTCTTCTGACCTTGCCAGTCCTTGCTCTCCCTGCCCTGCTTCTCCTCCAAGCTCTTCACAGAGCTGTGTCCATGGTGATCAGGGGGTTCCTACTTGTGTTTTTCTTGCACGTCATGGGTGAGGACATTCAGAAGATGGATATTTCAAGGGAAGCTTGAATTTTCCTGCCTGGAAAGCCACAAGCTCTTGATGCAACACTGCAGGAGAAATCTCCATTCTTACCAGCTCTTTTATCACTTCTGGTTTTGCCTTGGGAAGCTCTGGTCTCAGATCTATGGATAAACCAATGGCAGCCACACAAAGGGCTAAAGGATTGTCCTGCACACACAGAAAAAAAAAATAAAAAATCTTGTGGCACCTAAAATACTGCTGCAAAAACAGCAAGGGTGATTTTCTTCAATAACAGTAACATCACCACTCCCTGGCAAGCTAAATTTGTCACCCAAAGTGGCACTTAAACCTACACTTTGTGGAGTAGTTAGCAGTGAGTAAAGGTGAGGAATATTTGGGGCATTTGTGAAGGCTGTTTCATGTTTGGACATCTATTCCAATGGATGGAATGGATGGTTATCAGGTGAGGAAGGTTGGGGTACAGTGCACTGGGGTCTGGATAATATATTCTATTTTTCAGCAATTCCTTGTGTTTGCTGCCATTTCCCAGCTTGTGGACCCCGGGGAATTCAGCAGTGGGGTTACGAAGCAGAAGCTGCAGGTTCTGTTTTGCTCAGGGATGTACTCACTGCCTTGGGAAAACCATTTTAAATCCTTCAGAGCTGCAGTCCCTTCCTCCCTGTCCTTTTCCTCCCTCCTTTCCCACCCGCCTTTCAAATGGAGATATGAAAAAAAAAAAAACAAACCACCCCACAACACAATTTTAATTTATTAGTGTTTGCAGAGGGCTTTGACATCTTTAACTGGAGGTGAGGCCGTGGGGTTGTAGGCAGGAGTTATCTGTAGTGTTGCTGAGTGTTAGACTGGAGTCACCTCCTCAGATTTTCAAGAGATTTTCTGCTCTAATCAGTGTGCTAAGGATTTCTGTTCTGGTTTGAAGTGTCAAATTTTCATTACAGAACAAGCAGCAGATTCCTTAGAAAACTTCCTCCCAGTTAGAAGTGAGCAGAAGCTGGTCGAATTGTCTCAAAAGTGGGAAATGGTCAAAATCAAAAGTACAAACTCTTGGTTTCCTGCCTTCCCAGTGGGACAGGTTCTGTCAGGTTCTGTCAGGTTCTGTCAGGTTCTGTCAGGTTCTGTCACCCCCTGGCATGGCAGGAGGAGCATCCTCCTGTTCTTCCTGTCACCACTGCATGGAGTGGCATGTCACATTAAGTGCTGGCACTGAAGCCATGGCATGAGACACTGGGAGGAGAAGAAAAAACACCCCCAATTAAAATGGTCCCAGGAGAAAAAAAAAAAAAAGAAAAAAAAAATCATTAAAAAGATAAAATAAATAAAATACAACATTTCCTTACCTAACATTAATTCCGTTTTGTTTACACAAGAAGTGCTCTTGAAGCTGATAGAATTTCCTGAAGATCTTTGTCTCTGCTTCCATTATTTCCTGTTCTGGGAGATTCTGACAGTGCTGTTCAGATCGTGGCAGTGGAGATGTTGTGGAGCCCATCAGCTTTATTCCAGAGCCATACTTTACTCCAGAGTTTTACTCTGCCTTTAAAACCCTATTGGAGATCAATAAAATGTAGATTTTAAAATTTTTTTTTTGCTGTGATGTTGCTGGAGGAGAAGAATATTGTTCTCTCCAGCTGTACACGTCCACCTGATGTAAAACCTGGGTAGGGAGATAGATCCAGCTAAAACCTCCAAGGTCTTTTCTCCTCTTATCTCATTTATTTTATCTCCTGTGGGGCAGGAGGATCTGCAGCCTTGCAGTGTCACTGAGAAGATTGGTATAACCTGGAGCTTGGCTACCAGGGAAAGGTTTTCCCTTCCTGATGTTGATCTCAATCCATGGCTTTGTGGATGGGGTGGCACACTCAGAGGTGTTCACTGCTGCTTTCCCAGCCTGGCTGAGCAGGGGAATGAGGCTGGATCTGGGCTGAGAGCTGAGAGTTGGGGGTGTTCAGCCTGGAAAAGAGAAGGGAGCAATGGGGAGACCTTAGAGCACCTTCCAGTGCCTGAAGGGGCTGCAGGAAAGCTGGGGAGGGACTTGGGACAAGGGCCTGGAGGGATGGGATGGCCTTAAACTGGCAGAGGGGAGAATAATTTGGACATTAGGAAAAAACTGTTTGGGGTGAGGGTGCTGAGCCCCTGGCTGCCCCCAGAAGCTGTGGCTGCCCCATCCCTGGCAGTGTCCAAGGTTGGATGGGGCTTGGAGCAGCCTGGGCTGGTGGGAGGTGTCCCTGAGCATGGCAGGGGGGGCACTGGGGGAGCTTTATGGTCCCTTCCATCCCAAACCAGTCTGGGATGATCAGGGAAGTCCCAAAAGCAGAGCAGGGGAGAGCTGTTCATAAGAGGCTACTTCAGCTTAGGCACCCTCATTTCTTTCAAGTCTGTCCTGGTATTGAAAAGAGGATTCCTTCAGTCATTCCAATTAAGAAGCCAAGCTCTCCTCTCCAGATTCCCCTCTGGAAAAGCCAGTTCTCACACCATCAGCTGCAGAGGGGTCATGGGGGGACCTTCTGAGGGGACCTCCAGTTCTGGGCCCCTCAGGTCAGGAAGGAGATTGAGGTCCTGGAGCAGGTCCAAAGGAGGGCAACCAGGCTGGGGAAGGGATCCAGCACAAGTCCTGTGAGGAGAGGCTGAGGGAGCTGGGGGTGTTCAGCCTGGAGAAGAGGAGGCTCAGGGGAGACCTCATCACTCTCTACAACTCCCTGAAAGGAGGCTGGAGCCAGGGGGGGTTGGGCTCTTTTCCCAGGCAACTTTCAGCAAGACAAGAGGACATGGTCTCAAGTTTTACCAGGGGAGATTTAGGTTGGATATTAGAAAGAAATTCTTTACGGAGAGGGTGATCAGACATTGGAATGGGCTGCCCAGGGAAGTAGTGGATTCTCCATCCCTGGAGATATTTAAAAAGAGCCTGGATGTGGCACTCAGTGCCATGGGCTGGGAATCACAGGGGGAGTGGATCCAGGGTTGGACTTGATGATCTCTGAGGTCCCTTCCAACCCAGCCCATTCTATGATTCTATGATTCTGTGACCTCTTCCACCAGCAACCCCCCCATCCCTTCCTGGTCTGCCCAGGGAGGGCCAAGAGCAGACGTGAGGGTTCTGCTTGGGTGGAGAGCACAGTGCAGGGCCTGGGAGAAGACCAAGGGATGAGGTTGGCCCCTGACCAAATAATTACAAAATGGCCATCAATAAATCCAGTCCGGAAATTAGAAGGTCTTGAAGCTTGGAGGAGTGAGGTCCTGGAACAGGTTCCAGCAGGAGCAGAGGCAGCAAGAAGCCTACGTAGTTTCAAATGGAGTTTTATGAATAGGTTTTATTATGTGGCTGCCAGCAATAGCAAGGGCTGCATTGACAGCTGAGAAAGTTCCTTTTAAGGGATTTTGGTCTTTGCTCCATGCTTTGCATTCTGCTGGTTTGTTTTTTTTTTTTTTTTTTCTTCTTCTCTTTTTTAAGGTGACCTTCAAAGGATGTCTTTTAGCAAGTGAATTTCTGTCGTGCTGGAATTGCTTTCCAATGTCTAAAGAGAGCCCGAAAGATTTTATAAAAAAATATTTGTGTTAGTTTATGCTTGATGGGTGCTCTCAAACGAGCTGGGAAGTTGAGCCCAGTTTTGTTGGAAGCTGTGCTGGTCTTCTCATGTGTCATTTGGGAGAGAGGTTTGAATGCCTGGGCTCCTCTAGGGAGTTCCTTGTTCAAAGAATTTTATGTAGGTAGAACCTGGGAAAAAATATAAAATACCTCATTAAACCACCTACCCTTTTGCTTACATGATAATGACAAATTAATTTTTCCCTTTGTAGCTGTCTTGGTTAGGTGACTCATAGAATATCTTAATCTTTTGATTGATTTGCCTTTCACTTATCTTTATCCTTTATTTACTCTTTTAAAAACTGAGTTCTTCCTCACCTTATCTGGTCAGATGGAACTGAGCTCAGGGACTGGCTGATTATGGGGGTAGTAAAGAATATTGTTAATCAAGGCTATGTTTATGTCAGGCTGTGGGTTTTATCAGGTTATTCAGGACTGTGGTACAAGTGCAGGAATATTCAGGTACCCATCCTGTGATTAATCATCCTTACTCCTGCATTACACCAGCTAGTAATATATACTTGAAAGCTACAATAATTCATATCATTGTAGGAAGGCAGGTTGTTTTCTGTGTCATCAACCAAATCCCCAGGGTGCTTCAGGACCGATGGCAAAGCTGTAAGTAAACTTGTAGTAAGCTCTGTACTGCAGAAAGTGCCAAAGGCCACAACATGAGGAATTTCTAGAGGTGGTTTCCTGGGCTCAGGTGATGGGTGCAGCACTCGTTTGGCACCAAAACACTGGTGCCCTCCTGGGGTAAATTAAATTAAAACCAATTAGAGCTTCACAAGCATTGAGCAAAGATATGGAACATCCCAAAGAGGGACTTTTCATCAGAGTGTCCAGTGATAGGACAAGAGGAAATGGTTTTCAAATGAGAAGAGGTTTAGACTGGATCTTTGGAAGTTATATTTATGGTCAGAGTTGATCTTTTTTTTTTTTTTTTTTTTGGTTGCTGATACATCACACATGGTTAGATGTCATCATTTCTGGGTGACATTTACTCGGCCATGAAAAAGGCACAAATGCCACTGAAACCACTCCCCTGCTGAGCTCAAAACCAAGGAGGGATGACCCTGAACAGCTCCAGACTGAGCACCTCTGCTCCAGGGAGAGGCTGAGGAGCTGGGATTGTTCAGCCTGGAGAAGAGAAAACTCCAGGGGGACCTTAGAGTTGAGTGCCAGTACCTGAAGGGAACCTCCAGGAAGGCTGCAGAGGGACTTTTCATCAGTGATAGGAGAAGGGGAAATGGTTTTCAAATGAAGGAGAAGAGGTTCAGACTGGATCTTAAGAAGAAGTTGTTCAGGACAAGGATGGTGAGATGCTGGACCAGGTTGCCCAGATCTTCAAGGCCAGGTTGGATGAGGCTTGGAGCAACCTGGGCTGGCTGAGAGGTGTCCCTGGCCATGGCAGGGGGCTGGAGGAGATGAGCTCTGAGGTCCCTTCCAACCTCAGCCATTCTGTGATTTTATGATAATCCAGCAATATTTTTGGTGGAGTCTTTATTCAAGAGCTCCCAGGGGTGGCCCAGCACCTGTCAGTGCTGCTGCTGAGTTGCAGCACACAGAGCTGGTGATAGGGTTTTTATCTAAATATATGTTTGTGTTTACCTAAACAAGGCAGTGACATAAAGAGCTTTATTTACCAAAAATCAATACACATGTTAAGTTGGTCTTTGCTATCAGAAAAGATTAGTAACTAATCCTTTTTCCTTCACCTTGAGGGCAGTCCAGGCATATTTATTCCAGAACAGGAACCTTTCTGCCTCAGCATGGGGGATCATGAACACAATTTACAGATGCTCAGTCCCCACCAGGTTGTGCCTGTGCCCAGCCCACTGTGACTCCTCAAGGTAAACAAAGACCAAGGAAAATTTCTGTAGAGATCAAGGATTCAAGGATCACGCTCCAAAAGGAGAGGTGATGCTCAGTGGCTCTTAGGATGCTGGAAGAGTTTGCCCCCAGAAGCTGTGGCTGCCCCATCCCTGGCAGTGTCCAAGGTTGGATGGGGCTTGGAGCAGCCTGGGCTGTGGGAGGTGTCCCTGAGCATGGCAGGGGGGGCACTGGGGGAGCTTTAAGGTCCCTTCCATCCCAAACCAGTCTGGGATTCTGGGATTCCACGCTTTGCATGTGCACACGGGGACCTGCATTTGCAGAAGAGTTTCTGAAGTGCCCAAGCCTGGATTTTGAGGGTGCTCTCAAGGATGCAATAGATAATGGGAGATTTAGGGTGCTGGGGCTCTGGGGGGTAGGGGTGAGAGGCTGCTGGGAGGGTGGGTCTTAGGTTAGGTCTTGGAGGAAATGTTGGCTTGGAGCAGGTAGAAGCCTCTGTGATGCTCAGGGGCTTCCCCAGGCTGATGTTTGTATCCAACCATGGAGAGGGGGAATTTCCTTTTTTTCCTGGATTGTTCTTTGTATCTACAAAAGAGGGAACAGGGAGCTTCTAGCAATAGGGAGATTCTTTTTTTAAATAATAATTTAAGAGCTCAGTGCACACAGCTCAAGCAACACAAAGTGCTGGCAAACAAGAAGAGTTGGATGAGATGGATGAACATTGTTGGCCATGGGATGCTTGACAGCCAGCACAATAAACCTGGATGAACATGTGCCACCCAGCTTCAAGGTCCCTGTATTTATTTTTTATTTTAAAGGGTTATTTAAGATGAAATCCTGGCTTTGTTAAGGAAAAGAAAAAAAAAACCAACAAAAAAAACCTGGTGGTTTAACCTTTGGTTTCAGTGGGGCTCCTGAAATTTAGATAAAGGTTATTAAAGTTAAGGAGGAACAGAATCATCAAGAGGGAGAAGATGTGACAGAGGAGGGAAAAGCTGCAAGAACCACAGCATCCTGTGAAAGAAGAGTCCCAAGCTGAAAAAAATATCAGAATTTTCCAGAGAAGACTCAAACCAGGCTCCTGTTTGCAGGTTCTGTGCCTATAAATCAGGCTGTGGGTTTAAAGGGGGGTTTTCAAAAGGAGAGCCAGGCTGTTAGACAAAGGGAGGGTCAGGGGCCAGAAGATCTTCCCAGCAGCACCACAACCTCACCTGCTTTAGGTTAAACTGGAAACAGACATTTGTGCCTGGTTCTGCTCTGTCCCACTCCATTCCCTCAAAAGCCTCAAGGAAAGTTGCTCAGAGCCTCTTGTTGGAAAAGTTGTGCCTAGTTCTAGGCAGAGAATGGTTAAAGAGCAGCCTAGAAATCATCAGAAATGCATCAAGTTGTTTACTTTTTCCCTTTCCTTTCGTCAGTCAGAGAATCCTGTGTAATTGGTCTTTAGTGGGATGATTTATTCACGGTGTTTTAATGTGACCTAAATCCAATCTTGCTCATCATCAGCAACCATTGTTCTTGGGGCTCATTTTCATCAGCTGTCTCACTAATCCAGACTGATTGTCTGGTGCCTTTCACACACTCTGAGATGGAGTTCCTGAGAGCAAGGGGAAAAAAAAAAAAAAAAAAAAAAAAGTCCAGGAAAAGTTCTTTTCTTTGCAGATGTCTTGACCTAGACCTTGTGTGCTGAGTGTTTCTTAACTCTAGGACACCCTTGTTGTTGGATCTTTCCAACTCTCTTTCAGTTTTGCTATTTATAAGTAGAGTCCAGAGCCACTTTTTCTTCCTCTTTATTTTCTAAGTGATCTAAATTACACCAGGACTCACCAGCAGCACCAGGAGGGGATTCACCTCTCCAGCCAACAGAGTTGGGCTGCACCCCAGCTCCTCTGGCTGAAGGAAGCAGTGATTACAGAGATGTATTTGGGAGGGAGGGAGGGAGGGAGGGAGGGAGGGAGGGAGCATCTCTGAAGGGTGCCAGAGCCACCTCACCTCCCAGCATCTCAAGGGGGCTCAATTTAAGGGAAGTTTTCTGTAAACCATGTGAAATTCAGATGGGACCAGGAAAGGGAGTGGGATCCCCAGGCTTGCTGGGACCTTGCTGTTTGTGCCCCCTGCAGCTAGCTTTTGGTGAAGAGGGCACAAAATTTGCTATTTTCTCTTGCCTCAGGGCTCAGTTTTGCACCTGTACAAATGTTCTTTTGTTGCCACTGGAGAAGCAATGCAAGGGGCAATAAATGAGGCAATAAATTGAGGGTAGAATATTACCAAGAGCCCGGTCAGGAGATCCCACATCAGAGAAGAAGAGCCCTGGGGGAGTTTCACTGGCCCAGCTTACCCAGCCCAAACTGGTCCACAGTGGCTGGAGGGTTAGGGTTAGGGTGATGGGGTCCAGAACCCTGCTAAGGAGCTGCCACCCTTCACCTCCCTGCTGCAACCCGGGGGATGGAGAGGGAGCAGGAGCGGCGCTGGGGACACTTTGGGAGCAAAGAGGATGCTGAGGAGTGGGTTGATTGGAAGTGACAGCAAATCCCTGTCTGGGTTGGGGGGGTATGTGTGAGGGGACTGTTTGGGTTTTTTATTATTTTTTGTATTATTAATCTTTGCTCAGGAGGGTGCCAGGCTCCTGCTCCAGAGCTCTGCTGCGTGTGTAGGTGTGGGGAAAGGCAGAGGGGGTCTGAGAGAGGTAAGGGATGAATTTCTAATAACTTCCTTTACTTTTTTTTTGTTTGGTTTTGTTTAGCTCCGGGCTGACTTCCCAGGCCCCACTTGCCAACTCGGGACTCTTCAGAGCAAGCTCAGGGCTCTGGGTCCAGCTCCTGGGTCCAGTGACATTCAGAAGTGACTGAATGTCACTTCTAAATAACACCTCCCAACAAGGCTGTTTTCTCTCTCATGTCCCATGCCCTACATTCCTCCCTCCACCTCTTTCAGTGGCCACATTGCTGTTGATTGAGTAGTCATATAAATAAGAATAGTGGGGAGGGCTTGAAATACTTTGGGCTTCATCCTGGTGTGCTGAGTGCCCTGCCTGGACCTCTGCATCTTTAAATATGTGAATAGCCACTGGCTTTGATCCTCTGCACCATTCCCAGAGGATCCTCCTCCACCTCAAGCTGTCTGGTCAAAGCCAGCAAGAAGTGGCCTTGAAGGTAGGGGAAACTGAGGCAGGGGGAAGGAACTGCTGGGAATGTATTAAAGTGAATGGAGTGGCACAGATGGCGGAGGAATGAAGATCACCAGGGAGCTCTCACCTCCCAGCTGTCTCAGGCTGAGCAAAGCCTTGGTGCACAACGAGGTGAAGCTTTCTGCCTCTGGAAAAGTGATTTCTCTTGAGGATTGCTCTTGTGAGCTTTGCTGGAGACGTCCCATCAGAGAATGCAGAGGTGGACGTGAACCTTCCTCCCCCCAGCCCCTGTTTGTATGCTTCTGCCAGGCTCTGGGACCTCAGAGGTTGGCAGGAAAGGGCTGTGCATTGCCCAAGGTGAGATGAAGTCTTTCAAGGCCTGCAAGAGGACTCACAAAAGTGTGAAATGCAGCACTTCCCAAAGCCCTCTGTCCTCCCCAACCCCCTCTGTCCCCATCCAGCAGATGTTCCCCATGGGAATGCACAGAGGTTAATGCAGCTCTCCCAGCCATTCCTTCCCCTCCTCATCTGGGATCTCAGAGGCTTCATTTGTTTATGCTTAAAAGCATTTTCATTCACCTCTGAAATAATCTCTCCTTTCCTTGTTCTCCTTCCCCCAGGCCCAGCCATGGCTCAGATTAGATTTTAAAACTTAATTAAAATTTAATTTCTTTTATTTAATTAGCAATTTGATTCTATAACGTCATGCTTCCCAATCCCCTCTCCCTTCTCTTGTCTCCCCAGCTTCTCCATGGATGGGGCCACCCTGTGCCTGCCTTATCTCCTCCTGATGATCCTGTCTGGCACAGGAGCCCCCCTGAGCACCCACCCCCTGCAGTTATTTTCCTACAGGAACCTCTCCCAGTTGGATGAATCAAGCTTTTCGCTACAGCTCCATTCAGAAACACCTTCATCATCCTGGGTACCACAATGGCTGGCGGGGCACATGACTCCTGGAGATGCTCCTGTCCCCCCCCATGCAGAGGACAGAAAACCTCCTCTGAATGCAGGGCCCTCTCCTATCAATAATAAACTGCCCAGGAATCTCAGATTAGCACAGCAGTTAGCACAGAGCTTCTCACCTCCTCCTCCAGGCCTGGCTGAGGGCCAGGAAGGAGTTTTCCCTTTTCCCTCCCCGCTCTCCACGCTGCTCTGTCCTGTCTGATGCATGTGACATGCAGTGCACGTTTGTCACACAGATGTGCTGATATTGGGCTGAATATTTCATGCCCAAACCCCCTTGCCACTTGCCTGACCCCTTGACCTTGAGCACACCAGTGTATTGATCACCCCCCCTGGATTGCTCCTGGGTTGTTACAGCAGGGAAGTGGGAGAAACCTTTGTGCCCATCCTTGCTTGGCCAGCAGCCTCCTGCCCACCTCCTTGGGATGAGGCAGTGCCACAGCCAAGCCAAGGTTTCCAAGGATTCTGAGGCTTGGAAGCAGGTGAGGTGGTTAGATTCATGGTCAGGGTGTTTCATAGACTGGTTTGGGTTGGAATAAACCTTAAAGGTCCTCCAGTGCCACCCCTGCCATGGGCAGGGACACCTCCCACCAGCCCAGGGTGCTCCAACCTTGGACACTGCCAGGGATGGGGCAGCAACAACCTCCTATTCCAGTGTCTTACTGCCCTCATGGTGAAGAATGTTTTCCTTCTCTCTAAACTCAATCTCCCCTCTTTCAGTTTAAAAACTTTCCCTCCTCTCTCTGCTGAAAAGCCCCTCCCCAACTTTCCTGCAGCTCCCTTCATGTGCTGGAGGGCTGTGCCCATCCACAGAATCACCACGAGAAGAATCACAGAATCACCATAGAATCACCACAGAATCATCATAGAATCACAGAATCACCACAGAATCACCACAGAATCACCACAGAATCACAGAATCACCACAGCATCACAGCATCACCTTGGTTGGAGAAGATCACCCCAAGATCACTGAATCCAACCATAACCCAACGCTGCCAAGCCACCCTGCAGCACTCTGTCTGTGCAACTTCCCAGTCCCTCCAGGGATGGTGACCCCCCCACTGCCCTGGGCAGCCTCCAGGAGGACCTCCCAGCTTTGCCCTGCTCTCAGCATCCCCAGGGAGGTTTTACAACCCGTCACTGCTGGTTGTTTCCAAAGGGGATGCAGGAGGAAGCCATAGCTCAGCTGCTAGCAGAGGATCTGGCTTTGACAGGTTGTTTTCAGCTTGAAAGCACAGAGCTGAGTATCCCACCCGTGTCCAGGGGAACCACTGCCACCCAGGACACGCTGACACCCCGAGGTCCCCCTGGGCAGGTTGATCTGCTGGGTGTGCAGCAGCAAAATGTCCCTGGTGTCACATTGATCCATCTTACTCCCCAGACACGAGCCTGGGCTGCCACTTCCACTCAGCCCTTCCTCACCTCCCTCAGCCTTCCTCCTGCTGGTACCACCACCTGACAGCACAGCAGAAACCTCTGAGACCCAGCAGAAGCCACTCCTGCCCTGCACGGGATACAAATGCAATCCATCTTGCCCTGAAAATCAGATTTTTGAAAGGAGTGAAAGTGCTGCTTCTCCCCACAGCTGCTGCAAGCTGTGGGGGATTCATAGACCAGGGGGGTGATCATGGAACCATGGAATCCCTGACTGGTCTGGGTTGGAAAGGACCTTAAAGCTCATCCAGTGCCACCCATGCCATGGGCAGGGCCATCTCCCTCCAGCCCAGCTGATCAGTCTCAGCTGGAGCACTTCTCAGGTCCTGGAGGGAGCTCCTACATGGCTACCTCTTGCTTGGTAAGGGCTTGGTTAGGGAGACACCAACTTGCTTGTATCACAGAATCACAGAATGACTGAGGTTGGAAGGGACCTCAGAGCTCATCTCCTCCAGCCCCCTGCCATGGCCAGGGACACCTCTCAGCCAGCCCAGGTTGCTCCAAGCCTCATCCAACCTGGCCTTGAAGATCTGGGCAACCTGGTCCAGCATCTCACCATCCTTGTCCTGAACAACTTCTTCTTAAGATCCAGTCTGAACCTCTTCTCCTTCATTTGAAAACCATTTCCCCTTCTCCTATCACTGATGAAAAGTCCCTCTGCAGCCTTCCTGGAGGTTCCCTTCAGGTACTGGCACTCAACTCTAAGGTACCCCTGGAGTTTCCTCTTCTCCAGGCTGAACAATCCCAGCTCCTCAGCCTCTCCCTGGAGCAGAGGTGCTCAGTCTGGAGCTGTTCAGGGTCATCCCTCCTTGGTTTTGAGCTCAGCAGGGGAGTGGTTTCAGTGGCATTTGTGCCTTTTTCATGGCCGAGTAAATGTCACCCAGAAATGATGACATCTAACCATGTGTGATGTATCAGCAACCAAAAAAAAAAAAAAACCAAACCAAAGGTCAACTCCAACTGTAAATATTTTAAGCCTTGTAAAATATTCATCCATAGCCATGAACACTGAGGAGGTGGGATGGGCCAGAAAGCCTCCTCCTGCCTGTCTCCTCCTCCTGCCTTCCAACCCTGGTTCCCAGCAGCATGTCCTCTGCTGGAGGTAGATATTTTAGGAGTGCTGCACCTTTTCCAGGTATTTTTGGCAAAGCAGAGCTGGTTTCCCAGGGGGTTCTGTGTACTTTCCCTGCTCACACATCTCCTTGTCCACCATCAGATTTTGGGGCAACCCAAGCATCCCAGCCCATGGCTCATGTGAAGAGCTGAGCTCGCTGGGGGTTTGTGCTTCTCTGCACTTCTCCTTCTCTTGAAAATCCCAGGCAAGGTTTCCAGCTCAAGATAATTTTCTGAAGGCAGCAGATGGGGTGGGTGGAAAGCAGGCTGGTTTTAGGGTTATTCTGCCATCTGAACCAGAAACAGCAACGTCCAGGAGAGGTGGACACCAACAGCTCTGTGCTTAACTGGCTCATGCTCAGACAATCCAGGGGATGGACAGACTGGAAAGGGAGAAGAAGAAGTGCCAGGAGAGGGAAAGGAGATGGGGGACATCCTTTAACTCTCCCAAGCCATGGTTTTTCTCCTTTGACCTTCAGCTGCACCTCCCTTGGGAAACCCTCTGCTGAAACCCCTCCCTGAGGGGGCTGCTGGGGTACTGCCTGCTCTCCTTTATCTTGTCCCTGTCACCCCTCTTAGGGTGGACAGAACCAGACCTAAAACTACACCTGTAAAAGGAGCAAAGTCTGCATTTTCAGTCTACTCAGTGCTGGAGCACTGGCAGCTTTCCTCTGATGCCAGACCCAGCTGCTGGAGGGGCTGAGGACTGGGCTGCAGAAAGGAGATCTTGGGGCTGTAGTGGACACTTTTGTAAAAACCAACTGGGGAGGTGAAAGAACCACAGAATGGTTTGGGTTGGAAGGGACCAACCACCCAGCGAGCTGGGTGCAACTGGTTAAGAGGAGAGGGAGGCACTTAACCCCCCCCTTTCTGGACAAGATCATGAATTTTCCTGCTGACAGTGGGCAGGAGGGCACCAGGTCTACCCCAGCAGCTCTGGAGGCTTTGGCAGCCTCTCTGTGCAGGCATTTAGAACCAGAGAGCCTGTGGTCAGGGTTAGGATGTGCTGGAGGGAGGGGAGCTGTTGGTCAGGCTGTTGTTTGTACAGTCAGTTCTCTGAGCAGTTTCATGGTCAGGAGTGGTCAAGGCCTCCAATTATCTCACCATGCAGAAGGATGTTTGGAGCTTCCTCTCATCCCACCAAGTCTGGAATGATTCCAGGGGAAGAGCTCCACCTGCTGCCATCCTCTCCCTGGAGCTCCCTGGATTTTGAGAGGTCACTGCCCAAGACTTGGTCATGTCCAGGTTTGGAATGGGATGTCCATGGCACACACTGCTAGAGGAAGAACAACCTGGGGCTAATCCCTCCAGCCACTCATCCTGGGAGGGGAATCAGTTCAGTTCCTGAACCTAAAATATCTCACCCCAAAGCTGCAGGACTCTCTGGGCACACTGAGCACCAGGGCTTGGCCCAGGCAAATAAATCCCAGTTCCAAACCTGGGTGTGAGAGCAAAGGGGGAGGTGACCCACTGGTGCTGGAACTGCCCCTGGGCACAAGTGGCTGGGGATGCAAAGGGAAAACACATCAGGGAAAATTTGCAAAATGTTACAGTTTATTACAAATATTGCTGGCCAGGATGGGTGTCCTGGATGGGATAAGTGAGGTGTATTTGGAGAGCACATGGTGGGGAGGGATACAGTGTGTGCTGGCTTCCTATCAAAGGGCCCCTGGGTGCAAAAGGGGAGAGGGATCCCTCTCCAGAGGGAATTTCATCTGGAATTCATAGAATCAGAGAATGCTTAGAGTTGGAAAGGACCTTACAGATCAGCCAGTGCCCCCCCTGCCATGCTCAGGGACACCTCCCCCAGCCCAGGCTGCTCCAAGCCCCATCCAACCTTGGACACTGCCAGGGATGGGGCAGCCAAAGCTTCTGGGAGCAATCTGTTCCCATGGAGTCAGGGGCAGATGGAGAAGATGCCCTCGTTGCCACCCTGTACTGGGAGATGCTGGGATGCACTGGGATGGATGGGGATGCAAGGCAGCCAGAGGTCTGGAGCTGGGGCAGTGTTTCCCTGGCAGTGAAAAGCATCAATTGAGACACCAAAATGCTGCCAGCACACCTTCCTCCTCCCCCAGCTACAACACATAGAATAAAACTCTACTATTTTCTTTTCAGGTTCAGCATGAGCTTTCCAGTCAGGGCTTTTCAGTTTGAAGGAGTTTAAAGGAACATTTAAAGTCTGAACAAAACCCATTCCTTTTTAATTTGCCTGGTGGTTTGTTTGTGTTTTGGTTTTTTTTTAATCTGATTGACCTAAATTGAGTTCTCCCTTCGTCACCTCTCACCCCATTTTTCTTTTTGGTTTGGTTTGGATTTTTTTTTCTGGACCTGGCAATAGGCAAAAAAAAAAAAAAAAAAAAAAAAAAAAAAAGAGAAGAAAGAGAAAGGAAAAAAAAATAAAGCAAGGAAAGATATTCACAAAGCCTCATTTGTTACATTTTCTCTGAGTACACTGATCCAGCTCTCCTGCTCAGCTTTTCTTTATGTCCAGACAATGAAGGTGCACTTTTCCCTGCTGGCATAATTGGCTGCAATTAAGCTGTGGTCAAGATATTTGGTTAACAATCCCCAGGAGGCACAATTTGGGGATTAGAGGAGATCCTGTTTCCTGACCATGAGCCATCCTCCTCTTCTGGGTCTTGTTATCAAATATCTGGGGGCCTGGAGGTTTTTCTGCCCCTCTCCTCCTCCACTCCAGCAGAGGCTCTGCAGGTGATGCTTAGAGGGGGACAACCCAGAATTTTGGCCATTTAAGCAACACAGCCATTAGCATCATGGATGAGAGTGTGGCAGAGGGGAGTGGAGGATTTGGGGGTGGCTTTAAAGCCTAAGTGAAAATTTCTACAAGGCTCTTCCAGCTGGGGGGAGTTTCCTATCAGGGTATAGGTGCCTAAAGGCAGCTCTGAGCCCCAGGATTGCCTCCATGTGTGACCACATGCATGGCCCCCAGCCTGCTTCAGCATGGGTGCTGCAGGAGGAAAACCTCTTTTTTGGTAACTTTCTGGCTCTGACTCCCCGTAGCTCCGTGTTCTACAGATGTTCATACAACCACAGAATCCCAAACTGGGTTGGGTTGGAAGGAACCTTGGAGAACATTCAGTGCCCCCCCTGCCATGCTCAGGGACACCTCCCACCAGCCCAGGCTGCTCCCAGCCCCATCCAACCTTGGACACTGCCAGGGATGGGGCAGCCACAGCTTCTGGGGGCAACCTGGGGCTCAGCACCCTCACCCCTCATGTCCAAATTATTCTCCTCTCTGCCAGTTTAAATCCATTCCCCCTCATCCCATCCCTCCAGGCCCTTGTCCCAAGTCCCTCCCCAGCTTTCCTGGAGGCCTTTCACAACCTCCTTAGACCATCTACAAAAACTTGCAGCCAGGGGATGTTTCCAGCTTGTGAACCCTGTGAAAAAAATCAGGAGGGGGGGGGGAGATCCAGAGTCTGGTGCACCTTTGTGAATTAAAATTCACATTTTGACATCGAAGGTTTGCTCAGGGCTTGGATGGACCTCAGCTGTCATCCCATGTCAAAGGGCTCGAGGTTTTTCAAGGATTTGAAGGGAGAGGGATCACAAGAAGCAAGTGGCAACCTCCTGGCTCCACACAATTGGGGTTTAATGCTTTGGTTTCTTCTTCTGTAACCTTGCTCCCCAGTGGATGCTCCAGAGCTTCCCCTTTCACTGGGCTGAAGCTGCTTTTGCATTTTTTTTCACCCCCAGGCAGCTCTGACCTTGGAAGGGAGCTGGCAACCTCTGGTTGCTTTGGGAGGCTGAATTTTCCAAATCAGAAGCAAGCAGTGTGTGTGCCAGCAATGCTGGGGGGGGGGGGGAGGATTCGTGGGGGGCCTTTAGGGACCCTGGGAGGTGGAGCAAGCCAGGCTGAAGCCAAGGAGAGCTCAGCCTTGGAGGAAGATGATCTGCAGAGCTGTCTGATCCTACAAGGCAGGCAAGGATGAGCAGGGTGATGAGGAGGAGAGAAAACCATCCAGACCTCCCCAAGACACTAAATTTCTCAGTCAGGTAATAATCTGAAGGTCATTGAAGGAACAGGCTGTAAAAACATCACCTGCCTCTACCCTGGCTGGGCTTGTTGGGGAATATCAGCAGCTTTACACCAGCTGTCTGGTGTAAACAGATGGAGACAAACAATCTCCTCTGTCCAGAGCCCACACCCAGGAATTCTTCTCTTCCAGGGCATGTTTCCATCTCTATCCATTGACCTTTCAATTGAGTGAGCTCTGGTGCTTGCAGAAGCTCTTTGACCCTGGGCAGGGCTCCCAGCAGGGCTGCAGTTAAAGCAGTTTGGGAAGGGGGGGGGGAATCCCTCAGCAGGGGTAAGGGACTCTCCTGTCTTTGTATAAATCAGGACTGCTTGAAAAATGTCTCAGCAGAGCGTTCAGCAGGAGCAGTTCGGGTCTTGGCTCCGTAAACCTTTCTGTCTCTATGGAGAAAGTTGCTCTGCACTCAGAAAATTTCTGGGTGAAGCTCTGTTGTGGTTGTAAATCTGAGGAGGGATGCTCAGGCTTCCTTCCTTCATTAGAATAAATCAGAGCTGTCCAGGTTTGTTTTTTTTTTTCCTCCCCTCTGAATTACTCTCCAGGAAAAAGAGGTCAGAGAAGCTGTGCCTTGGACTTCAAGTGATTTGCTCCGTGACTCAGTTTCCCTGTTTGCAGTGAAAGGAGAATAACAATCCCTTCCCTACCCCATGAGAAGCAGAGAGGAGTCAGTGCCACACGGGGTCATGGTGTAAAGGCAGAGATCCCTTTTCCAGTTAGTTTGATGCTGGAGATAGTTCACAGATTGGCTGGGATGGAGTTCACAGGGGGGCAGGCCCTGCCCTGTGGGTGCTCCAGGGTGGGTACTGCAAGAGTCTCATTGTCCTGAGCTAAATTGAGGTCATATTTACCTTCACCAAACTTCTTACTCCACATTTTGCTCCAGGGAGGATCATCTTCCAAAGGCCTGGGATACATGAAATAGTCCAAAGGCACAAGGTCTGCCATATCTGGGTAGAAAGTGTAGCCCCATGTCTGACCCAGAACTCCATCTTTCTCTTTCTCCTTTCAATGTTCCATCAGTATTTTCAGCCCAGATGGTTCCTGGGAACTTGGAAAAAAGATGGGAGGAGCATGAGTTAAAATGATGGAACAAATTTAGAGCCCATGGTGCTGCAGTGCTTCCTGACCAGCACATCAGCTCATGCAGGGGTTGGTAGGTACTGTCTTTGAGTCCCAAACACAAGGAGATGGAGATGTTGGAGCCAGTCCAGAGGAGGGCAGGCAGATACTGGGAGGGCTGGAGCAGCTCTGGAGCCAGGGGGAGAGTTGGGGGTGTTCAGCCTGGAGAAGAGAAGGATCCAGGGAGACCTTAGAGCAGCTTCCAGTGCCTGAAGGGGCTGCAGGAAAGCTGGGGCGGGACTTGGGACAAGGGCCTGGAGGGATGGGATGGCCTTAAACTGGCAGAGGGGAGAATAATTTGGACATTAGGAAGAAATTCTTTGGGGTGAGGGTGCTGAGCCCCAGGTTGCCCCCAGAAGCTAACAGATGGCTGCCCCATCCCTGGCAGTGTCCAAGGTTGGATGGGGCTTGGAGCACCCTGGGCTGGTGGGAGGTGTCTCTGCCCATGGCAGGGGGGGCACTGGGGGAGCTTTAAGGTTCCTTCCAAACCAGTCTGGGATTCTGTGATTCTATGTTTCTAAATGTTCTCTGGATCATGTGTAGGCACACGATGGTATTTTGGTTAAATAAATGAGATTTTTTTTATCATATTCGTGATTTAAATCCATTTGCAGAGTGTGGACAATCACTGATCTGCACCAGAGCCTTGTGGACACACAATAACTGTGTGGACAGGAAAGCTGCTGGCACAAAGCTAAAATTAATCAATATTTCTGGGCACATTTGAAACAGCCAAGTGAGTTTCATCCAGCCCTGGCAGTGGGGAGTCACAGTGGTTCTGATCCGATATTAAGTGCCCTAAAGCTGCCTTTAATGAATTGATAAACCATGTCTTGTCTTCTAGTCGTGTTGCTTCGAAGACAAATTATGGGATGAGAATGGTGTCTGGAAAACTACAGAATTCTGCTTAGTGTTTTTGCTGGTGCTGGAGGAGAAAAGCAGAGCCCCCAGGATGGGGTGGAGGACTCAGGGATGCTGCTGGTTTATCAATGCTTCAGAGAATTGTCATTTTCTCAGTCATTATAAATTAGGAATTTGATTCCAAATCCCTTGATGTTGGTAAAAAAAAAATGCATGTGGGGTGAAGCCTGCGAAGAGCAGAAGGGAAAAGGCATCAGCAATTGTGCTCCTAAGCTTGCAGCAGAGACCTCTCCCAGTGCCAAAAATTCCCCCAGGGACTGACAAGCTCCCTTTGGAAGAGGGGCGGTTGCTTTGTAACTGATTTCTACTGGGAAAAGGAAAAAAAAAAAGGAACCTGGCAGCATTTCTGGTAGCTTGGGGAGAGGGGGGAAGACATGCTTGGCCGCTACTACAAGTGGCAAATAAATCCCAGTTCCAAACCTGGGTGTGAGAGCAAAGGGGGAGGTGACCCACTGGTGCTGGAACTGCCCCTGGGCACAAGTGGCTGGGGATGCAAAGGGAAAACACATCAGGGAAAATATGCAAAATATTACAGTTTATTACAAATATTGCTGGCCAGGATGGGTGTCCTGGATGGGATAAGTGAGGTGTATTTGGAGAGCACATGGTGGGGAGGAATGCAGTGTGTGCTGGCTTCCTATCAAAGGGCCTCTGGGTGCTGAGGGGGAGAGGGATCCCTCTCCAGAGGGAATTTAATCTGGATTTCCTAGAATCAGAGAATGATTAGAGTTGGAAAGGACCTTACAGATCACCCAGTGTCACCCCTGCCATGGTCAGGGACACCTCCACCAGCCCAGGCTGCTCCAAGCCCCATCCAACCTTGGACATTGCCAGGGATGGGGCAGCCACAGCTTCTCTGGGATAGCTGGGATATTCCTTTGCTAGACCTCAGCTTCCCAGGGGTGCCTGAAGGTCTCAGTTACACCCAGACAGAAGCTCTGCTGAAAGCTGACAAACCCTGGCCACAACCCAGCTTGGGCAAAACCAAAAGCCAACATCACTTGGACAAAGTGCTGCAGAGCCAAGGGCTGCCCAAGCAGTCCCTGCTAGGCAGGATGGATGTGCCACCAAGCTTCTGCTCCTGGTGACAACCCCAGCCAGGAGTTAATGACTCCTCTGGGGAGAGGCCAACGTGACACAAAAGCAGGACTGAAGCTGAAAGGCAGCTCTGTGCAAGGAGAGGGGGGAACCAGGAGTCTGCTGGCAAAGGACAGCACAAGGGGATGTGTGCAGGATGGAACACTCCCTGGCATACTGAGCAGAGGAGAGATTTCAAAGGTATTGGGAGAGAAAAGATCTCCAAAGCCTTCACCCTCCCCTCTGCTGGCCTGGGTGACAGTGTATGGCAGCAGAATGCAGAACATGGGCTGGGCAGGGCTCCCAGCACCTGCATGTCCAGGTGGGAAGAGACCTCAAGGCTCACCTGGTCCAACCCTTCCCATATTATTGTTGATCTGAGATGTCCCAGCACCCCATCGAGCTGACCCCTCAAACTTTCCAAAGTGGAGGAATCCACCCCTGCCACTGGGAGACCATTCCAATGTCTGACTGTCCTCATGGGGAAGAATTTCCCTCTTGTGTTCAGCCCAAGTGGGGTCCCCGTGGTGCAGGGGACATGGGGCAGCTGGGTCCTGGATCTGGGGAGGATTTCAGCACTGCTGGATGGGGCTGTTTCCCTCTGGAGAACAAACAGGGGACAAGAAAGGTGCTGAGCCTGAACAGGGAAGCTGGGAAAGGGTGAGCCCAGTGACTGATGAGCCAAACCCAGGGGATGGAGCTGGTATGGAGACTGGGGTGGGCAAGGGATGGAGCCTCTCTCTTCCTGGGCTGGTGTCCCTGTGGTCCTCAGCAGCTCTGCCAGGCTGGGACAGAGGCAGCAGCTGTAAAACCAACACAAAACTGGATTTTGACCATCAGCTTGTGTCAAGGTGAGAGTCTGCAGAGGGCCTGAGTCCTCAGTGTTCGGGGCCTGCTTGCAGATTCCTCCAGTCCCACCTAAAAGCCATTTTTCCACAGCTGGATGGAGCTGTGGAACCCAGGGGTGGGACCCAGCACCCTTGTAGCCCAGGCAGAGGTATTTTCATTGCAAACAGCCACTGAATCCATCGCAGAGGGGGGGTTAAACTGGTGCTGATGTGCTGCTCAGCACTAGGAGGGGTGAGAAGAGTGGGACAGGGAACCTTGTGCCCAGAGAAGGGACAGATGTACATATTTCTAGTTTCCAAGCACAAGCCAGAGCAGGGCACTTCTGTGGGTGCTGCACCTTTGCCCAGTGCCCCCAGCACCTCCCAGCCATGGTGCAGGACAGAGCCCAGAGCACCCTGGGAGCACTGGAGGTCCCAGAGGGGCTGGGGGCTGGGGGCTGGGGCTGCTGGGGTGGGTGAGGGACAAGAACAACCCCCCAGCAGAGCCATTTGCTGAGCACCAGTGGGTTTGGGAGAGGGCAGAGCCCCAGCTGGGGGCTCCCAACACCCATGCAGCACCCATGGGAGGTGTCACAGAAGGGCAGAATCACACAATAGGTCTGGTTGGGAAAGACCTTTAAGATCGTTTAGTCCAACCATACCAAGTCCAGTGCTAACCCCTCAGCACCACATCTACCTGGCTTGGAAACCCCTCCAGGGCTGGGGATTCAACCATGCCCCTGGGCAGCCTGGGCCAGGGTTTGAAAACCCTTTCAGTGAAGAATTTTCATCCAATCTCCAATCTAAACCTCCCTTGGTGCGATGTGAGACCTTTCCCTCTTCTCCTGGTGCTCTTTATTTGGGAGAAGAAACCAAACCCCCCCAGCTCCAAGTTTTCAGGGAGCTGTAGTGACCCAAGGGATGGAGAAAAACCAACTCCATGGTTCAGGCAATTGCAGCCACTTTTAGTGCCTCTCCCAGCCCCCAAGCCCCCTGAGCTCTCTCCTTGTTGCCTCCTCCTCCCTCCCTGTGCCTGCCCAGCTCCTCTCCCCTTTAGCCCTGGGTTCCCAAGACACTTGCCCAAAAGTGATGGTCCAAGCCCCAGCATCTCCACCACGGGGTTTCATCCCCCCTGTATGTATTTCATGTGTATGAAGAATAATTGCTCTTTCTGCTGCAATTATCATACCAGCCCTGCCTGAGAAGAAATTCACGCTTGATACAAAGTAGGAAAATAACTCTTCATTTGCTGGTGTGGTGGGTTAGGGAACAGGGGCACAATCCTGCTTTAGAATTGTTCACATCTGGACCCCAGACACTGCTGCCTGCAGGACAGAGCTGAGAGGAGGAAGGGGCCAATCCAGGATTCCTGCTGGAGTTCAGGATCTGGAAGCAGCAACCCCGAAGATGTCAGGTTGATTATTTTTTTTTTTTTTTAGGGTTGGAAAACAAGGGGGGGGAATAGGAGGGAGGCAGGGAAGAGCCTGCATTTTTAATAATGGAGTTTGTGCATTTCAAAAATTAATATTTATTAATATTATATTATTATTAGTATTATTATATTTATATAATTACTATTTATTTATATATGGTTTATATTTACATATGGGATGGTTTATTTTTTTATGGTTATAATTTTATATGGGATGGTTTATTTTGATGGAAGTTCCAAGTGGTTGTCAGCTACCGGGGGCCACAGTCCCTGTGGAAGGGGAGTTGGAGGTGGGAAGAAGGAGGGATAGATGGATGGAGGGATGGAGGGAGGGATGGAGGGAGGGATGGATGGAGGGATGGAGGGAGGGATGGAGGGATGGATGGATGGAGGGATGGATGGATGGAAGGAGGGATGGAGGGATAGATAGAAGGCTGGATGGAGGGATAGATAGATGGATGGAGGGATAGAGGGATGGAGGGAGGGAGGGATGGATGGAGGGATGGATGGATGGAGGGATGGAGGGATGGAGGGATGGAGGGAGGGATGGATGGATGGATGGATGGAGGGATGGAGGGATGGAGGGATGGAGGGAGGGATGGATGGATGGAGGGAGGGACGGATGGATGGATGGAGGGATGGATGAAGGGATGGATGGATGGATGGATGGATGGAGGGATGGATGGATGGAGGGAGGGATGGAGGGATGGAGGGACGGATGGATGGATGGAGGGATGGAAGTCCAAGGCTTGCAGTGAGAGGAGCCAGAGGTGACCCTGGGAGAAGACAGCAGCCCCTGGGCTGGCTCATCCTCTCCTCCTGATTGCAGTGAAATCCTTTCTCACTGAGCAACCACTTGGGAAGCCCAAAATGCCTATTTTTGCAGCAAAAAAAATGTTGGGCTGAGCCTGTTATTTCCCCCAGGCTTCGAGCCCTCAGACCAAGGGAAAAATATCACCTGTGACTCCAGGGTGCTCTGGGAAGAGATGCTGAGAAGACCTGGCCCACGTGTGGTGGCTGTCCAAGGAGAAAGGAAGAATTGCAAATGATCCTTGGTGGGATTTGGTCACCCAGCCCAGCTCCAGAGTTTTGGATCCAGTTTTGGATCCAGCCAGGGGCTGCCTGGGCTCACCACCATCCTCTTGGCCCTGCTGCTCTCCTGCTCCTGGGCAAGGGGAATTCAATTCCACAATTCCACGGGGTGGCCTTAGCTAGTGGACTGTTTTGCCTCCCTTTAGCCCTGAGTTTTCAGATAATTAGCTAATTTTCAATTATTTATGTTGCGAATTTTCCAATAAATTATGTAATAAATGCATCTCAATTATTTACCCTGTTACAAAGCTGACTTGATGGCTGGGCAAATATTTCCATGAATCATTGATCTTATGAGTTTTGCAATATTAATAAAAAAACAATAATAAATGATCCAATTTCTAAGGCTCTAAATTATTCCTTCTTTTCTTTAGCCTTATATTCTGGTGTTTGGGAATCCTCCCTGGACATTCGTCTTCTAAGAAATTCTGTAATGCAGCTGGAAACTGCAATTATTTTTAGCATTAAAGTCACTAGGAGCTCAATACCATATTTAAGTTGAATAAATATGAGTTCAGGTCAGCAGTGTACAGCAAAGTGGTTACTTTATCTCACCAGGGTATTTCTGGAGATCATATTCCTCTAGGTGGGGAACTGCAAAGTGTGAATATTGTTTGCTTAAAGCATGTCAAGTGTGTGCTTCCCCCAGCAGACTTTTTGGTTGGGAATGTGAGATTTAAAGTCAAACCTGAATGTGTTGCTGATAGCATTGAATTACTCTGAATAAAATAGGTAAAAAGACACCAGGATATTTGAGTCTGAGGTACAGCAAACTGCACAGAAAAGCTTCAAGCAACCAAGGGTATTGAAACTTAAAAAATTTTTAGTCTCAGGGAGCATCGCTGCAACCACAGAGGAAAATGGAGAGGAAGGGGGAAAAAAGAAAAAAAGAGCAGCTGCTGATCCACCTCTTGTAGTGCCCTGAAGGAAGAGCAGGAACACAGTTGGGAGGGGTGGGAAAGGGTTTCCAGCCCCTGGTGATGAGGATCTCCAAGCTGGTGATTCCCTGGGACCTTTCCTATGGTCCTCCCTGAGCAAGGGAAACCCTCAGCCACGTAGCTCTGGGTGCTGGGGTTGGGTGCTGGGGTTGGGTGCTGGGGGAGTTGGGGCCTTTGGGCCAGGTGTTTTAGAGCAGTTCTGGAGCTGCTTAGGGAACACACCTCATTTTCTTTGCCTTCTTAGGGAATAGGTATCCCCTTCTTAGGTGGGATAGATCATAAAGATGATAATAAATTGTCAGGAAGCTACTCAGGGATGTAAGGAGTGTGGTGAGAGAATCATGGAGTCTTGGAATGGTTTGGGGGGGAAGGGACCTTAAAGCTCCCCCAGTGCCCCCCCTGCCATGCTCAGGGACACCTCCCACCAGCCCAGGCTGCTCCAAGCCCCATCCAACCTTGGACACTGCCAGGGATGGGGCAGCCACAGCTTCTGGGGGCAAGCTGGGGCTCAGCACCTTCACCCCAAAGAATTTCTTCCTAATGTCCAAATTATTCTCCCCTCTGCCAGTTTAAGGCCATCCCATCCCTCCAGGCCCTTGTCCCAAGTCCCTCCCCAGCTTTCCTGCAGCCCCTTCAGGCACTGGAAGGTGCTCTAAGGTCTCCCTGGATCCTTCTCTTCTCCAGGCTGAACACCCCCAACTCTCCCCCAGGCTCCAGAGCTGCTCCAGCCCTCCCAGTATCTGCCTGCCCTCCTCTGGACTGGCTCCAACATCTCCATCTCCTTGTGTTTGGGACTCAAAGACAGTACCTACCAACCCCTGCATGAGCTGATGTGCTGGTCAGGGAGCACTGCAGCACCATGGGCTCTAAATTTCTGGAGGCAACAGCAAAACAAATGTCTGTCTGTCTGTATGTCTGAACTGAAACCAGTGAGAGGGAGCAAATCCTGGCTCCCCACAGCCCCCGGGGTTGGGTCCCTGCTGGCCTGAGTCCACCTCCCCTGGCCAGGATGATCTCCAGCTTTGTCCTGCTCAGGGATATCTGGGAGGTGCTGGGAGGAGTGGGATGTGAACGGACTGAAAAAACAGCTGGCAGCTGAGTGAGATGGATCCTAAAAGGAGCTTTTGATAGCGCTGATGTATTCAGACTTTATCCTCCAGTGCCTGAGCACAAAGGGGCTTTTCTTTGGGCTTTGCTCCCCTTTTCCCTGGTGTAGGGGACGATGTCTGAGCAGGGCTGGCCAAGGGGGACAGGCTGGGTCCTCCTGCCCCAGGGCAGCCTCAGCCCAAGCAACCCCTTGTTCCCGTTCCCATGTGCTGGAGCTGCTGGGAGGGGAGGGGATGAGGGTCTGGGTGGTGAGGAACAACATCCCCCCCCCTAAACACCATCCCTGAGTGCAGGGGGAGCAGGGGCTCGGGCTGGGAACCTCCCAGGCACTGTTTCCAGCGATGATCAGGGAGAGAGTAATTCCCGGGGGCTGCCCCCTCACCTCCTTAAATTAAACACACAATTAGTGCTGCTGATTTGCACCCCGGGGCTGATTTTTCCTTCCCTTTTTCCTCCCTTCCAACTAGAGAATTAGAGAAAAGCAAGGCTGGCCCAGCTGAGTGCTGGTGGGGGTGGCTGCAGAGGGGAGGGGGATGATGGATGCTGATGTCTGAGCAGAGCAGCAAGGCTCAGCCCCCCACTGGAGTTTATCTGCCCCCCACGAGCAGGAGGTGGGACACGGCTCTCCGAGCACTTCCCAACACTGAGAAAATCCAGGTTCCTTCCATCTGCTGTGGATGGAGCCACTGGGCCACCTCCAAATCAGGCAGGAGAGGGGGGAGAGTGGAATTGCAGTGTCTCTGGCAACTTGGTGACTGGCTGAGGAGCTTTGAGATGTCTCAAAATGATGAATGACTTCAAGTCGCTCCTGGGTCTCAACCTCCTCTTTGTACATCAGCTCTCATCTGCTCTGTCCTTGCTCTTCACCCTCCCTTCCTGTGGATCCATCTTCTCGGTGTTGGTTCAAGGCACCTCTTGAGGTGAAGGTGTTTGAGTCATTCTCCTTTAAATCCTGTTTTGGACCTTCCTTTCAGAGCCTGGAAGAGGGGTGTCAGGGTTCAACACTGGCCCGGCAATTAAACCAAATAAGAGATGCTCTCTATTAATCCCCCTCCCCTCCATGATAAAGAAAAGAGAGAGAATAAGGGAGAGCGACTTATGGGTTGGGAACTAAACTACACAACTTTAATGAAACACTAATGATAAATAGGAAAACTTACTAAATCTATACAAATAGATAGGAAAATTGATCCCATGTTCCTCCCCCTCCCCCCCAATAACTCTCAGGTCAGCACCGAGGCTGCAGGGCAGCCCTGGGACAGTCCAGGCTGGAATCCTGGGGTCAGCAGCAGTCGGGAGCTGGAGGCAGAACACACGGATTCAGGCTGGGATGGACCAGGAGCACAGGCAGAGGAAGGGATGGAATCCTCCCAGGATACTGAAGCAAAACAGGGAACGGTCAAGGAAGGAAAGCAGGAAGGGCAGGAAGAGAAGATTTGTGAACCCTCAAATTTATCCTGAGTATGAGGTGTATGGGATGGAATACTCTGTTTGGTCAATTCTGACATCTCTCTTGTCTGGTCCTCCCCAAAGGAGGGGTTCAGGTGGGACCTCCTTACTCCTTCTGGAGGGTAAAATGTTCCTCAGAGCTGAGCAGTGTCCTTGGCTCTGCACACCAGGCTCTGGCAGGAACTCTGACCATGGAGTGTGAGCAGTCCCAGGAGCAGACACTGCCTGGGAAACTTGCTGTTCATTTCAGCAGTGCAGCTGCTTACAAGAGGCTGAGCTGACAGCAAAAGGACAAGACAGAAAAATCACCTTTATCCTGGCCCAAACCAGGACAAGGAGATTATTGGAAACAGCTCAGGTGAGGAAAACTTTCTGGAGGCAAGAGGGACAAGACTAAGAGGTGTCTTCACTCTCCAGATCTGTTGAGTTGCTCAGAGGTGACCCACTGGCAGAGCCTTGAAATTCTTGAGGTCGTCCCAATGCCTCCATGACCCCCCCCAACCACAGCCCTGTCCATGGGCAGCTGCTCTTACACCTTCTGTACCTCCTGTGTCCAACCCCTCCTTATCTCTGCCCTTCAGGCCAGTGCACCAGAGCACACAGGAGAAAACATTCCTTTTGTTCATGTTCTCTGCTGGTCGGTGACCCACAGGCTGCTTTCCTTTCCCAAGGACACCCCTTGGAGTGAGCTCCACATTGGTTCTGCTGCTCAGCAATGGCAGAACCAAGGGTTACAAGCCCTACACAAACACTTCTTACCTTGCGGGAAGGTAGGAAGGATCAGCAGACCCACCCATGAAGTTCTTTGCTGAGGATACACAAGCCACTGGACCAGATGGAGGTTTGGGGGCAGAGAGGAGGTTTTTCATGCAGGGGTCTCCATTCATGTACTGCATGTCCAGGCATTCCAAAAACTGGGGAGGTGTGGCACTTGGGGAGATGATTTAGTGGTTGAGGTGGTGTAGGACTCTGCACTTTTATTGCTGGTTTGGTTTTTTTTTGCAGTTTAGCAAATAAGAAAATAAAAGGAGCAGCACACACAAACAAAATCAAAGGCACCACGGAGCAGAGTCTCCTCTGCTCATTTATTTTGACAAATCTAGCTGAGGTTTAATTATTTATAGTACTTCAATAAGTAGCAGGAGATGATCTGTCACGCATTTTGTAAAAGAAATGGAGCCTTAATAACAACCCTTGGATGCTAAATTCAGAGAGAAGGGAGGGAGGGAGATTGGTTTGTGGGTGTCAGTTATAAGGTGAGATTGAGGAAAATATTTTGCATCTGAATAGAACTAAAAGCACCTTGGGAAAAGCTTCCCCTGATGTGGACCTGTGGCTGGCTCCAGGATGGGGAGGGGGAGATAAACCTCCACCTACTGGTCTGCTGGTACTGGGGACTCCTGGGTGAGAGAGATGTCAGGATGGAGCTCAGACTTCTCGTGGGGATGGGGACATCAATTTAAAAAAAGAAATCCTGCCATAAGAAGGGAGGGGGGAGATGAGTGCTGGGAGCTGAGGTATACTCCCCAGGGGCCTCCTTAAGGAAGGGAAGGCAGCCTCTTCAAAATTGGGCATTTTGGACTTGGCATTTCTCATCATGAGCACTTAACACCAGGTTCTGCATCAGAGCATCAACCCTGGGCTGCCCCCAGAGAGCCTGGAGCTGGGCAGGTGCCAAGGGCCACACCAGCAAACTCCAGTTTAATCCCATTTCCCCTTGGGATCCGGTGGGATTTGTCTGTGCAGGCTGCAGGTTTTTCCACCCCGTGCTGGTCCCTGAGAGCTCTGGTGGCTGGCTATTAAAAATCAAGTTTCAAGTGCTTGGAGCTGCTGGTGTTGGGTTTGTTTCTGTGGTTTTTTTCAAAAGTTTGTGCTTGCTGGCAAATATTGGGAGTTTGGGGTCTTTGTGATTTCCTTTATAGGTGGGAAATGAGGCAGTGAGCTCAAGGTGAAACAGTAAAAGCAGGCAAGGTCCCATCCAACCCAAACCAATCTTGGACTCTATGAAAAAAAAATCCTGGAAAAAGGCTTGGGACTTTGAATCCTGACTTTTAATCCTTGTGTGTTCAGGAGGTAAGTGGGACCTAAAAATTCCTCCTCTTAAAAACGTTTCTCCTGTTTTCTGTCGATTCCAACCGCTCCCAGGTCTTAACATCATAAGAAAAAAAAAAAAACGCCCCAAAGTTGCCCTGAAGTAAACATTTAAATTAAAAAAAAAAATCAGAATTCCCAGCTCATGCCCCCTGAATCTTATTAAAAATTGCTCAAAACATGAAAGATCACATACCTGCATTTCCCTAAAGCAAAATGTCAAATGTCAGGGAGGCTACTCATGAATTGGCAAATATAACCCAGTGAACTGCACCAAAATATATCAGAGAAGAAAGTCAGATGATTAAATTGCAATTAAACAACTTCAGAACATCCAGCCCTGATGACAAAACGAAGCTGACTCTTAAGAAGCAGCAACTTCAACACAACTGCTGCCTGGATCTTCACGTTTAGGATGCTTCAAATCCCTTCCTCATTTCAAAGCAGCTCCAAAAAAAAAAAAAAAAAAAGAGAACCAAACCCAAAACCAAACAACCAAACCCAAACCAAACAAAAAACAAAACCATAAAAAAAAACCCCAAACCAAAACAAAAAAAACCCCAAACCAGAATACTGACTGAAAGCCATAAAGCAAAACAATCAAGAGAGGATAAATGGATAAATAATCTTGATGTGATGAAGAGGTTGGAGGAGATGAGGAAACCTGACTGTGCAACTGTTCCTTTTATTTATCAGCTCCATAATCAAGTGCTGAGGCACAGACTCTGAAGATCCAGGGGTTAATTTTCCAAAGCTCATCCAGGCAGCAGGGCCATCTGTGGGAGGGAACCCAGGAGCCTGGGGAGCTCAGCACCTCCTGCTGCTGGTAGCCACCAATAGATTCTGGTAGCCACCAAGAGCTGCTGATAGCCACTGATGGCTGCTGATAGCCACCAAGAGCTGCTGGTAGCCACAGCTACCTGCTGATAGCCACCAAGAGCTGCTGATAGCCACTGATGGCTGCTGATAGCCACCAATAGATTCTGGTATCCACCAAGAGCTGCTGATAGCCACTGATGGCTGCTGATAGCCACCAAGAGCTGCTGATAGCCACCAAGAGCTGCTGGTAGCCACCAATAGATTCTGATAGCCACTGATGGCTGCTGATAGCCACAGATGGCTGCTGATAGCCACCAAGAGCTGCTGATAGCCACTAATGGCTGCTGATAGCCACTGATGGCTGCTGATAGCCACCAAGAGCTGCTGGTAGCCACAGCTGCCTGCTGATAGCCACCAATAGATTCTGGTAGCCACCCAAGGAGCTCAATGTCAGGAAACGTAGTGCCTCCAGGGGCAGGAATTCCCCTTGTCCCTGGGACTTGGTGGCCTGGGGACACAGAGGAGGTGCAAGTCTTGCCTTGGGCATTGCTCAGGCTCCCTCTGCTACCATCCCAGTGGCTCAGAGACAAAAGTGGGAAGGCAGCAGGGCTGTCTGTAGGGTCAGTGTCCTCAGCCCCACCCCATCACCTAAAGCCCCATTCCATGTGCTCTGAAGAGCCTGGAAGTGACCCTGGCATGGTGCTGGTTGCCACCTCCTACAAGTTGGACTCCCAGCAGGAGAATTCATGGCAAGAATTCTGCCCATACACCCCCAGCCTCAGTTTGGGTGTGCTGGGGCCAGAGCTAAAAACCCCAGGGGTTTTGCAGAGCTTTGTTCATCCCTGTGCTGAGAGGTGCCTGGTCCAACCATTCCCTGAGAACTTTGGTTCTGTACTCACTGGAAACCTTTTCTGGCAGGACAAAAGGCAGAGGATTTTTTTCTGAGTTAGTGGTGTGGACTCATGGTTAGAAAAATCCTCTTGAGGAAAATCCTGCTTAAAAAAAATCTTGCTGCCCCAGTGAGCTCAACAGCCACCATGCATCCGTGTGCTCATGGCCACCACTGCTTGATGAACCCTTTTATACTGCTCTGTGTGGACCTTCTGGATCAAGAGCTTGGCAAATTCCTTTCTCAAGCTTTGTCAAGCTTTCAGCTGGCTGGATGAATGAGATGGAGCTCAAGTCCTTGCAGGTGTTGGCAGCTGGGCTGGCTCAGCATGAGCCAGCACTTGGCTTTTTGCTGCTTTGCCATCCTGCAGCCTCAACCCTAACCTGAGAGCAGATTTAGAGTGGATGTGAGGAAAAAGTTCTTCCCCATGAGGGGAGTGGAACCATGGAGCAGGCTGCCCAGGGAGGGGGTTGAGGTCTCATCCCTGGAGATATTCAAGGTGAGGCTTGAGGAGGCTCTGAGCACCCTGACCTGGGTGAGGGTGTCCCTGATACTGCAGGGCTTGGACTGGGGCACCTGGAGAGGTCCCTTCCAACCCAAATTATTCTCTGATTCAATTCCATGAGCCCCAGACCTGCTGCTGGGGAAGTGAGCATCCGGAGATGGAGCAGAAACCTCTGGGACAGTGGAAACCTTGGCAGCTGTGGGTGGCTTTGTAAGAGCTGCAGGGCTCTGGGTTTTGAATATCACCTCCTCTCCCCTTTCCTGATCAATAATGCATTGTCCTGGATGGGATTTCACTCTGAGAAGGGGGATGTTGGCACAGGGCTTCGTGAGGCTCTTTTCTGGCATTGCCACCCAAAGCCTGCATTGAAAAGGAGCTGGGGCAGGGGACAGAGGATGGGGGAAACTGAACAAGAGACTGTTGTTTGTGGTCCACTCCCAGGACAAGAAGTTCAGATGAACAACACATGCTCACCGGGTGGAACTCCTTGCCTCAGGACACTGCAGGGGTTGAGCATTTCCTTCAGTTCAAAACCAGACATAAAATCCTGGGGGAAAAGCCCTAAGGGCTCAAACACTGAAACACCACTGCCACCTCAAATAGTGCCTTACATATGCTGGGGGTTGAAATCACTCTGGAAGAGGAGCACCCCTGCTTCCTTGTCCTGTTCATATCCCTCTGGGTGACTGAGAGCCAGGACCAGGCTGGATGGATCCCAGCTCTGACCCAGTGCCCTGCTACTGGCACCCAGACCCAGCTGGGTTGCTGCCATCAGCAGCTGTCTCTCTTTGCCAGATGTTTCCAGCTGCTGCTTTGAGTCCCTTTCTCATGCCCGCCCTGGATATTTGTTTTATTAGAGCTTCCCTGACCAGGTCTCCTTGATGTGCAAAATGTGTGTCTGTGCTGAGAGTCCTGGCTGCTACTTTTAGGGTGAAAGGAGACTGGGCAGGAACACCAGGCACAGTCAGAAGGCTGGGAGCTACTCATAAACCTTGGATAGGTGTCATGGAGGAGAAGATAAAAGATCCACAGCTACCTGAAAGGATGTTGGAGCAAGGGAGGTGGGTGGGTGGTTTCTTCTCCCAAGGAAGAAGGGATGGGACAAGAGGAACTTTTGGCCTCAAATTGTGCCAGGGGAGGTTTAGGTTGGAGCTGGGGAAGAATTTCTCCCTGGCAAGGGTTGTCAGGGCCTGGCCCAGGCTGCCCAGGGCAGGGCTGGAGTCCCCATCATCCCTGGAGGGGTTTCAGAGCCCTGGAGATGTGGTGCTGAGGGACATGGGGGAGGGGGGCTTGGGCACTGCTGGGGGAAGGCTTGGACTGGGTTGACAACCTTCAACACTGCCAGGGATGGGGCTGCCACAGCTTCTGGGGGCAACCTGGGCAACCAGGGGCTCAGCACCCTCCCATCTTCTGCTTGAAGTGCACAAGATGTACTATTAAAGCAACCAAACAGGATCAGAAGCCCATCCAGCTGTGTCTCCAGCAATGGTCACAAGGACATGCCAAGGGAAGGGTAAATCCATCCCTGCTGAGCTCCCTGGCTCCATCCCAGCTGTGCTCCAGATGTGCTGTGCAGCCCAAGCTCTGTGCCACACCACACTCTTCCTCTCCCACTCCCATCTCCCTCACAGGGCACAGAATTTCTTGACTGACCTAGAAAACCACCCACGTGCTGCAGATCTCAGGTCCAGCCCTTGAGCCTGTGGGGTTGCACTGTGGAAGGCAGCAGGAGAGGATGGGATTCCTCAGTCTGAGGTGTGCTGGAGGAGAGACTCAGTGCTGGCACTGCCTTTACTTTGTGTCCTTGATCCTGCAGATCCACCAACCATGCTCTAGAAGTGCAGGAGAGCTGCTAGAGCCAGGCCTGACCATTCCTGGCTTTTCAGCTCCCTCTGCAGATATCAGGAGGGCAATGCTTCCAGACCCAGCCCACACCACTATGTCCTGGACCTCCTTTCCCCCCATAATGACAGATGATGTTTCCAGCTGCCTCTGCCAAACCAGCACAGCAGAAGCTGAGATCTGGGAGGATCCCACATCCCAAAGGCCCAAAGGATGGTTCCGTTTGGGTTGCCTCTTGCCATGCTTTTGGTACCCTGAGGTCCCAGTCAGCACAAGATGAGTTTGTTTCTCCTGCTGAAATTTCCAAGCCCAGGGAGGTAGGGAGCAGGAAGATGGTGTGGGCAGGATGGGTTTTGAGTTGTAGTGGTTGTGCTACCTTTAGGATGTAGAAAGTGCTTTGGGTAAAAGCCTCTTGCCTTTGGATTGGGGTTGAGAACACTCCACACTGGTCTCATGTTGACAGAAACCTGGGTTTGCAGCCCCTGAGCAAGTTTGTTGCCCTCCCATTCAAGTTCTGCCTTTCCTGGTGGTGCCAAGGAGCATCTCTCAGCTACATCCTCATCCCAGATGGTAACTGGTCCTTGAGGTGTTTGCATCCTGGAGTACCTGGGAGGTAAGGACAGGGACCTCGAGCCTTTTTGATGTTCTCCAAGGAGAGTGAAGGTTGGCTTGGCCATCTCTCAGCAGCTCAGCAGTGTGCTAAGGAGTTCTCTTTATCACCATGGGTCATTGCTATTCCACAATTTACTAATCCTAATATAACCCTGGGGGCACAGCTCCAGCTTTCATCCTTGCTGCCATCATGCCTGATGGAGGAATGCTAAGGTTTTGTATCAAATGATTTTTGCTAAGGTTTTGTATAAACTCACTTTCTCTCTAGGTGATGGTGTCACTGCTTTCTCCAGCACAACAGTCTGAAGAAGCCATACAGGCACTAAAACTCATCGCTCTCCCGTGGTCCCTGCTGGTTTGGGTTTTGTTGTTTGGTTTTTTTGTTTTTTATAACAAGAGTTTTGCTTGTCCTCAGGGGGCTTTGGGAAGAACCAAACCTGTCTGCCAGCACCAGCTCTGCCACCTGATTAGCTCTTGGCTACCTGGAGCATCTCTCTAGGTAGCCTTGCACAGGAGGTAGAAATGCTTCAGTTCAGGTACCTTCTCCTGCTTCTCAGCCAGCTGAAGTACAGCTACAGCTGTTTTATTACCCTCACCTACAAGTGTGATTATAGCAGCAAGGCAAAGACATCTGTCTGTTGTTCACTGGGAAAATTATGGCTCCTAAATGAGCTAGCAGGGATGGCTGCAGCTGTGTGTAGAGACAGCTTGGTAGCAGGAAAGCACAAACCTTACCAGTAGGTTAAGATGCTCAAAAGCTCATTCTTGGTCCCAGGCTGCTGATGGCCTCAGAGAAGTCCTTTGGCCACTGCCCAGTTCAGTTCTTGGTTGCCACCTGGAGGTGACACCATGGCTCTGGCCACAGGGTTTGTGAATCAAAGCAGCTCAGACTCCCTTCAGCCTGGTGCCAGACACCTAATTACCTCCATAAATTTGAGCTGTGAATTCCTGGAGCGTGTCACTAAATAGCTTACATTTTTGCTGAGTGCAGCCAGTGTATGGACCCTCTTTTAATCCGCAGAGCCTTGCAGACCCATTGTCATCCCCCCCTGTTAATGCCCTGTGCCCAGGTAAGCATTTTCACAAATGCTGGTGAATTTCTAGGAGTTCTTTTTCTGTTGAATCGAGTTATTTTATCACGGTGAAAAAAACTGAAGAAAAAAAAAGCAGCATTTGCCATTGAAGAGCCAGGATGCTGTGTTTGAAAAGGCAAACCAAAAGCATGCTGTGTGGCTTTGCTCCAGGAGGCCCCAAGAACATGAGGTTTCAACTGAAATCTCACTCAATTTCCCATGTGAGCAGCACAAAGAGAGTTTTCCTTTCCTTCCTGAGGCCAGCCAAGCCTCTCCCTGCAGGGACAGGGGACAGATGCTCATGAATAGAACTGGAGAGAAGGAAGATGCTAGCAGGAACTGTGATGCTCTCTCCCACCAAGAAGCAGTTGGTTCTGGCTTTCTGTTTCAGTAAAGGAGCTCTCTGCCTTTTCTCTCTCCAGAAAGCACAACCTAGATTTAAGTATTTCAGCAGTATTTAAGTATTTAACTTTCCTGCTGAAGGAACCAGCCCTTATTGCCTCTTTGGGATCCTAACCCCCACCTGCCCAGAGCTTCTGGGGGAACACATTCACATGGGGACCTTCTGCTCTGTCCTTGGGCCCCAAAAGAGAATCCTGGATCTGGGAACTGCTGGGTTTAACCCAGATCTGCTGTTCAGGAGCAGAGTGAGGATAAAGCTCTCTTCTTACCTTGAAGGCTGGCCAAAAAAAACCCCAACAAACAACCCTTCTTCTGAATGCTTTTTAGTTTGGTTTGGTTGGTTGGTTGTTTTTTTTTTTTAACCAGCCTTGGTGCAAAGGAGCGGGGAGGTAAATCTCTGCTCTTTTCTGCAAGATGGTTCCCAGAAGATATCTCATTATACATTTGTATATTAAATTAAAAAGAATGTAATCCTCTGCCAGGCCTTCTGCCATTTCTATACCAGGGCATGCACAAAGAATGGAAACACATCTGCCTCAGTTATTGGCCTGAAGAGAAATGCTTAATGCATTACGATGTATTCCACTTGAATTGGAGCCCTGTGTCCTGCATGCAGTACAATCAGCTGTAACTCAATTACACCAGAAGCCCAAATCCTGATGAAGATCATGGCCTGCTGGGGCTGCAGGGATCAGCAGGAGAAAATTCTTTGTTCCCAAGGTCTCAGTCAGAGGGCTCCATCCTTCATTTCTAGGTACAGAGAGAGGAGGAGCTGGAGCGATAGGAGAAGGGGTAATGATTTTAAACTAAAAATGGGGAAATTTACACTAAATATAAGGAAGAAATTGTTTATGCTGAGGTGCTGAGCCCCTGGCCCAGGTTGCCCCCAGAAGCTGTGGCTGCCCCATCCCTGGCAGTGTCCAAGGTTGGATGGGGCTTGGAGCAGCCTGGGCTGGGGGTGTCCCTGCCCCAGGTAGGGTTGGATTTGTGACCTTTAAAGGTCTCTTCCCACCCAAACCATCCAGTGATTTTATGTAGCAGAAAAGGCATTATTCTGCCATACAGCATGGCACAAAATCTGGTAATGGATGGGAGGGCAGAGTGAGAGTAAAGCTGTAACATCACCCTCAGGAGACAGGGCAGGGAGACATGGAAAATGCTTCACACAAATCAGGCAAAAAGGAGCCCAGGTCCATCTGTCCAACACACCCACGGGTGACTTGCCCACAGACAGGCAGGAGATTGCAGGAGAGGGAGGGTCTCAGGATTTTAAGAGACACAAAACTCCTCTTCCTCAGCTGTTCTGGGGAGCAACCTCCAGACCTACCTGAAGGGCAGGGAGCCCTCCTGGTCCCCAGCTCTCTGTGCCAGCATTGACTGAGTAGGGCAGGGAAAATTTTATAGAGGAGGAGGAGACCAGAGAAAATCCTGATGGATGTAAAAGCTGCTCTTTGCTCTGATGGCATGACCCAGCCTGTTCCTCTCCTCCCTGGAAATTTGGCTTTGAATGCACAGCAAGCATGTCCACATCAGCTATTTTTGCAGCAGAGAGCCAGCAGCCCCTGCTCTTTTGCCACCTGCCAGGGATCAGAGCCGAGGGCAAGCACTGCCCCAGGTCAACTTCAACAGGACCTCAGTGCCTTTTCCTGGATGGGAAACAACCCAAGCATCAGCTGCCTGGGCATTTGCAATTCTCCACTGCCCAAAGTGAGCTGGAGAGCTTGTTCAGCTGCTGCTGCAATGCTGGGGTTACCCCTTCCCAGGCTCTCTGCTCTGCTCCCCAGCCAGGACTGATGGAAACACAGGGCTGAGACCTGGGCACTGCCTGGAAGCTCCAGCTCACACTCCAGCCCAGGCACCAGGATGCCATCCTTTACAAAGATGCCATTGGTTTTCCCAAGGATGCTCCAGTTCCTCTTCTTCAGGCAGGGGGTTGTGTCTCAGAGCTGCAGGGCTCTGCCAAAACCCCAGGGAGATGATTTTCTTCTGCTCCTGCAGCCCAAGCTGTTGCTGTAGTTGTAGAAATAACATCCTTTATTGATGACATTTTATTTCCTTTTGGAACAGCATAAATATGTATAGACACATTGTGAGGGTGTTTGTACAAGTGAAAATTATTGCAAAGCCCCAGCCCAAGGAAGACATTAAAATGAAGCTGGATTTGATTTTCAGTAAAGACAGAGAGGGATGACCTTCAGCTTCCCTGGGATCTGCCTCTGTTTGTATTTTTAATGTGTTTCTAACATCTGAATGCACCAACATGGGACAAACACAGGGACAAAATTTAAACTCCTGAGTGGTAACAAACTGCTGTGCTCTCAGGCTGGGAAACTCTTCCCTAAACATGGTGCAGAAGGTTCTTGTGTGGCTCCTGTGAGCACTGTGCTGGAGGGGACAGACCAGGCTGTCCTTGGAACAGGTCCTGTCCCTCCGGTGACATCCCTGGAGGGGGACATGGCCCTTCAGGACATGGTTCAGGTGGCATGGTGGGTTGGTGATCTCAAAGGTTGTTTCCAACCTGAATGATTTTGGGATCTTTCCCTGCTCCCCTGGGATTTTGGGGGGAAATTGCTCCCCAGCTCTTTGCTAGGGCTTGCAAGGGGGATCCCAGTGCAGGCTGCAGCTCTGTCCCCAGCTAAGAAACCCTGGGAGAAAAGAGACAGAGCCCACTCCTGGCCCTGCTGCCTGGTGTTCCTCCCACCTGGGCTCTTTGTGTTTGGCTTCTTTCTACTGAAAGAAATCCCCCTTTTTAGTTTTTACTAATTGTACCTTTACTTATTTCAAACTACTTTGCTGGGATTCTTTTCAGTTTGAATTCTAACCTTGCACTTCTCAAGCTTAGCTCCCCTCTTTGGGTCACACATGCTAATTTTAAAGTGTATTATCTTTGCCATCACTGTGGTTTTCAAGAGAAGTGTTTGTATTTAGATCACTTTCTTTTGGAAACCCAGATGAGAAAACCTTCCAACTTTGACCATCAAATGTGAATAAATACTCTTTGAAAACAATTTTCCCACCAGTTTTGCCTCACAAGGGTTTCACCCAAACAGTTTTTATTTAGGATGTCGTGCAAGACCATGTCAAAAGATTTGCTAAGTCAAGAAAAATCACATCTGAAGCCCCCTTCACAATGCTGGTTACTCTCTCAGAGGAAGAAATTAGATGGGTTCAACAAGATTTGTTCTTAACAAATTCACGTTGCCTGTTTTTTTATCACTTTATAATCCTCCGGGTGCTTAGAAACTGCTTAATGGTTTGTCTGAGGCTCTTTTGGGATATGGAAATCAGTCTGTGCTTCCAGGCCCGGGGTCTGTCAAACACAGATGTTCTGTTTGTTTTCTCCATCCTCCAACACATCCCTGTTGGCCTGGACACAGCAAGTCCTCATGGTGCCAAGGCTGAGTTTCACCAGACAGGATGAAGTTGAGTACCTGCAACTCACCACAGCAGTTCACTCTTCTCCCCTCCTTCTGGCCTAGATTTCTGTCCCTTGATTGTAATAGTTATGAAAAGGTGTTGCCTTTCTCCCTAGGAATGAAATAAAAAACCCCACAAAAATATTTCAACATTGTCTCTGTCTTTGTTTAGCCATAAACCTTTGTTTTCCTCTGTCTTCTAGGGCTGAACTTCAGCCATGACTTAACCTTTCCTCATTGCCCCAGCTTGGGAGTGGAAAGATGAAAAAAAGAAAAGGAAAAAAAAAAAAAAAAGGTGATTCCTGTGTTGAAGGATTTGTCTGGTTAGTGGAGACGCCAGGTGGCTGCCTGGCAGGAGGGACAGCAGCAACACGGTGTTAAGGATTTGCTTCAGCAGGTTCCTCCTCCTCCTCCTCCTCCTTCTAACTGGCAGTAACCACTGAATCACAGAACGGGTTTTGTTGGAAAAGACTTTTCAGATCATCCATCCCAACCCTTCCCCCAGCACTGCCAAGACCACCACCACCCCATGTCCCTCAGCACCACATCTCCAGGGCTCTGAAACCCCTCCAGGGATGATGGGGACTCCAGCCCTGCCCTGGGCAGCCTGGGCCAGGCCCTGACAACCCTTGCCAGGGAGAAATTCTTCCCCAGCTCCAACCTAAACCTCCCCTGGCACAACTTGAGTTGTGCCAAAAGTTCCTCTTGTCCCATCCCGTGTTCCTTGGGAGCAGAGACCATGATGTTACTAGGTCCCTTAGGAGCTTATCTTCTGGGAAAATTTGGGAGATTTCAGGTCCCTCATCACCTCTGGATGTTTTGGGAGTGAAATCTGTTTTCAAACTTGCAACTGCAAAATAAACCTCAGGGCACATTTGCTCTTTGCAGGGGAGGGGGATGTACAAATCCCCAGCTGGCTCAAAATCTGCACCACGCTGATTCTTCATCCCCCTGCTGCTGCTGCCTCCTGATCTGGAGCTCCTTGGGGCTTCCATCATCTGTTATGGTGCCTTTACCTCCCCTGCTTCACAGGGGCATTGAGGAGGCTAGGTGCTTTGGAATCCCTGGATGAAAGAACCCTTAGAAATGCAAAGGAGGAATATTTCCCATCAGCAAATGCATCTGGGAAAAGACAAGGCAGCAGGAAAAGGCTGGAGTGGAGGAGAGAGCAGAGAGAGCAGAGAGACTGATCACAGAGCTGCTGTGCAGGGGATACAGCAAGAATAAAGCTTCAGGCTGAAAAAGGGGAGATTGAGGACATCAGGAAGAAATTCTATGGTGTGAGGGTGCTGAGCCCCAGGCTGCCCCCAGAAGCTGTGGCTGCCCCATCCCTGGCAGTGTCCAAGGTTGGATGGGGCTTGGAGCAGCCTGGGCTGGTGGGAGGTGTCCCTGACCATGGCAGGGGGGGCACTGGGGGAGCTTTAGGGTCCCTTCCAACCCAAACCATTCCATGATTCTATGAAAATAGTGGAATATGTTCCATACAAACAAACCAAAAAATGTTTGGAGGAGCTCATCCTACCCTGAGCTCCCATTGCCCAACCCAGGTGACCAGCCTGGTGACAGGGCCATGTTCTGTCTGCTCCCTGATGGGTCCTGAGTTTGCAGCAGTTGTTGGCTCCTCCAGCCAGGTGGGGACTGAGCTGGGACTCTTACCTGTTGGTGTTGAGGTGTGATGGGACACTGAGGTTTGTTCACAGCTAAATCAGTGGCTTCCTTGGTTCTGGGCAGATCTTCCAGTCCCTTGGTGACTCCAGATGAGACTTCTGGTAAAGTGAAGAGACTCACGAGGGCATCAGGAGTGGCCCTGGTGATAGCTGTGAGAAGCTCTGATGGCTGCTGGCAGAGGTTCTCTGGTCTGCACAGGAGAACACTGTGGTTCTTTTCCTGCAGATGTGCTGTTGCACGAGTGTAATGGAGAGCAGATGTGTAATGGAGAGACAAAATGGATCCTTCCAGACACCTGGGACTCCATTCTCTGCTCAGGAAATCTTCTTGGCATGCTCTGGGTGTCAGGTGCTGCTGATTTTTGCTGCATCCAAAGTAAAGGGTCTTCCCCCATCCAAAGTAAAGCACTTCCCAGGATTTGCCCCTTTGCGTGCTCAGCAAAGTCATACACATTGCTCATGACAAAACAAGGACACGAGTCCCAACTGCCAAGCCCCCTTTCTGCACTGTAGGATGCTCTTTGCTGCTGTGTAAAGATTTCTTATAATCTGTAGCTGAGCATCTCTTTGATGGCAGCATTCGATTCTGCTTTCCTCTGCAACTCATCCAAAGCTCTGAAAGGGCCTTTATCACACTTGGGTATCTCTTGCTAATAAAGTGCCAGGAATTCATTAAGCTCAAGGATTGAATTGGGGTCAGGATGACAAGGAGAAACTCCACCACGAGAGGAAGTCAAGAGGCAGAGCCTGTGACAGCATCTGCAGAGCGATTCGGGGCCGCCGGGAAGGATGTGGGATCCTTCTGACTCTTGGGGAGGTTTGGCTGCTGCAGGCAAGCTGAAGGTTGGATTTTCCTGCTCTGCAGCCTGGGGATTCATACAGAAATGCTCACAGAGTTTTGGCCCTCTGCAAATGGTTTCTGGGAGGGAGGGGTTTGAAAGAGCAGGGCCCGAGGGGTGAGTAGGGGGCAGAGATGTCCATGCCCAGGGGATGCTGGGGAGTTACACACTCCATCAAATCAAAGCTCTCTTTTCCAAGAGCAAAACTGAAACAGGCTCATCAGGAGCCACAGTGGTGCCAGCTGCTTCCCAGCTCCATGCACAGCCTGCCCTGCTGGGACTGTTTCCAGATTCATTCCCCTCTCTGTGTGTGTCCCCCCCCCAGGCTTTGCCCTGCTAAGGCCCCAGGGCTCTCCATGGAATCTTTCACCCACCCAAAACCCCGAGTTGATAAAGCAGCTGCCAGCTCCTGGGTACCACAAGGAAGGAAATTCAGCCCAAGACACTTTTTCCCTCCGCTGTTCTCAGGTTTTTGGCAGCTGTAGGATGCTTCTGTTGTCCAGTTGTCTGAAAAGACCTTCACAATAAATCTCAGAGCAGCCACTTCAGCTGCACTGAGGAGCTCATTGCTTGTTGCTCTTCAGAGATCTGGCCACTGTTACATAAATTTTGAAATGGAGAAAAATTCTGTGGTAATTGGTGACTTTGGGTTTGTTTTGAAGGATGAAACTCAAGCTGCTGGTGAGCAGCTGAGGAACTGCCAGCCCTGGAAGTTTAAGAACTGCTTAAGCTGCCCATCAGATCCATGATTTATATCTTGTCTGAGCTGCTCTTTCAACAGTAAAAATAAAAAGCCAAGGCAAGTTTGCTAACTAAATTTCTCAGGCTAGAAAGCCCCAGAGAGTGTTTTTGAAATGGACAACCTCACAATGTAACTACCTGCCTGCCAGCAGCACCATTCTTATCACTAAAATTTTCAACAAAACAACTCTGGAAATCATGGGTTTGGGGCATTCAGCAGTCCCTGGGAATTTAAATTTTTTCATGTTGGGCTGTGTCAATCTGAACTCCTTCCTTGGGAGACTCCTGGAAATTATCCCACCTCATCCATGCTGTTAGTGGCTTTGCAGCACCGTGCCAGGGCAGAGGATGAACCAAGTCAACAAATCAGAGTTAAAAATTGAACATGGATTTGTCAAAAGAACTGGAAAGAGAAATTAGAAAAGGCTGGGAGGACTGAAAAAAGAAAAACATCCAAACTAAACCAACAGCCCTAAAGCTGAGCAAGATGATTCTCACACTACAGGACCAAATTATCTCCTAATAACTCCCTAAACCTTAGGGATGGAATGAAATCACAGCCCAGCATTTGGGAAAGAGCATGCTGTGCTGCTGAATGAATTCCTATTGTTCTTTACCCACTTTGTTCCTGAGCCATTGTGCTGGCTCAGGAACCTGAGGGTTGGAGACAGGCTGGGTGAAATCTGCTGGAAGGTGTGGATGCACCCACAGTGATTGCAAATAGTTTGTAAATCACCCCCTAGTTGTGCCAGGGGAGGTTTAGGTTGGAGCTGGGGAAGAATTTCTCCCTGGCAAGGGTTGTCAGGGCCTGGCCCAGGCTGCCCAGGGCAGGGCTGGAGTCCCCATCATCCCTGGAGGGGTTTCAGAGCCCTGGAGATGTGGTGCTGAGGGACATGGGGCAGGGGGGGCCTGGGCAGTGCCCTTGGAAGGGTTGGGATGGATGATCTGAAAGGGCTTTTTCAACCCAAATGATCAGATGGTTCTGTGATTCCCATGCAGTGGTAGCTGTAGCAGTGCTGAGGGCTGCACTACCATGAGGTCCTCCCTGGTTTGAAGCCCCCAGGGGTCTTGTTGAAGTGGTAACATCTTGCTCAGCTTCCACCCATGGGCTCTGCTCTTCCCTTGGCTTTCAGGACATGATTCCTGTCCATGAGATGCTAAGCTCCTTCAGATCCATCTCCTGCACATCACTTGGCAGCAAACAGACAGCAGCTTCTGCACATTCTGAAAGGGGATCTGAGCTCCTGGCTGAAGCAGGACGTGGTTATTCTGTATTTCATTGCATGCCCAGCCTTTGAGAGCCACCAGCAGCCCTGTGAGCCTTCCATTGCCCTCATCCTGCCAGTGCTGCTCTGATCCCTGTGCCATGGTAGCAGCACAGGCAGCCCCAGGGGACGTCTGCTCTTCCTTCCTTGTTGAGCAAAGCTAAAATATAACCACTGCTGCTGTGTTGTGAGGAGCAGAGGAAGGGTTGGTGCCTGTCTGGATGTTCTAATTAATCAGATATGGTTCAGTTCCCTCATCTTGGCTCTGAGTTGTGCATTGGTTCATGATCAAGAGCTGCACTGGAGCAGGCTGCTGTTTTCCCATCCCTCCTGCCAGGCTGGGGAGAGCAATGCAAGAGGGTTTGGAAAGCCACTGCTGGGTGATCTTAATTGTGCTCTGGGGGCTGGATTCGTAAAAGCAGGATGAGACATCAGGTTGGTTTTGCTGAGTTAATTTAGAAACAGTGAGTCCTGGCTTTGAATGGAAAATGCATTATTGGCTGCTGTGCTGTCTGGGGAGGGGGAGATGCCAGAGAACCAAGCCCAGGCACAGGGAGGCTGTCATTGCTTTCATTCACACAGTGAACAATCAGCCAAGGCAGGACAGGAACCCCAAGGCTGTGGGTGTGCATGAGATCCACAGCAGAGATCCCAGTGCCTGGTGTCACTGCAGAGCTCAGCCCCTTGGCATGGTGCAGCCCAAAGAGGACCCAGGGCTTCTGCTTCCCTGAAGCTTAAAAAGTGAAAATGGGCCAGCCTACAAAGAGCAAAAAAATGTCCTTGGACATCCAGGTCTTCCTTGTCCTTGTGAATGAATTCGCTGCTGTGACTTTCTAATCAACACAACCTGGTCTGGAAAGCTCAGGTTAGATCCATTTTTTTTGTGTGTGTTTGGATCATTATTTATCTCCAGACCTTTTTGACACCCCTCGCAGTTATAACCCCACCTCCAGGTGCTGTCTTGCTTAGCATGAAAATCCTGACATTAATGCTGCTTTTCCTGGAGCTTCTTTGTCCATCCATCCATCCATCCATCAGCCTGGTGTTTGTTCTCCCAAATCCAATGCTCCACCAGGGGGATCAACTTCTGCACAGCCTCTGAGAGTGCTGAAAGAAAGGAGCAAAAGCTGAATCTGAAGCTGAAGTGCACTTACCCCCAAATCATGGAATTATTTGTATAAGTTGAATGTGACAATACCTAACAGCTCTGAGGGTCAACTTCCTGCACCACATGGGAACAAATCCTCCCATGAGGCTCCCATCACCTCCACTAAACACCACCAAAGCAACCCCCCACCCAGCCTGACCACGAATTCTGCACCCCAGATCACTGTACAACCACAGCCTAAACCCTCCAGGCACACAAACATAACAGAGACCCTCATGGCTCTTCCAACATCCCCCAGCTCCAGGCAGAGCCTCTGGGCAGAGCAGCTCCAGGAGGAAACACACAGACCCAGACACCTGCAAACCATCAGACTCAACACCAAGAGAAAACTCAGCAAGAAGAATGACTCCAGGCTCCAAGGCTGTTGGCCAAGACCTCCAGGGATGCAGCAGTGAGGGGCAAGGAGGCTCCGTGGTGGCATCGAGAGTGTCACAGGACACTGCCTGTGACAAAGAACACGTCCAGCCTGGCGTGACAGATGTGCAAGAAGCCTGGAATCAAGACCTAAGGATGCAGAGAACAAGTTGCAGTCGGGGAAAATTCATGACCAGAGGTGCTGATTCAGTCATGAAGAATTCAGCAAAAGATGCCCCTCGAGAAACTTGCAAAATTCAGGGAAAGAAGCATCCAGATGGCACAATGATGATGATGACGATGATGACTGAAAGTGTTCTAGGCCCTGGGGATGATGCCCAATATGAGCTACTTTCCCCATGAGGACAAGGAGGACATGGGAACCTGAGGAAGCTCTAAGAATAAAGACACAAACTCCCCCCACACCAGGACCGGAGCTGCCCTGCCCAGGCTGGAATTGTGCTAGAAATGAACCCCCTGCCCTCACCCCCCAACACCAACTTCCAAACCCCTCCTGCAACTCCCAACCTCAACCCCTCTACAACTCAGTCCCTGAGCTTCTTTCTCTGGGGGCCTGAATTACCAAACACCTCCCCAGGTGCCAGGCAAGGCCCTGCAGTGCCACGGTTCCTCCTCCTTGGCTGCAGGGAAAAAAGAAAAAAAAGGGAAGGAAGGCTGCAGGGTCAGGGGGAAGGGTTTACACCCAACACTGTAATATATGTTGATGAATTTGTATTCCTAACCAAGTAAAATTCGGGATAAAGAATTCACTGGGTAAGATGTGAATGTGAGGTTAAACAAATGTCAGGGTTTAACATTGTCCTGGCAATTAAATGGAATAACAGAATTGTTCTCTATTAGTCCCCCTTTCCTCCCTGATAAAGAAAGGAGAGAGAATAAGGGAGGGAGACTTATGGGTTGGGAACTAAACTACACAACTTTAATGAAACACTAATGATAAATAGGAAAAATTACTAAATTTATACAAATAGACAGGAAAATTGATCCCATGTTCCTCCCCCTCCCCCCCAATAACTCTCAGGTCAGCACCGAGGCTGCAGGGCAGCCCTGGGACAGTCCAGGCTGGAATCCTGGGGTCAGCAGCAGTCGGGAGCTGGAGGCAGAACACAGGGATTCAGGCTGGGATGGATCAGGAGCACAGGCAGAGGAAGGGATGGAATCCTCCCAGGATGCTGAAGCAAAACAGGGAACGGTCAAGGAAGGAAAGCAGGAAGGGCAGGAAGAGAAGATGTGTGATCCCTCAAATTTATCCTGAGTATGAGGTGTATGGGATGGAATACTCTGTTTGGTCAATTCTGGCATCTATCTTGTCTGGTCCTCCCCAAAGGAGGGGTTCAGGTGGGACCTCCTTGCTCCTTCTGGAGGGTAAAATGTTCCTCAGAGCTGAGCAGTGTCCTTGGCTCTGCACACCAGGCTCTGGCAGGAACTCTGACCATGGAGTGGGAGCAGTCCCAGGAGCAGACACTGCCTGGGAAACTTGCTGTTCATTTCAGCAGTGCAGCTGCTTACAAGAGGCTGAGCTGACAGCAAAAGGACAAGACAGGAAAATCACCTTTATCCTGGCCCAAACCAGGACAGCAAAGCAGCTGGGAAATGGCATTTTTCCCCTGAGGAAGGGTTTCCACCCAACGCCAACCACTTCCAGAGGCTCCGCACATTCGTATCCCCATTCCCATTCCCATCCCCATTCCCATTCCCATTCCCATTCCCATTCCCATTCCCATTCCCATTCCCATTCCCGCTCCTCCCCTCCGCCCGGGGCCGCGCAGGGAGGGGCGGGGCCAGCGATGGGCGGGGCCAAACCCGCGGGGTGGAGACACGCGTGGGGGGGGGTGGGGACATCCAGGGGGCGGGGACAAGCACGAGGAGGGAGGAGGGGGCGTGGTCAGAGCCGAGGGCGTTGCCCTGAGTGGGGGAGGAGTCAGATGCAAGGGCGTGGTCAGAACAGGGGGCGTGGCCAGAGCCGGGGGTGTGGTCAGACTCGGGGCGTGGCCACTGCACCCTCGGGGGGCAGGGACACGGGTGGAGGGGGAGTGGGGACACGGGTGGAGGGGACCTGGGGGCATGGGTGGAGGGGACCTGGGGACATGGGTGGAGGGGACATGGGGACACGGGTGGTGGGGATGTGGGGACACGGGTGGAGGGGATGTGGGGACACGGGTGGAGGGGACATAGGGACACGATGCAGCAGGGGACAGGATCCGGGGACAGGGGCTGAGTTACTCCGCTAGTGCTGGCACACAAATATTCACTTCTCTGCTTGCACAGCTCCAGTCTCCAGTGAAGCTCTGCCCCTTTTTCTCATTCCATACCCACACGGATACCAGACCCACACCTGGGTTTGGTTTTGTTTTTTTTTTTCTTTGGTTGGGTTTTGGGGTTTCTTGTTTTGTTTATTATTATTTCATTTCTGTTTTACATTGCTTCCTCTACCCCCCAAGCTTTTCTTTCATTGCACCAGTACTCTCTAGTGCCACTTCAGCCCCTCCCAGTGTACCCACACCTCTCCCAGTAAAACCCATGAGGAGGGACTGGGGGAGGTAGATGGGAGAATGGAGGGAAATGGAAAGGAGTCATGGAATCCCGGAATGATTTGTGTTTGAAGGGACCTTAAAGCTCCCCCAGTGCCCCCCCTGCCATGCTCAGGGACACCTCCCACCAGCCCAGGCTGCTCCAAGCCCCATCCAACCTTGGACACTGCCAGGGATGGGGCAGCCACAGCTTCTGGGGGCAACCTGGGGTTCAGCACCCTCACACCAAACAATTTCTTCCTAAAAATCTCATCTCAATTTCTCCTCTTCCAGTTTAAAGGCCTCACCTTTTGTCCCATCCCTCCAGGCCCTTGTCCCAAGTCCCTCCCCAGCTTTCCTGCAGCCCCTTCAGGCACTGGAAGCTGCTCTAAGGTCTCCCCATTGCTCCCTTCTCTTCTCCAGGCTGGAAAACCCCAACTTTCTTAGCCTGGGGAATGCTGAGCTGTTTGTGCAGTGCTGGTAACTCTCTTTGTCTAGCCTTTGCTTGCTGGACCCCATCTTGGCACTGAAAAGCAAACCCTCCTCTTTTTTCACCCAGCAAGGGAGCAATTCTGCCCAGTGCTGAGCTGCAGATGGTGCTGTAGGGCAGAGGATGGTGCAGGGCAGAGGATGGCTCCACGGTTGTTTCCAAGGGGACTGGAAGTGTTTGGCACCTCCAGAGAGTCAGGGATGATCTGCAGTGGTGGATAAAGAGAAATGAAGAAGACCCACTGGTGTTTTGGGGGGACCAGTGCTATGTGAGGCTGGAACACCAACACCTCCTCTCTGCTAAAGGTGACTTTAAGAATGAGGAGCTTGTCCCTGGAGGTGGAACAGCTGCCCAGACTGCTAACTCCCAGTGCTGCCAAAGACCCAGTTACCAAGTGTAACTACTGCATTATCATTATTTATACATTTGCAGAAGAAACAGAGATGATCTCGCCTGCAAATGGCTTAAAGGATGTGTTTTATTTTAGAGGAGGCAGGGACAGAAATAGCCCCCATTATGTTGATGCTGTAAGTAGGTCTGTGGGGAGGCTTGCATGGAGCTGATTCTCCTGGAGAGTTTGTGCAGACATCAATTATGTTCCCCCTTGCTTAGAAAACCACAGTAAGTTGTGGCCCGAGGTGTTATTTGTCTCTGTTCCTAAAACTGTTTATATCCAAGGACACAAGAGACTCCTAAGTGTGTAACAGCTTGGAATCCAGGCACATAGGTCTGCTCTCCTGAGCTGGGGAGTGTGGTCAAAGACAGGGAGAAAATGTGGGTGTCAGGGCCTGGGGAGAGCTGGCAGTGTGGCCATCCCAGAGGGGACATTCCCATGGTTAGTGCTGTACAAACACAAAGAACCTGCCCTGTCCTGCTGACCCCAGGTGCTGATGTCTTTTCCTCTGCTTTCACTGGGTGGTGTCCCCTAAAAAAAAAAAAAAAAAGTGTGAAACACTTGGGAATGTGGTGGTATGGAGAGCAGCCCTCAGTCAAGCAGTGCTTGTGCCCTCCCATGCTGGTGTTTCTGTAGCTGTGGGACATCTCTCTGCCCCTCCATCAGCCTGGGGATGTCAGGGAACTGAAATGGGTGAAGACTATTGAGAAGTTTGGGGTGAAAGTTTATAAGAGGATGAGTTGGCTCAAAGGTGCATCTGCCCCTGCACCCTGAGTCCAAGGAGGCCAGAGGCAGGAAGGGGACAAGCTGGGACCATGAGAAATTCAGCCAGGAGCCATCAAGAGGAGGCATGAACTTACTGGAGCTTCAAGATGCTGCAAGGCTTCTGAGAGGTGCCTGTTGTCAGCCCTCAGCTGGTTATCACTGCAGAGGAGCAGAGAGAAATTTCCTCTTGGCTCAGACAGGACCACCCAGCCACCAAACCACCCCTGCTCCCAACCAAAGGAGCCAGCTATGAATAAATCTCCCCCATCCCATGCAACCTTCACCCTAACATGTGGAGAAAATTCAGGTAGGGGCTGAATTTTTCAACTCAATCTCCTTCTAGGAGGTTTCAGCACCTCAAGATCACCATGAGGGATGAAACAGATGTGTGATGTCAAACACAGGGGTGTGAATACAGATAGAAGCAGAGCTTGGAGAAAGTTACCAAATCCATTCCATTCCCTTGCAAAGCTGTGCTAGCTGCCAGCTGTCAGGAGATGTGATGGGAATGGTCGTGGCCTGACCCCGTGGTGGTATTTTTAGCCTCATTAGTCCTACTTTAGATTTTAACCTACTTACCAGATGCAGATAAAAACAAACCCAGTGGGATCTGGTGCCTGCAGCGGGCTGGCCCTGGGCTCAGGTACTGGTTGCTTGCAGGAGCAAATGGAATGGAATTCCAATGTCTGACTGTCCTCAGGGTGAAAAATTTTCCTGGTGTCCGATGGGAATCTCCCCAGGAACAATTTGTGCCCATTGCCCCTTGTCTTGTCCATGGGACTCCCAGTAAACAGGGGGTCTCCATCTGCTTTGTTGCCCCCCTTTAAATACCAGAACATGGTCAGAAGGTCTCCCCTGAGCTGCCATTTCTCAAGGCTGAGCTAAGAAGTTTCTTCTCATATCCAGTCTAAACCTTGCCCTGCACAATTTGAGGCCACTTCAGCCTAGAGACTCAGGCTCTGAAGACTGCAGCAGATGTGATCTGGCTGCTTGAATGCCAGCTAAAAGATAAAACACTCCTTGGAGCAAGAGAAAGAAAAGGCTGAATCCATCACCCTGCCAGCAGACAGAGGCTGTCGGAGCTGATAAACATTCCCTGCACACCCAGGGCCCTGACCTGGAATGATTTCTGAGCATCCATGGCAGAGGGCAGGGTGCTGCCAGCACCCAGAGCCCTGCCTGCTCCCAAAGGTGATGGAGACCCCTCGTGTCAAAGGGCAGAACAGGGACAGGTCCCTATGTCCCCATGTCCCCGTCCTTCAGGAGGGAATATTGGAAGGAGCACAGTGGAGAGCAAAAAATTGTCTCCATCAATCACAGAATCATAAAATGCTTTTAGTTGGAAGGGACCTTGGAGAGCATCCAGTTCCAACCCCCCTGCACCTCCCCCAGCCCAGGTTGCTCCCAGCCCCATCCAACCAGTCCTGAAACACTGCCAGGGATGGAGCTTCCACAATTTCCCTGGACAACCTGTCCCAGCATCTCACCACCCTCACACCAAAGAATTTCCTCCTAATCTCTAACCTAAATCTCCCCTCAGGCAGTTTAACACCATCACCCTTCTTCTCTCACTACCAGCCCTTGTTAAAAGTCCCTCCCCAGCTTTCCTGTAGCCCCCTTCAGGTACTGGAAGCTGCTATTAGGTCCCTCCAGAGCCTTCTCATTAAAAACCAATTAAACCCATAAAAACCCCAATTAAACCAACAGCTGAATAATGAACATCTACCTGTCTGCAGAGCAGGTGAGCTTACTTGTTCTGTTCCTGGCCAGGATACATTGTGTGACTTTACATCTTGCCTTCCCTCTCCCTGCTTCAGTTTTCTTAGCTGTTAGAAGGATTTAATGGCATTTATGGGATGAGGGAATGAGAAAAAACAATTTAATGTCCTATTGTAGGAGCCGGACAACATGTAGAAGTTGATTTGTACAGGAGTCTGCAATAATTGCCTTCTGCCAAAACACTGTAATTGTTTGCACTTTTCTTCTGAAAGAATAAAAGTGGCCACAAAAAGACCATCAACTGCTAAAATGTCAGGTAGTGTTTTGCTTTTTTTTTTTTGCCATGACCTGGTAAAATGAGCAGGCAATGGTTTTAAATCAGGGAAGAGCAGATTTAGATTGGATGTGAGGAAAAAGTTCTTTCCCATGAGGGGAGTGGAACCATGGAGCAGGCTGCCCAGGGAGGGGGTTGAGGTCTCATCCCTGGAGATATTCAAGGTGAGGCTTGAGGAGGCTCTGAGCACCCTGACCTGGGTGAGGGTGTCCCTGATACTGCAGGGCTTGGACTGGGGCACCTGGAGAGGTCCCTTCCAACCCAAATAATTCTCTTAATCTATGCAGGCCAGGCATATTCTGCCCTGAGCTGGAGACTTGCATGCAAAACCACTTGTTGGACTCGTTAGGAATTAATTAGGAAACACCTTTGGTTCTTGTCATTGAAGAAAAGCCCAGGAGCTGGGTTGCATAAAGCTCTGAAGCACAAGGTTCAGTATCCACAATGTTGCTGCTGGATTGTGTTTTTCTTCTTCTTGACATTTTGCTTGTTATTCTTTGAGTATTAAGCGACCTATTAAATTCACTTTGAAATTAAAAGTAAGTTCACAGCTCCAAAGCTGTCTGCCTGGCCAGCATCAGCCTTAGCACTGATGGGATCTGTGCTGATTTATCTCCTTCTTTCTTTCTTATTAAATGCAAGAGGCCAAAAAAATGTAAAAAACAATAAAAGGAATGAAATAAAAAGTAAAGCAAGACACTTTAAGACACTTTCAAATTTAAACTCCATGAAAGGAGTTGTGTTTAGGTCTGAAATCTCCCTGCATGATACTGGACACCATGGAAATGCTCCTGACATCCAAGCCCTGGCAGCAGTGGGAACATTCTCTGCAGATTTAGCCTGTGGTTTTTCACTCCTCTTGAATATTAATGGCTCTGGGGTGCATCGTTCTTTTGGGTTCTTGTAATCCTGGCCTGAATTGGGATGGACCGGGTTGGGGCTGGCTGGGTTCCAGAGTTTCCTTGCAGTGGCTCAATGGTGGAATGGGGAATCCCCAGCTGGTAAGGGTCCTGCAGACATCACCCTGCTGCGTGTCCATCATCCCCCAGGTCTCCTGACAGCTTGGGCTTTGGGATTCCTGGGAAGAGAAAAGACTGGGAAAAGTTGTTAAGAAGCTAGAGGGGATTTATGGGGTTTTTTAATGTTTATGTGGGGGAGCTGGGCACCAGCAGATGCTGTGGTTGGGGTTCCCCAGCCTGCCTGTGCCACCCTGTGGTGCCTGGGAGATCTCACAGAGACACACAAACATGCACCATCATGGTTACATAAATTTCCCTGAATTATTTACCAGCTGAGGACAGCAGCCCTTCCCAGTGCCTGAGAGGAGACATCCCACTGAGCTCACCCTGTGCTGTAAATGCTCCCTGGTGCTCGTGTCCTTCTCCTGGTTGAGAGGGAAGTCCGGAGAGATGAAGAACCAGGCATCCCTTGAAGGCACTGCACATCCCCATGGCTTCCCAAGTGCTGGCTCCAGGGCTTTCTGCTGCAGCAGGTGGGAAGGCAATGCATCTCCTGCTGGTGCTGGCAGAAAGTCAGGAGATGCTGTGGTGTTCTGGCTGCAGGACTTAAGCCAAGGTTTTATGTTCAGAAAACCCCAAATTGCTTTGCCTTGATGCTGCATGGCTCAGAGACAAATCCTGGTGGGCCCTCGTGGTAGCAGATGGGGAGCAAAGGGACTTCCAGCTCCTTTGGGGCAGAAACCATCTACCCCAGCTCCTCTCCCTGGACCTGGCTGTCCCCTTCTCCTTCCCTCAACCACCTTCAGTCTTTGTGGTCCAAGAGCCTCTGAGGGATGCAAGCTTCCAGCAGCAGGACCTTCTCCTGAGGCTGGTTACCCACAGTCAGATGTTGACTGAGTTTCAGAAAGGGGATATTCCACTTCTTAAATTTTCCTCTGTTTTCTAGAGAACTTAAGCACCACTTGTTAAAGGGGAAAAAAAAGAGTTTAAACCAAACCAAACCAAACTTGTTCAGAAGGAGAAACACTGCAGATTCATCCAGTTCATCATTTTCTCTGAGACTGACATGTAATTTATGTCCAGGCAGTGGTGAGATGTTGCCAGGGCAACTCACCTTTCTCATGAAAGCTGCAACCTTAGAAACAGACCTAAAAATAAAAAATAAAATAAAAAAGGAAGGCAAGGAAGAACCCTGCAAAGTTTTTTTAGCAGTTGAGCTTTGTTGTCTCTGTCTTTTCATGCCTGGAACAATCAGGGGCTGATCTTTGGATTATTTGTCAAAGCCACAGGAAGGAGAGAGGAAACCATCCTTATCTGGGCTGAGATAGAGTGAACATTGTGCAGATCCCCAGCACTGAGCTGGGATGAATGAGGCTGCCAGCAGCAGATCTCAGGGTGGCTGTTGGGCTGCGTCTTGGCTGCTCTGTGCAGGACAGGTGGGAAATAGAGGCTCAGGGTTTCCTTGCAGGGAAACCCCAGGGTGAGAGCTGAGATGCTTTAAGTGATTAAAATGCTTCTGGGAAGTGCTAATAGTAATCTCAGCAAAAAGCCCAATTCATTAGTGTGAAGGAACTCCCCTGAGGATGCACGAACCCAGAATCACTGAAGAGCTGAAAGGATTTGGGAGGAGCTGCAGAGGAAGGGAGGAAGGGAGGAAGGGAGGGAGGAAGGGAGGGAGGAAGGGAGGGAGGGAGGGAGGAAGGAAGGGAGGGAGGGAGGAAGGAAGGAAGGAAGGAAGGAAGGAAGGAAGGAAGGAAGGAAGGAAGGAAGGAAGGAAGGAAGGAAGGAAGGAAGGAAGGAAGGAAGGAAGGAAGGAAGGAAGGAAGGAAGGAAGGAAGGAAGGAAGGAAGGAAGGAAGGAAGGAAGGAAGATAGATCACAACCCCCATTTCTGGGCTCTCCACCACTTTTTCCTTCCTGCAGCTTGCAAGGACTTTGACAGATGGTGACATCCTGCAGAGCTAGGCATGGGTCTGGACACTTAGGATTTTCTAAGCATGAAGGGTTTCCTGGTGTTTCCTGATGATTTCCTCTGTGCCTCAGTTTCCCACCTTGAACTTACGATAGTTGCCTGGTGCTCAGTGAGGCATGGAGGTGACACATCCCATTCTTCAGCAGTGACCAGAGATTTGGGGACCCTCATGCAGACAGAGCTGAAACCATCCTGCTGCCACACTGAGAAGACCAAATTTCATCCCCTGGCATGGCAGCCCTCCCTGCAGCCTCAACACACCTCCTCTAAAAGGGTGATGCCTTTTCCCTTCATCCCATCCATACTTGTAGCACTAAGGCACCCAATGCAAGGAATAAAAATAAACCTTGGAAACCCCAATAAACCCTTTGGAAAAGAACATTTTTCCAAAGCTTTCTTACAACAGTTTTGCTCTTGTGTGGCTGAGGTTTAAGAATGATGTTGTTGGTGTTTCTTGGGCCCCATCTTTCTGGCCATTTAGCAGTGGTTTTCCTAGCAGTCATTATCCAACTTCTCCATTAACTTCCCACCTCTGCTGGGAGCCTGCAGCTGCTTCCCTGAGTCCCACAAAGATGAAACTGAAGCTGAGGACTTGTTGTTGCCTTTGTGAGTGGGAGAGGAAGGAGAATGGAGGGAATTGGGGCAGAAGAGGTAGGATGGGATGAAAATACATGAGAAAGGTCACTGGAAAAGTGAATATCCTCATTTTTCTTTAATTTTCAGATGTTCCCTGCCTGTGTTGCTGCTGCAGCAGGAGTGATGAAGAGGGAAACTCTCTTGCAGGTCACCTCTGAGATTCAAATATTCAGCAGCTCCTTAAAGGACAGAGGAGGCATTTCTGGCTTTCAGATGGGGGGGAAGAAGCAGCAAGCAGGAACAAAAAAACCCCAAAAAGAACCACCCAGGATCTGGAAAATCTGCTGGTAAATGCCGATTGTTCCTTCTTCTATTTCTTTGCAGCTGAACTCCAGTTTTTGGCCTTTTGCTAACAAACTTCTCAAGCAGCAACCCGAGCAGCAGAAGGGAGGCAGGGGCTTCACCACCTCCATCCCTCACCCCCTGACCCCTGCAGAGACTTTTCACCTCTCTGCCCCCCAGCCTTGCCAAGCCCCAGGATGGCTTTCAGTTCCTGCCAAAGCTGCAGGGATGTTGGGGTGGCTGCAAGGAAGCTCCAGTAAGCAGAAACAAGTTGGTTCTTCCCTGGAGCTGGGAGGAAAAAAAAAAAAAAAAAAATCATAACCCTGCTCTGACCTTCTCTCCATCTCTTTCACAGAGTTACCTCTGAGTTCATGGCCCTGGGCAGCCTCCCACATCCTCTCTCCTTTAGAAGGAGCATTTTGAGCTCACATTGCCCTGGGTCCTGAGCTGCTTTTCACCCTGTAACCTTTAAGCAAAACTCTGCCCTTCCCTGGGATTCAGTTCCTTCCCTTGTCAAACGTGGGGCAAAGATCTGGGGGTTGGGTTCCAGCATCCCTCCCCTAGAGCCAGCACTTCCCCAGTTCATCCAGAGCCTTCCAAAGACAAGGATCTGTTAATGACAGGATTGAGGCACAAAGGAAGCCTCAGAGAGTGTACTGAGTTAAATAATTCTTCTTTACAGAAGAAAACCCTCCGGAGGCCATTCAGAATTAATTGCTGGGAATTAAGGTGACTGCACTTCAAACTGATCCATTGCCTGCTTGAAAAATGCATCTATTTATTTATTTTTTTTTTTTAATAAAATCAGTGACATTTTCCAGAGAAATCAAAAACTCTGCTGTTCTCATTTCAAATAAATTATATAAAATTAAAAAAAAAAAAATCGTTACAGATAAGCTGCTGTATGCTTGTTGAATATAAAGGTTAATAGTCAGATGCATGTTTACAAATCTAAATATATAAATACATAACCCCATCCATCTTACATGGATTTTTAATATTAAGAATGAGATGTTATATTTGAGCACATCCTTGCAGTGATGGGACTGATGACGTTTAATATGGTCACAGCCATAACACAGGATCTGTTCTACAGAAACCCTTCCCAGCAGATATTTGTGCAACATATGCCTAAAAACCCTCGAGAAACCGAGATTCTGCACAGCCTGCTTCAGAGCTGTACTATTATCACTATTAGAAATGCTCTCATAAATAGCTAAATATTCCTTGATGGAGGTGAATCCAGTATTTCTTGTCCTTTCTGTAAAGCTACTAGACAATGACTCACTCCTTTCCTTTAATCGTTACATTTTTTATGTATTTCCAGCTGGGTACTATGTTCCTCTTGGCCAGTTTCCCCTAGGTTTGATGGTCCCAGCTCATCCAGTCCTTCCTTAAAGGGGATTTTCCTGCTGCTGTCATTGGGATATCTACAGCCTGTCTGGGTCCCTTGGTGAACCCTCAGCGTCAGCTTTCTGGGCTGAACAAATCAAGAAGGCTCCTCTTCCACCTTCCTCCAACTCTCCTGTATATACCAGGGCATCTCTTGATGGTGCTACTGACTGGGCAGCTCAATGTCTCTCCCTGGTTCTCTTCCACAGAGCAGAAATGAGCCCTTTCCTTCCTGAGGGAGTATACTGATTATTATGGTAGATAAGTATCACAATATTTCAGTTATGAATGCACCACCCTTAAGGCATGGTGCATGCCAGCATTTACAGCTTTCTCCACATCTCACCTAAACTCTTACCAGTTCAGGATCCAAGTCAGCAACAAACCCAACAAACGGCACCAAGGCCAAGTTGGGTCCTGCTCATGCTCGGACAGCCCAGAAAATTGTTGGCTCCTCTCTGGACAGGCTTCCTTGAAGTGTTTTGGGTTCATAACGTAGCCAGCTGTGGTTCCCCACTATGTGGGAAGAGGCCCAAAGCAAGAGTAAATTCCATCCTTCTCTCTTGTACCCAAACCTTGTCACCAGAGGAGATTGGATTGGGCTTGAAAAATCTGTTCTGGCTGTGATTCATCTCCTGGTTCTCCTCTGGAGGCTGACAGGGACCAGACTGATTATCTGTGTGTACTGGGTCTGAACCAGGTAACTGATACAGAGTTGTGGGGCCTTCCCCTCCTGATGTTTTTCCTTTTCCAGCCTGCTGGGACATCATCTGCCCTCCAGGTGTCCTTGACAAGGGCCACACCAGCTCTGAGACTTGAAGTCAGCAAGAGCTTCAGATGTTACCAAGCAAGGTCCATCCAAAAGCATTTGATTTACTGACTGATTCCCCAACTCCCTCCTTTCTTTTGCTTTGCACTCCCTCTTCTGCAGGACATCACCATGCAGTCCAGCTGAACATCCCTTCCCCTGCATCACTCCACACAAAGCTGGCATCATCCCTTCTGTCCCCCACCTCTGCCACTCTGTCAGAGTGCACCAACCACTTCTTTGATCTTCCTCTTATCAGTGAGCATCCTTCCAGACTTATTCCTTCTCCTTCTTCTCTGTTCTTGGCAGCCTGTTTATCATTTCATGCTTGGATCTTCCTGTCGTGACTGGCACATCCCTCAGGCAGGGAGGTTTCTTCCTCCCCCCCTTGGAATCCTCCCTGCTGATGCTGTGCCTCAGGGGTAGGAAGGGCAGGGTCTGTGTGTGTAACAGCTCAAATTTTTCCTTCTGGTTGGGACTGAAGAAAAGCTGCAAAACACCAGGATTTCTTGTAGGATGGAAATCCCATCACTAAACACTCCTTTCTATTAATAGCAGTGGTGAAAGGAGTGAAAGGAGAGAATCATAGAATCCCAGAATGATTTGTGTTTGAAGGGACCTTAAAGCTCCCCCAGTGCCCCCCCTGCCATGCTCAGGGACACCTCCCCCAGCCCAGGCTGCTCCAAGCCCCATCCAACCTTGGACACTGCCAGGGATGGGGCAGCCACAGCTTCTGGGGGCAACCTGGGGCTCAGCACCCTCACACCAAACAATTTCTTCCTCATGTCCAAATTATTGTCCTCTCTTCCAGTTTAAAGGCCTCACCTTTTGTCCCATCCCTCCAGGCCCTTGTCCCAAGTCCCTCCCCAGCTTTCCTGCAGCCCCTTCAAGCACTGGAAGCTGCTCTAAGGTCTCCCCATTGCTCCCTTCTCTTCTCCAGGCTGAACATCCCCAGCTCTCTCCCCCTGGCTCTGTGTCCTTCTGGTGGTGGGCACCCCAGAGCTGGATTGCAGAGGGGTCTGACCAGAGGCAGAATCCTTTCCAGTGACCCTCAGGTCACTCTCATTCCATTCTGCTCCCATTTCCAGGCACTTTCTGGGTCCCCCTCCAGTGGCATTTGTGCCTTTTTTTAATGAGCCCACGTTCCACCAAAGCCAAATGAGTTCTTGAACATTGACCATAATGGGATTTTTTGTTGTCAGAATAATAGGCAAAGATTATTGCTTATATTATATTGAGCAGACAGATAATGTGAATAAAATGACTGCTGATCCAACTTGCAGGATTACAGCATTGTTCTGCAAGTGCTCCGGGTAATCAAAGCGTGGAACAAGCTTGCCATAAAAAGAAAGACAGTGGTTACAGATGAAACAGCAACAGGTGATTTTATGACCATTAATAACCTTTGATGCTGTGCAAACTAAGGCTATGATAAGGGTAATGAAACCTCATGCTTCAGGACATAAGAACACTTGCAAGTGAAGAGGAATGAATTTGCTTTTGCCCACTGAACTACTGGCTGAGCACACTCTGAGTGTCTCTGCCCTTTCTCTGAAGATTCAGGCCTCATCTGCACTTTGGTATGGAGGATGCTGGAGCCCAGTAGAGAATGTTTGGGTCAGGCATGGAAATTTACTATCTGAAAAAGTGATTTTCACTATGCTAACTCCCATAAAAAGAAATGGGATGGCTGCTCCATTAAGCTCAGTGATGCTTTGGCCCCAAAGATTAATAGAGTTTGTGTGCAATCTGGAGGGAAAATGGCAAAGTTCTGTTGAGGTGCATGTCACAAAACTCATATGAACATGAACCTGAGTAGGACTTCTGTTTCTGAGACAGAATTGTCAGGTATGAATCTTCCTACCCAGACCTCAAGGAAAACTGAGGTTTTGAAGGACTGGTTAAATTTCATTAAGTGTTTTATTGGCTGAAGATCCATGCAGAATGACAAAACCAACCCTAACCACCACCTGAAAGGAGCTGCAGGTGCCCTGTGCTAACAGGACACTGTGCTAGTAATTCCCAGGGGCTACACCTTTGGTCTGGACTTAGAGCATCCAAATTCCCAGCAGGAAATTTAAATGGATTAAGCTACTTCAGAAGAGGGAACTTTTAATTTTAAATGTGTTTTGCTGTAAGAGTCACTTCCATTGGAATCCATCTTAATGACTTTATGCTGGCAGTTGTATCAAGTACAGTATTAGAAGGGTTGACCAGATGATCCTTGAGGTTCCTTCCATCCTGACATTCTAGGATTCTATGGTTTACTCACCCTGCATCTTAAAGGCACATGAAACAAATTCTGTGTTCTGTGTTCAAGAAGCTTTTGTCCCCCCCCAAAATGAGTGCTTGTCTCAGCAGCTTAAGAGAAATGTTGGAGATTGAAATTGCAGTGTCCCATGGGGTACACTGGATGCACAAAGCCTTTCTGCTGTGTGAAACGAGGGGTTCAGACACTGCCTCTGGCTTGTGGCCATCACTGGAGGGAAATAAAGTTGAGACTGGAAAAAACCCTTGAGAGCATTTATAAGGCAGCTCCAAGCCTGCCCCAGAAGAAGAGCCAGCCAGAATATTTTGACCCAGTTCCTTTTCCCTCGAAATGAAATGCTTTGTGACAACTGAAAACATGTGATGAGAATATTTTCCCATTGTGTTTCTGAAGTTCAGGGTAAATTTTGCTGTCCTCTCTAGAGAAGCATGGAACTCTGAATTGAAGTTCTGGACTTTTGAATCCCAGACCAGAAGCTCTGACACCATTACTTTTACAGAAAAAGTCTTCCTTTCATCTCAGTACAGAATTCAATCAGGTTCATCACTGCCAGTAGTCCCAAAATTGTGTTTTCAATGAACTGGAAAAGGAATTCAGTCATTCATGGATGGTCTCGCCAACTTGCTGGGAAACTGAGCTGAGTCAGCCCAGATCTCCCCGTGCCTGAAGCTCTGTGGGAGCTGCTAAATGTCCTCCTGTGAGAGGCAGAGCATCAGGAGAGAGAGTAAAAGGTACTTTGCTGAAAGTCTCTTCCCATCTGGAGAATCTCACTGAATGGAAGGTCCTGGGATGAAACCCTCTGGAAGAGCAGGAGCTTGGGCAAGAACTTTGCTGGCAGGAGGGCAGCCCAAGGCTCTTCTGGAGGGACTGCCCTGGCAGAATGTCCACATTGGAAGCCAGAAAATACTTTACATATGCTTCAGGTCAGGTCCTTCAGAGTATTTTCATGTCATTCTTGTACTCAATTGCTCATTGCAGTGAATGAAGTTTACTGAGACTTCCAGGAGAGTTTCAATGCTGTTGCTTTGCCTCTCTCTCAGCACCAGAGCAGTTCTAAGGAGGCATTGAGCTAACCAGCCTTGGGGTATTGAAATATTTAATTTATGAGTGTAATGTAGGACATGCCACCAAAATTATTTCTAATTAGGATGAAGTGTAAGAAGTAAATCTGATTAGAATTAAGTCCTCCAGCAGTTTAGGTGTTTGCCTTTGGTGTGGAGCTGCGCTGCTGAGTCTCTGCAGGGCTCCCAGGCAATGTGGCTGAGATCAAACCCTACCCCTGCTGAACCCCATGGGCAGTCACCCCAATTGGGCCAGTGGGGTCTTTATAGGAGGAATGAAAGATGAGATCTTTAGAATAACAGCAAGATACAGGGAAAAAAAAAAGAAAAAGAAAAAAAAAAAGAAAAAAACAAAGAAAAAAACAAAAAGCTCTCTGGGAGAAGGGGGACAGTGGAGCTCAAGAAATGGTAATTTAATTAAATGTAGCTCCCTGTGGGCCCCCCAGGCAGGCAGGTAGGGGCTGAGCTGTCAGCAGGGCTGGCATCCTGATGCTGCAGGAGCTGCAGCTCCTCTGTGTCTGCAGCAGACCCGAGAACCACCGGGCAGGACAGAGAAAAAAAATACAAAAGACTCAGAGAATCTGCCAAGTTGGAAGGAACCCATCAGGATCATCAAGTCCAACTCCTGTCCCTGTGTAGGGCATGCCCAGGATCACACCCAGTGCCTGAGAGCATCATCCAAATCCTTCTGGAGCTCAGACAGGTTTGGTGCAGTGACCACTGCCCTGGGGAGCTTCTCCCACTGCTCAGCTGCCCTCTGGGTGAAAAACCTTTTCCTGATCCCCAACCTAAACCTTCCCTGACTCAGCTTCCTACCATTTCCCCAAGTTTTGTCTTCAGTCCCAGGAATGAAGGGATGGGTGCCAGTCCCAACTCTTCCCCTCATGAGGAAACCCCAGACTGCAGTGGGGTCACCCCTGAGACCCCCTGGAGATCAGGAGGTGAGGGATGATGGAAATGCTGCCTACCTGGCCTGAGTGTTAGTTCTGGGAAAAGAGATGGAGAAGGTCCATCCAAAGAATGTTCTTTGGTGGTTAAATTCCTCAGCCCTGGCATTTCAGCCTGGTTAGAGTCAGAGTGTGGCAGACTGACAGTGAAAGCCATAGGGAGAGATCTTAAAAATGCAGCAGGAAGTTATGAAATGATAAACAGGCTGCCAAGAAGAGAAGGAGAAGGAATATGTCTGGAAGTTAGCTGCTGTTTCCCTGCTCCAAGTAGAAAGGTACAGAACCTCCCTGAATCCACCTGCTGAAGTCAGAGGGAAGGGGAAGGAAGGGTTGGCCACTGACCATGGCAGCTGAGATCCTCTTGATAAACCTCTGGATGCATCCAGCTGTATCTCAAAGCCTGAAGCAGCCCTGCACACCTCCAGCAGAAGCTTTGTAACAGGAAGGAGGAGGCAAATCAACCCCTTGCTTGCTGGTTCTGATCAGGGGTTACCCAGAACCCAAAAGTCCTGAGGGTGGGCAAGCTTTGGAGTCACCAGTGGGAGCCAGGAGGCAGAACCTTGCTGGAATGTAGGCATGGGTCCTTGGCAATACTGCTCCAGTTTCTAGGGAACCCTCTCTTGTCACTTGTAGGGAGTCTCAGCCTGCTTCCCAAGAGGATTAACATTTCTCAGCCTGATTCATAGAGCCAAACCCACCTTTCCTTGAATTGGAGGGAGAGGCAGTTTTGTGCTCCCTAGATACACTTGCACCCTGGCTCCTTTCCTCCCCCACTCCTTACCTGCTTTCCAGGCAAGCTGCCTTTATAGCAAGATTCATCCTGTTTAAATATTAAATAGCAAAGCCATAGGAATTAATGGTGCTGTTTTAAAACCCTCCATTAAAGCCAGACCTATCAGCAATGACAAATTGTCTCATTATGGGACATTAATTTCTTGTAATTTATTTTAGTGACTGAAGGTAAATTTATGGTGCCCTTTTCCCTGGGGCATGTTGAGACCCAGCTACCAGGTCAGAGAGAGGTCACTGAGCCTCAGAAGAACTGAACTAAGCGTCTTGCCAGGAAAGGAAAGGAGGAGAAAATTAATTTGTGCAACCAAGAGCCAGTGCAAGACCAGCAATGAGCCCCTGGGACCCCAGCTCTGCCCCAGGGTGGTTCCCACCTCCATCTGCCAGATGACACTGAGCTGCCTTGGTGTCTCCCCTGCCATGAAATTATTCTGCACATGTCTGTGCAACACAACTCTAACACCTCAGTCCTGCTGGGAGCATGATTATTAATAATTATTATTATTATCACGGGTTATCAGAGAATCTCAGATTGTTTTGGGTTGGAAGGGACCTTAAAGCCCACCCAGTTCCAACCCCCCTGCCATGCTCAGGGACACCTCCCACCAGCCCAGGCTGCTCCAAGCCCCATCCAACCTTGGACACTGCCAGGGATGGGGCAGCCACAGCTTCTGGGGGCAACCTGGGGCTCAGCACCCTCACACCAAACAATTTCTTCCTCATGTCCAAATTATTCTCCCTTCTTCCAGTTTAAAGGCCTCACCTTTTGTCCCATCCCTCCATCCCTTGTCCCAAGTCCCTCCCCAGCTTTCCTGCAGCCCCTTCAGGCACTGGAAGGTGCTCTAAGGTCTCCCTGGATCCTTCTCTTCTCCAGGCTGAACACCCCCAACTCTCCCCCTGGCTCCAGAGCTGCTCCTTGGATCCTCCTCTGGACTGACTCCAACAGCTCCATGTTCTTGCTGTGTTGGAGAGCAAGGTGTGAGTAGCAGTGCTGGACTGGTTTCAGGGATCTCACTGAGGGTTTTTCAAGCTTTCCTCCATGCCTAGGATCTTGCTTTGTCTGGAAAACCATCTCCATCTCCCTGTGAGGTGGAGGGGGGAGGTTTGGTGTGGCTCAGACATCCCCCAGCTGCCAACCATGGCTCAGCAGCACAGGGCACAGGACGTGCTCAGAGCTGGGCTCCTCAGGCTTTTGTCACTGACCACAACCAATGCCAGGCATTGTTTTCCCACCAAAAACCTCTGTCTTGCAACGCTGACCTTTTCTGTTAAATATGTGTCAGTGGTTTTTTACAGAGGAGGAAAGAAAACAGCATCTCTTTGCTTGTAACAGGGGACACCTGGAGAAGTGCTGGCTTTGACTTCTTGGCATCTCCAGGCTGGACTTCTTCATGCAGATCCCTATGGATTAGGTGTCCTCAGAGCCACAGCAGCTGAACCAGACAAGCTGTGCTCCAGACTTTCCTCTGATTTTTCAAAGCCTTTTTTTTTAACCCTTAAATTGTCGCCTCAGACTGCAAACATATTCTTTTCATGTGGGAAAGAAACTGACTAGAAGATCCTGGCAAAATAAATTAAGAATAAATTAAAATATGGTTGTAAGCAACAAAAAAGTAAGCTGTTTGGGTTTAGCCTGCTTATAGCTCTTTTCATAATTAAAACCAAATTTTTTATAGGGTATGTAAGAAAGCTGGAGGCCCAAGAAGTATTATTTCCTCTTTATTCACTCTATCTGTACTTGCAGAGCTCCTCCATCATGTAGGTAACTCAGGTTTGATTCTCTTGGGGGAGAAAATATGTTACCTGAATGCATTTCTCCTTCCCCCAGGAGGGAGCTGGTTATGGGCTGGGATGCTCTTAGCCATGGCTTACACACAGGGATGTTTAATGACAAAGGGATTGACTTCAGCCTGGTGCTGGGGAGCACCAGGGGAGTGGAGCCAAACAGACTGAAATGCCACCAGGATGTGGAATAATGCTGCTGTTGTCTGAATTATCCCTTCAGTGCCCTCAGACCTTCACTAAAAGTCACAAAAAGGGGCTCAGGGCAGGTGTCTGACTGCAGAATTCTACTCCAAGAACATTTGTCACTTAGAAGCCCCCTACGTGACCCCACAGAACAAGTTCTGAGAACTCTGTGTCCCCTGATTTTAAGAACCCAGCCCAGGGGGGAATAAGAACAGCCCCAACACCCTGAAAAAAAAAGCCAACGAAAACCCCCAAACAAACACTAAAAACAAATGAACAAACAAACTGAAAAACAAAAGCCCCAAAAGATGCAGAGAAACTTTCCTGCCTCCACCCCTGACACCACTGGTGCTCAGAGAGTTGCCCTGGGAGGTCTGTGAGCATGGTGAAAAGCCATGAACTCCCAGGCAGGTTGTATGAGGGTGCTGTCAGAGCTGGGGATGAATTTGGGAGGTCTCAGCTTGCCTTGAGACAGGGATGGACATTTCCAAAAGAACCTGGTCCTGTCCATGCCCTTCCCAAGAGCAGAGGAGTTCGGGAGTGGTGGAGCTGGGAAGACAGAGGTCTGCATATGCAATGTGACTTTCTCCCTCCAGCAGCCAAGAGTGAAAACTGACCACATCTATTAGCTGGGTTGCCCTGGGAAATTGGTATTTCAGACTCTGAGACTTTTGGGCACAGTCAGTTTTCACAGTCATAGAAACACTGAATCATTTGGGTTGGAAAAGACCTTTAAGATCACCCAGCCCAACCCATCCAAGGGCACTGCCAAGGCCACCCCTGCCCCATGTCCCTCAGCACCACATCTACAGGGTCTGAAACCCCTCCAGGGATGGGGAATCCACCCCTGCCCTGAGCAGCCTGGGCCAGGGCTAGAAAATCAGTCAGCTAAAAATTAAACCTGGTTCATCCCAGTGACTTTGCACGAGTGCCAAAACCTTGGGGTTTGCCTACCCTGCTCCTGAGAGGGGAAAGGGTTAAACCCAGCACCACCCCAGCCAGAAGCCCCTCTGTGGCACTTTGAAAATCCTTGCTCTCAGGGATGTGGAGTCCTGGTTTATGAGGTGGGGAATGCAGCCAAACAGCTGAAATTGCCATTAGGATGGAGGACAAAGGCAGGGGGGGGGACAGGAGATGTGGACCTGAACAAATGCTGTTACGTTGATTTAATTTCTCTTGGACTTCCAAAGGTCTGGCCAGTGACACCAGTATTCACTGCCAGGCTTCACCTCCTGCCAGTTAGCCCCAGCTGAGAGCACCATTAATCACAGGGGGTGTCAAGGTGCTGGTGGGGCTGGGGCAGAGAGAAGGATGCTCTGGGGGTCAGGGGGTCAGGGTCTGGCTTATCCTCCTGAGAAGCTTTTACACCGTGCAAAAGTTGCTGTTAACTGAGTAACCTTCCCAGAGCAGATAAAAGCTCACCATAAAAGCTTGTCCCTGAACAGAGAGGATGTTTATTGCCCCCCAGTGTCTTTATGCTGTTGCAGACAGGGTCTGGCTGCAGGATGTGGTCCTGTCCAAAGTGTTCCAGACAGACCTGAAGCTGTTTTCCCTGGCAGGGTAAAGTCCTCACCTCTGAGCAGCAGCATTGGTCAGGCTGACATACTCACAGGGCTTGGGAATGTGGCAAGGTAAAGAAGTACCTTGATTCCCAAAGCTAGGAGTTAATTAGGTATCTCCATGAGATAAGCAGGTAGCTCCAAGAGACAAGCAGGGATCTCCAGGGATCTCCATGAGAGGCAGCAGTGCTCAGCAGGTCATGGGAGCCCTCTGTGTCACCTAAAATCTACCATGACACCAGCTTTACATCCCAGCAATGACAAGAGGAGCCTCAGATTCCAGCATTTCTGTCCCCTCTTTGCCACTTGTCAGCTGTGCCTCAGTTTCCCCAGTACAATAGGAATAGTGGTAGTGACTTACCTTGAGCCCTTCTCCCAGAGTTAGGGATGGAGAAGGCACTTGAAGAGCTCTTTGCTCTCTGACTCCAACACACACCTTTCCAGGACACTTCTCCACCCCCAGACAGCAGAATGCCACTCACAGTTTCACCTTTCTACCTTCCTTCCAGCCCAAAATGGCCAAGAGGAGACAGAGAAATAAAAATGTCAAGCATGCACAGAGCCCACACCAAGATATTCTGGGCTGAGTTCCTATTCCCTAATCACTGCCAAACACTGTAAAAAACACTGGAGAATTGACAGGTCCTGACCCAGGCACCTTAAATCCTCAGGGGTCAACCCATCTGTGACAGGTCTGAGACCCTGAGAGCGTGGAAACCCTGGGATGTGCCAGATGTTACCAGCACTTGGGGGATTCCAAGACCTTGGATAAATTTAACGTATGTCATGCTACCCAGGCAGGGCTCAGGGGAAATCTCAGGGTTCTAATTGCTGATGGGGATAATTAATGTTAATCCTGGTTAAGCTGGCAAGTCTGGAGATGAGTCCCATCTGGCCGTGTGGGACCAACACCAGTATGATTTCATCTGAACTGGTGGGATAAGGCTGAGGAGGGGGAGCCATCAGGGGACCTCCAGCCCTCAGGAGTTTCAGATGCATCAGGATTTTGGTGCAGTGGTCGGGAATATTTCAAAGCAAGAGCATAGTTTAATTTCCCAAGCTAGAAATTAAGTTGGTATCCCAGGCAATTTATCAGACCCGGGAGGCTGCAGGGAGAACATGGCATGTTCCATCCTTCGGGGTCTCATCTCCTCCAGCAGAAGCTCATCCAGTTGGGGAGGGGTGGGAAGTTCCCCAAATTGCAAGCTCAGTGCACGGAGGTGATGGAGAGCTTTGGAGAGAAACACACAGAGTTTCAGTGCTGGCTGAGAACTTCATCTGAGGGGTTTGAAGCTAATGGGGAGGATGGGTCAGAGGAGCAAGCTGAGTTCTCATCTGATGCCTTCAGAAATCCCAGCTTTGCTCTGGGAACCTGGGCCACACAAAGGTTTGTTCAAAAGATTAATTCCTTGCCTCAGAAATATCCAAGCTCTTTCTCCTGTGATATTTTGCCTCTTCGCTTCTTAATTTTTCAGAAAGCAAGATTCTTGCCATGCAGCTGCTTCCGCCGTGGTTGAATTTGGAAAACAAGCTTTTGCCATGGTGTATTTTCCCCACCTGCCACCTTTGTGCCCCTCCGTGTTCACAGGGGGAGCATCGGATGCGATGTGTGCCAAGGCCAGCTCTCTGAATGTCATTTTTGGGTAAGTTCTGAGGCCAGCTCTGATCTCTTGCTTTCTGCCAGATGATTTGCCCGTGCAGGGCTGCTGTGGTTTGCACAAGTGTTGTGTGACACCTCTCCAGTTGCCATAGCAACACCCAGCCAAGCGGGCACAGGTTGGTTCTGGTCTGCAGGAACAGGGACCGAAAACAGAGAACTGAAGGTGAAAGCAATTCAGACTGAGCAACAGCCTTAAAGCAGGCAGGATAAGAGTCTTTTGCATCCCTTCAGCTAGGACAGATTGTTTTTTCCTCACCTTTCATTCAAAGAAAATGAGAAAGGGTTGCAAACCTGCTGGATGCTCCTCCTGAGCATCACGGTGGGCTCTTGACCTTGGCTCAGGCCAGTGCCATCTTGGAGTCTTTGCCCCTTGCCTTAAGTCCCATTTCCCTTCTTCCTTTTCCCTTTTCTCCCTTTTCCCTTTTCCCATTTCCCTTCTCTCCTTTTCTCCCTTTCTCTCTTCCCTTTTCTCCTTTGGGTATTTTGACCTCTAAACATCTCTCACTGCTATACAGGAACTTGAGGCCATAGAGGGATTTAAGGCCATAAAGGTGTTGGACCTTCAGCTGAAGTAAACCAAACAGCCTAGAAATCACCTTATAACAATTCAGATTTTATCCACACACCTATTTTTTAAGTCAGTTGTTTAACTCTGGGGGATATTTTCTGTGTAAACCAAATCTCCCTGTGCTCCAGTTTAATTTGAGCCTTCTATGGAGTTACCTTTTGGTGTCTTCAGAAAAACCCGACAGCTTAATTTAGCTGGAAATAGGTGGGATTTGGACGTGGAATTCATGCAGTTTGCAGACCTATGATCTCTGGAAATGAGTAGGTCTTCCTAATTTATAAACCTCTTCCTGGAATCTCTAATTTGGCAGGTGTCAGCTTCTCTTTTGCAGAATTCATAAAAAAATTGATGATTCCAACGGAGCCTCTGCCATCGTTGATCCCACTTTATTCATGACACAGCAAAACTGCAGCAAGGTAGAAAAACACCCAAAAAACCCCACCCAATCCCCCACAACTCAGGGATTGCTGCAGTGCCTGGGAAGAGGGCACATGGGAGGGAGAGATCACACCATGAGCTGCTGGAAAAAGTAGCACTAAATGAGAAAGAAGCCATCAGCTAGGAAGAAAACATCACAGTTTTTACAGTTGTTTGAATTCCTTGAAAGTAAAGTAAAACATAGAATGAGGTCAAGAATCATTCCTACCTAAAATAATTCCTAAAGGGAATATAGAACACTTTGGGATGATACAGAAGTTAATTATTTCTGCTTCTTCTAGTTGCACACCAAGGTAAGAATTATTTGTTAGGTGATTGTCACTTCTGCTGCTCACGCTCTACAATCTGGGGTCCATGTGTTTGCTTGATATTCATTTGGGAAGAAAGTGTTGCAGCTGCAAAGTTCTTTGCAAGCTGAAGAATTTTTTCCATATTGAAAGGGGAAAAAAAAAATCCTGAATTCTGTTGACAGATGTAATAGAGAAAAAGGATTGTCAGATACAGAGCTGAATAATCTTCAGTCCATCTCTTAGAAATTTAAGGGAGCTTAAATTGAATATTGGTGTTATGGGCTTTGTGAAATCCACAGCCACAGCGGGCAATTTAATTTGTCGGCTATGAAAATGTTCAGAACTATTTCCAGTTAAATTCTCTGCTCTCCCTGCCAAAACAATTCACTTCAGGAGCGTGATGGATTTATAGGAAGTCTTTTAGAGAGACCCTTCCAAAAAACACCCCTAAAAGCCCCCCAAACAAAGAGCCCAGCTCTCCAACCTCCTCACTCCTCGCAGGGCTGGGGGTCTCGCAGCAGCACAGGGATCACCCTGCACCCTGCTACAGCCCAGCTCCTGCTGGGTGTCCAACCCAGAATTACAGCTTGTGCTACAACATAGCTTGGCAAAATCTGCCCTGGCTGGATTTAAGGATTTTGAGGGATGTAGATACCACTCAAGATGCTTAATTACCTTCCCTGTTGAGACCTGGCTCTGATAGAAGGGCTTGCCTGGGATCACAGAATCCCAGACTGGTTTGGGTTGGAAGGGACCTTAAAGCTCCCCCAGTGCCCCCCCTGTCATGCTCAGGGACACCTCCCACCAGCCCAGGCTGCTCCAAGCCCCATCCAACCTTGGACACTGCCAGGGATGGGGCAGCCACAGCTTCTGGGCTCTCCATCCTCACAAGGAATAATTTTCTCTTAATATCTGACCTCAATATTCCCTCTTCCAGTTCAAAACCATTCTGCCTTGTCCTATTGCTACACACACCTGTAGAAAGGATGCTGTGGTGTTCATGTCCAAGCTTAGGATGCCCACCTTTAGGTGTCTGTAGCTATGCATGTTTATATGTCCAAGCTCCTGTTGTGGTCAGTGCAGTCACTCAATAAGGTCCTTGGAGTCTGTTTTTGCTCTCTTTTTCTAATTGCTTTTTGGCAAGGCCTTGGGGTGGGCATTTTGGTTTTGTAAAATAACATTTTGCAATCACATCACCTTGTGTTGGCTTATGAACTCCCTGTAGTTCAGACCACAGGTTAACTCAACCAACCCTGGACAGGTTTAGGCATCATTCCCACGTTAAATATTTTATTCCAGCACACCTCGGCAAATGTTTCTTGCACAGAAGATGAAAGAGCAGTGAATACACAGCCAAATTTTTGACTGGCTATGCTCATGATAGCCTCGGCTTTGATGAGCCCTTAATGTGCTTCTGGGATGAAACCTCCCCCCCCAGGATATGACCATGAAATTTCAGCCAAATTACAATACAATCCTTTGTCTTGGTTTTAGTTCCTATAATGATTAGCCAGGCATGATTTCTTCTTCTTTTCCCTTCTTTCTTTCTTTTTTTTTTTTTTTTCCTCTTTTTTTATTTCAGGCTGTAATGCATTATTATCAGATCAGTATGCTAATTTATACTACAAAGAAATTAAAACATTTGCTGTGGCATTAAGTTATTACTTTAGATATAAATCCCTCATGGCAGCATATAGTAACTCTCCATTTTAATGCCAGGCCCAGAGATGTGTAAGAGACAAATTATCTCCCAACAACAGAGATTTTAGAGCCTGGTTTAGTCAGTTTTCATGAAGTCTGGATGATATTTTTAACCACTGTGGCAGGTTGCATCTTTTTTTTAAGTGTTTCCACTCCTGTGGGTTTCATATCATCCTTTTGGGCAACAGATAGGAATCCAGCCCAGGAGAGCCCAGGGAAGCTGATTCTGATGTGAGCTGAATGGTGAAGGAAGGGTGAGAATGGGGCATTGGATGAGGAGGGTGAACCTGACCCTGGTAGCACCCTTGGGGTGGGGATGGGGTGGGTGGGTGCTACAGGTTAAGCTGTGTGGGTGTCCCACCGGAAGGGTGGCTGAGCCATTTTCAGCAGAGGTGTTTTCCACTGGAAAAAAATGTGACACTGGCATCTTTCAAAAATCTCAAAGAAAATTTCTGATCACAAAGAAATTTTCACCCAGGAAAGCAGAAAAATGAATGGTTACTACTTTTTCATTTCATTCCCAAAACACAGACTTTTTTTTACCGTTACTCAAATATTTGATCTCCTAAGCTAAAGCAGATTTTATTAAAAACTGAGACTTCAGATTTTAAGCTGGATCCTGAGATAGACTTGGCCAGGTACGAGATAATATTTTCATGATGTGACAGCAACATTTTTAGAACTTCCTCTGCCTGGGGAAATTTTTAAACATGAACTGTTGGGATTTGGATTTGGACTGAAAAAGAAACTCAAAATGTCAGACTTTCTGATGGAAGAGAAAGTTTGTATTTCAGCCAATGCCAATAAATGGGCTGGTTCAGATCTCAGCTTCAAGCAGGCTGATGTTGCCATCTAAGCCCAGAACAGCTGGAGCTGGAGCAGTACATGATGGACAAAACCCCATCTCTGCTCCTTTCCTCATCACCATCCTGTGTACAATTTATATTTATGTGTCTGTAAAATAGAGAACCAGGGATTTTTCTTTGGGACACATCCACAGTTAGACCTAAAAGATCAGCCTCCTCCTGCCCAGGCAGTGTTTTTGTGCCGTGTTTTGCAGAAAGCAAGTGCAGAGGTTGAATTTGTGCCCAAGCATGGTTTGGGCACCCAAAATTCTCCACGTGCTTTATAAACACCAAGGGCTCAGTTATCCCTCCAGCTTCCACTGGATGCAATGAGAGGTGGAGGCATACAACTGATGCAAAATCATGTCCTGCTCAATGGCACTTCTTGCTGTCCTGGTGAAGGAGCCAAGGGATATTTGAAGGACAGAAGGAGATAGAAGGAGAGTTTCGAGCATGGGGAGGAGGCCAAAGCATGGAAACCTAATGTTGGATATTCTGCATTTAAATTGCAAACTCTAAATTGTTAAAGATAGAGAGGAGAATAAATTTTGTTTGGACTCTCTCATCTCAGTGGGAGATCTTTGTGTACTGCTTCTCACAGGTTCAAATGCTTCCCAGTCCACAGTTGTGCCCTTCAAAGCTAAATGTTTAGTTTTAGAGAAAGATAAGAGAGATGATGGAGGACTGAACAGGGCCCCTGGGGTTGCTGGATCCCCCACTCCCACGTTGCCAGCCACAGGCACATCCCTGGCCAAAATAGCTCATGGGAGTCTGGTTTTCCAGAAACCCCTTTGGAGCTGAGCAACAGGCAGAGCAAAACCTGGGAAATGGGCATGTGTCCCAAAGCCCTCAGAGGGAGGAGAGGATGAACCAGTTCCTTGGTGCTACATCAATCCCTGAGATGTGGGAGATGCCTTCACCCAGGAAAGTGCCTCTTGATTAAAGTCTTGCAGAACCTAAAGCAGCATCCCTGCAAGGCTGCTGCTCTCCTCTAGCTCTGCCATGCAGAACAACACTCCCATTGTTTCCACCTGCAGCTGTCACCTCTCTCTTTAATTACTAATTATGTTTTCATTACATTTACAGCATTAATTTATGGGGTTTTTTAAGTGATTATCGTCCAGAGCTGATTTGCATGGATATTTGGATGAATTATTTTATCAGAAATCAACATGCACTGCCAGAGAATTTGCTCAGGCCCATGTTTTCTTCAAAGGAAGGAATAGAGGTGACTGTTTGCAATCCATCAGCCTTGGAAACTCTTGCTTTGGGCAGGAAGCAGCAGCATCACTTGGCCAGCAGACTCATAACAGACTCCTCTGGCTGCTGGAGTGAATAAAGCAGTGCAGGGACATGCTCAAAGGGACTAATTTTGGTTATGTTGGGGTGATTCTTCATGGATACCTATGTTGCAAAGTCCTGAGTGACTATAAAAAAAACTTTTTCCCACTTTGGGACCAACCAGATGGTTCCCAGCACCAGCCACTGACCCATGTGGTGCTGTGGTCCTGTTCCTACAAGCACTCAGGGTGCTTAAAATGTTTGTAGTGGCTTTTTTGGATCATCACAGGATTCCTTTTGCCACTGGGAACTGTTTCTGGGTAAAAGCTCTCTAGATCATGCTTCTGATGGATCCCTAGCCAGCCCCAGCCCAGGTCCTGGTTCTTGTCATTAACCAGCCTTCATCCTGGTCCTGAGTTCATTCTCTGTTTTTCAAGTTTCAGGGGGATTTCAGGAGATCTTTTCTCTCCTTGTTGTGTCAGGAATGTTTCAAACCCCCAGAAATACATGAAACATTTTGTGATTTTATCGATCCTGGTTCTTATCCATCTCAGCATTATCCCAGCTTCAAAAGTTTTGTCTGTAGAACCCTGGTCTGCCTTGACCACTGTCCCTGGTGGGTGTCACTTCACAGGGGGGGCTGGAAGACTTTTGGTAGAGCCCTGGTATCCTTTACTCACAAGAAGTGACAGGAGGCTCCTGATATTTGAAATAATTGGAATTTTTTTAGGAAACAGACCATTTCTGCTCTCTGGATGCATTTTTTCAAGCTAACCCACCAATGATCTAAGGGCTGGCCCTGATTTAAAAGTCTCTTCCCCCTGTCAAATGTCATGTGTTGAAAGCAAAGAATGAAACCACCTCCTCCAAAAATAATCCATCCAAAAATCATCTTCACCAAGACACTCATCCTGTCATATAGAGAAGCTCTTCCTACAGATACCACTCAAAACCTTTGAATGTGAAATGATAACAAGAATTTTGGAGATGGGGGCAGCCACAAGCAGGCAGTAGCTCTGGGGCACTTCTCTTTCACTTTCCCATGTATATAAACATAAAATCTTTTAATATATACCAGAAGAAAAATGTGTTTCCATCAGGATTAAAAAGGTGAAGATTTCCAGAGAAGCAGAGGAGTTACAGCTTGCCTTGTCTGTGTTTTATCATCTGCTGGTAGCCTGCTGCTACACAGCAGGGGAGATAACATGATTTCCCTGAGGGATTTTCATTATTTGAGCAAATACAGCAGCTACATCAGAGGTGGAGGGGTGACAACGGGAACTGACAATAATTTCACCTTTTGTTTCTTATTCAGTCTTCAAAACTGTCACATGGGGAGAAGAAAAGCAAATCACCATGAGGCAGGAGTGGGCTGAGAGCCTCCCAAGAGCTGGGATGTTGAGGGGTGGGAGTCAGAGCTGGGTTTTTGGGGATGAGGGACAAATTGTCTCCCATCTCCAGGCTTGGGAACACTTTTTGTGGAAGGTGCTTTGAGGTGAGCAGTTATAAAAGAGGTAGATGTTAGTTTCATCATTAACTTTAGTGCTCCTTACTGAGCAGCTGTGCAGCACTACCTGCTTTCCAAACCCAGGGAAGCCCAGTGTGGGATGCTCCAAATCTCTATATTTCTGTGCCATGTTCATTTTGGGATAGAGCAGCAAACCCCTGCAAAGGGAACATGTACAAGGTCCTTTCTGCGTGATGAAGCTGAGCAAGTGCAAAATCTATTCATGTAAAAGACAAATCAAGCCCATTCTACTTACACAGGACCTCTATGGGCACAAGTTGATCCTGGGGAGAGTCAGAGTGGACACAAGAGGAATCTTTTTCCCCATGAGGACAGTCAGATTTGGAATGGTGTCCCAGGGGAAGTGATGGATTCCCCCACTTTGGAAAGTTTGAAATCTCAGCTCAAGGGGGTGCTGGGACTTCTCATATAAACAATAATATCAGAAGGGTTGGACCAGATGATCCTTGAGGTCCCTTCCATCCTGACATTCTAATAAAATAATAATAATAATAATAAAATAATAAAATAATAAAAATTAAAATAAAATAAAATAATAAAAATAATAAAAAAAGATTCCTTAGGGATCAAACAAATGGAAGATGGAGAGCATAGCTCTGGTTCTCCCTCCTGCCAGCTCCTCTAACACTGTGTTGGGGTTGAAGTAATACCACAGTGTGGGGGTTAGAAATCTGTACTGGTTTATAACCCAGTTATGATAATTCCAGATTGGTTTGGGTTGGAAGAGACCTTTAATACTATCCAGTGCCCCCCCTGCCATGGTCAGGGACACCTCCCACCAGCCCAGGCTGCTCCAAGCCCCATCCAACCTTGGACACTGCCAGGGATGGGGCAGCCACAGCTTCTGGGGGCAACCTGGGGCTCAGCACCCTCACACATTTCTTCTCATGACTTTGTCCTGGCTTGAGAGGCTCAGGATAAAACAACCCATAGTGAACGCACTGCCCTGAGCCCACCTGGGACTCAGGGTTATAAAGGGTTAAAAAGTGGGCATGCATCTTTCTAAAGAATATTTTTAGCAATTGGTGATGCTCTTAAGTCACGCCTAGGCGCCCTCTTGTCGCACCCCAAGGGGTTTTTTCCTTCTCCCTCCCAGCAAAGCCCTCCCTTGGAGGAGAAGGAGTGTCTGGCTTTGCTGCTGGGACCTCAGCCCTGCTGCAGACCCCCTCTGGCAGTGCCCATCCAGGCAGGATCCCTGCTGGCTTTGGGAAGAGCAGCTCAGCACCTGGAGGGGAGACAGGCCATGGTGTGCTTTGTCTGCAGACACCTCCTGGCAATCAGGACTCCTTCAGCTGCTCCAGAACACCCAGCTCCCAGGGGGTGCTCTCTCCAGGCTCTGCTGGGGTATGTGGGAATGTGAAGAGAGAGCAGGGATGCTCCTTAGAGCCCCTTGACAATGCCACTGGACAAGTCAATTAGATTTTGTTCTCTTCTCCTCATTTGGCTTCTCTGCTGTGCTCATCAGCTGATGGGTGTCATTTTCCCTCCCTGCCTGGCAGCTCCAGGGTGCTCCAAGCTGTAATTTGCTCATGCTGGTGCTGGATCAGACTTTTGCAGTGTGGGTGCTCATCCGTGGAGCCACTGGTTAACCTCTAGCACAGGATAATGCAATGAGAGGATGCTTCCCTGGCAGGGAGTCACTTCTAGCCCAGAATTATATTTCCCATTAGAAAATGAGATTATTTTTCTGAAAAAATACCCCGCTTCTCCTCTCCTGGTCATGTTCTCTGCTCTGTTCTTTCACTGCCTGTGCACTGGGACATTAGTAAAAGCATCTGATGGTGTAATTTTCTTTTTGATGCTTATTTACACAAGCAATTGGACTGGCTCTAATCCTAAACCCAGCAGAGACCTCTGTGCCTGTCCCTTCGTGTCACAGCTAGGGTAGCAGGACCTGCCCTGGGTGTTGGGGCAGGAAGCTCCCTGTTCCAGGAGGCACATCCCTGGGCCAGGTCTCTCTCCCCTATCCCTCTTTCAGCCCCGGGGATGGTCAGGCTCATAGGTAAAAGCAAGTTATTGACAATCCAAACACCAGAGTATGGGTTTATCCTTATGGCATTACCCTCCTGCCCTCCCCTGGACCCCCCCCCCAGACCCCATATTACAGTGGGGTTTGCATGCATGGCTGCTTTGTGCTTGCTAAGAGCACAGACACCCTGCAGGGCTCTGCTCTTGTGTTTCGTCAGCATAGCTCAGGGTTTGCTCTGTCCTCCTCTCTCTGCACTGCTGTTTTTTGCTCTCCCATCTGTTCATCTTTCCCTGAAGCTGGGGGAAAGCTCCCCAGCCTGTCAGAGCCCCCCTCGGTAGTGAGCTGAGCTCTCTGCTGGACATACACACAGCCCTGCTCCTGCCTGGGGACTGGGGATGAGAGGGGGCCTCAGCTCACCCCAGTTTGGACTGGCAGACTGGTCCATTTGAAACCCCAGTCTGAAGCCCCAGAGGATGGACAGACTCCTCAGGCCAGGACTCTGCCAGCCACCAAATCCCCTCCTGCCCATTACTGAGGGAATGACCCTGCCAGGCAGCTTGTTATTGGGTTTTTTATTGTGTTTTTTTTTCTCTTTTTTTTGGCTTCCTGGATTGGACTATAGATTTCCTTTGTTCTTGTGTTGTTTTTTCACCTTCCACCTTCTTGGATAGCTAAAAATAACACATTTCCTCTTGTTAGCAGCCAGCAGCTCTGTGTTCATTGTTCTTAGAGGTCTCCCTGCATATCTCTGCTGGTTTTGTAAACTTCTGTGTCAGAGTTGAGCACTGGTTGTTCTCTCCCTAATTGTAAGGCAACAAGAAGCCACAGCTCTGCCAAAAGGTTTTATTAAAGAATAAAACCAGCCAGCAAGTAATCTATGTGAGCCAATAAAATGGCACCCCATGGCCCCAAGCTAGCAAGCTCATGGAGTTACTCTTAAACTGATATTTTATTTGGAAAATGAAATCAACCTTGACCCACTGCAGTCCATAAAATTAATAAGGCACGATATGCCCCATGCAGATTTGCAGTCCCTACAACACAGGAGCTGAAGGGAAGTGATCACAGGAGGCACTTAACCCCCCCATAACCCATCAGTATGACACATCCCAACCCCCAGAACAGGGAAGGCATTAGTGACAAACTCCCCATTAAAATCCCCATGTGTGGTATGGCTGGGGGGGGTACTTGGCATCTTTAATTTTCTTTGTGTCCCACAGGCTGGGGCTACCCAGGGACACTCAGTGAGCAGAGGAGGCTTTGAGTCCATGGCTCAAGTACAACCATGAAATCTGGGGGGCAGTGAGTGGTGGGTTAGTATGGAGGGTCAGGAATTTGTCTGCTCATCTCCAGGCAAATCCCAGCTCAGCTTCCAGGGCTTTGGAACCAGCCGAGCCTTGCTGAGCAGGGACAGGGAGCTGAGCCCAACATGGGCAGCTTGGTCACTCTCCCTACATCCTACATTTCACTTCTGCTAACTTCAGCCTCCAGCTGTTGGAATCACCAGGCTTTTTTCTGCCAGATGAGAGCATCTCTGGCTATCAGCTCTCTTTTCCCTCTGTTGGTAATTAGAGGCCACACGGAACCCTGCCTTCCAAAAACCACAGACTTTTAATGGTAAGTCTGTTCTTCCCAGGGCTGGTTTCTTTTTCCCAGCTCCTTCTGGCAGCTGACCCTTGGCCATGGGCCTCCCCAACACTGAGTCCTGGGGTGGGACAGAGGTTCCAGTGCTGGACTGGGTCTGCTGGGGATACTGAGTGCAGGGGGTCTGGGCTGCCAGCCCCAGCAGCCACAAATGTACATCATAATATAAATCATTTAACCACCTCTGGCTGCTCATTTTTCTTCCATTCACCCTTCTGCCGGGCCCCAGCTTTGCTGAGCCAGAGCAAATTTTAAAGATTTGACCATTTTCTTGCTCTGTTGTGCTACGTGGCTTTACCAATACAAATAAAACAGAGACAAAATCAAAATGGGATGAGGGAGACTCAGATTTAGTTTTGGGGCTCTCGTGACAAGAAGGACACTGGGGGGCTGGAGGGTGTCCAGGGAAGGGGAATGGAGCTGGGGAAGGGTCTGGAGCCCAAGGAGGAGCTGGGGGTGTATGTCCTGGAGCAGAGGAGGCTGAGGGGAGAGCTTCTGGCTCTCTGACACCCCCTGAGAGGAGGTTGGAGCCAGGGGGGGTCGGGCTCTGCTCCCAAGGAACAAGGGATGGGACAAGAGGAACTTTTGGCACAACTCAAGTTGTGCCAGGGGAGGTTTAGGTTGGAGCTGGGGAAGAATTTCTCCCTGGCAAGGGTTGTCAGGGCCTGGCCCAGGCTGCCCAGGGCAGGGCTGGAGTCCCCATCATCCCTGGAGGGGTTTCAGAGCCCTGGAGATGTGGTGCTGAGGGACATGGGGCAGGGGGGGCCTGGGCACTGCTGGGGTGACGGTTGGACCCAATGAGCTTAAAGGTCTTTTTCAAACAAAATGATTCAGTGATTCTCTGCAGCAGGATGCTCTGGAGCATCTCCTTACTCAAGGTGAGGAGAAACGGGGATTTATCTCCTGTCATCTCCTGCAGGATGAGTGTTAGGGGCTGTGAATGATGCCAGCAGGAGGCAGGTTCCAAGCAGACCAAAGGAAGCAGCTCCTCTTCCCTCTGGGGGTTTCCTGGGGGATTCCTTGCTGCAGGAATCTGCTGTGAGCATCTGTGAGGAGCAACAGTCACATGGAAACCTCCTGTGAGCTGCAAATGCTCAAAGGCTGAGGGGGTCCTGAAAGAGGAGAGGGGCATACATATTGGCCCTGTGATTCCATTGCCATTCACTGTTGTCCTGTCTGAGAGATGAGCCAGAGCTAGAGGGAGATGCAGCCTGACCTTGTGCAGCCCTCTTAACTTCTTCGAGTGCCTTTTCCTTCCATGCCTTTCCTTTCCAGCCTGGATTTAACTCATTTCCAAATTTATTTTTTTTTTCTGTGTCAGGAAACATCCAGGCAGGATCCCGGCAGCAGGGACCCAGCAGCACGGGTGGATACCTCTGGAATGCAGCTCAGACTGAACACCCTGGGAGAGGTGTCACCAAGAGCTATTGTGGTTTTGGTTTTTTTTTTCCAATCCATTCCTTGGCAATATTTTCTCTGTCTTGAAGTGCAGCAAGCCCCTCATTTAAATATTTTAACCAAACAGGCTGGCAAATCTGAATCTTCTCCCTGATGGATTACAGAGCCCATGCAGACACCTCTGGCATCTCAAAGTGGTGCCAGTGTTTGTGTAACCACTGCACATGGCATCTAATTGCTTTGATGCAGGCAGGTTACAGGGTGTGCTCGAGTGGAAAGGGATGAAAGTTGCCAACATGAGGAATGAGTTGGGATATCAGAGCAGGCAGATCTGTGGACAAAAACAAGGGATGGCAACAACTGTCAGCATTAAATTGCTTGGCTGTTTCCCTGCCTGCTGCAAAGTGACTTTTCACAATACATTTCCCAACGTGCTGAATCTTATTTTAACATTAATGCTCCCCCAGGCTTTCACATCTTGTTTTCCATGAGTGGATCTCCAAGCTCTTCGTCAGCCTTATTACATAGCAGGTGGGGAAACTGAGGCACGGGAGGGGATCTAATTCAATCCAAATCATTCAGTGACAGAGAGGGGAGGGGATTCCTCCCCCCCCAAAAAAACCAAAACCAAACCACACCTCCTGCCATGTGTCCTCCTGCAGTGTCCCCAGGCAGCAGGAGAGCAGTGGGGATGAGAGGGGCTGAGCAGGCTGGTGGGGTAGGGACAGCCCCAGGAAGGTTGGAGGAAGGTGAGGGGGGGGGTGGCAGGGAGAATGGGGGCTGCTGTGTGTGTGTGTGTGTGTGTCCTTCCCTCTTCCTGGAAAGGGAGAGAGAGGAATGAAAATAATTGAGCAGGAAGTTTAAGTTAATGAGCAATTAATTCCTTCAGCAGAATTAACGTCTTCACAGCCTCATTGGAGTGATTTTGCATATCTGGAGATAATAATCTGACCTGAGGGAAGGCAAGGCATGGCTGCAGAGGCTGTGGACAGTCCCATGGGGCAGTTTTGGGAAAGGGGCAGGTTCCTTCTCTTTCTCCCCCAGGTTCTTCTCTGTCCTGCTTCTCTGTTCCTGCCTCTGCCTTTCAGGTGTGAAACAAAGTACTGGCAGCTTTAATAACCCCCAACCTCTGATCTGCCCCTCAAACTTTCCCAAATGAACCAAATTACAAGATGTACCAGGTTTTCACCTTCACCAACTCTCTGAAAAGACAAGGGGACCTTCCCCATGGAGGCAGGAGGTCTTCTGCTGTTCTTCAAACCATCCTAGAAGGATGGAGAGGTTAAAGTTTCTCCCCAGGCTGCAGGAAACCTTTAGTGAGTGTTGGGTAGGCTTCAGGCTCCTCACAGGATTGCTCCCAATAAATAAAATTATTATTTCTCATCTTTGCAGAAATGAGTCAAATTTGGAGAGATTTCTGGTGTTTCCAGCCCTTAGTGATGAGGTTAAACAGGTTTTGGACTCCCCTTATCTCCTGCACATTCCTCAGGAGGTGAAGGGAGGCAAGGATGAATTGGTATTGCAGCTGCCTCTGCAGCCATTTTTATTTGACCTTTTATTTTGTGTCTTTTATGCTGGTTTTCTCAGACATCTGCAGTGAGATTGCTCTTTTCCTGGATTTAGCAGCACTCCAGGCCTCCCACTCCTGCTTTTATGGAGTGTGCAGTGATCAATTGGGCAGGTTTTGTATAACTTTCCAAACAACACAGAGGAAAAGCACACCCAGCACTGATGGTTCTTATTTAGCCACACTACTAAACCATCTCCATCTACCCCAGCTTCTTGAGTGTGACAGTATTTGAGAGAGCCTTGCTCACTGCTGATTGCTTATATGGAGCTGATTTAAGGTCCCTGCTGAGAGCAGAGGTCCCACGTTCAGATCTAAGCTTGGCTCAGGATTTGATGGGGCTGGGGAAGGCATAGATCTTCTAATTTTTGCTCAAAACATCCTCCCACTGATACCAGTGGGTTCCTTTGAAGTTCTTGATCAGCTCAGATCCCAGCCCACGGAGCAGCTCAAGGCTGGAGGTTTCAATTGATGTAAATCAGCTGAGCTCTGTCAAACCCAGTGGAGCAGAGACAATTTCCACTTTTCCAGTTGTCATACTTGTCTGTCCCTCCCCAGGAGACCTCAGGCACCTGGGTATGTTCATCTTCACAGTACCAGGTACTGCTCTCCCTGCTAGAGGTGATGATAGGGTACAAAGAAGTGAACTGGTAGCCCCACACATTTGTTATCTATTGCAAGTAAATTGCAAATATTTCTTCAGGACACTAATCCCATCAAGGATCCACATAAGCTGGATCCCTACCACCACTGGGGACCTTTGGAAATGACACAAGGTCTTTCATAAGTTGACAAGTGCCTTCTTGAGTCCTCTGAGCTGGTGTTGGATGTAGAATGCTGGTGAGGGATCCCAAGGACAGACCCAGTGATGCTCCTGGAGCTCTCTGGCCTCCTGGTGTCTGTGTCCTGGTGGGAGGAAGGGAGGGAGATCTGAGAAGGGCTGCAGGAGGGTTTGCTCTCACTGCAAGCTCCTGCACCACTTTCCTGTCCATGGCTTTTTCTTCTTCAGGAACCATCATGAGCTAACACCTCCTGAAGAGCAACACAGAACAGAGAGGTGTGGAGCTGGGGAACCATTCTCAAGAGCACTGAAGAGATGCAGATCAGAGCTGAAGTCTTAGCTCACATCAGAGGTTTCTACAGCAGTCCATGGTCTCTTGTGGAGTTCCTGGAGGGGCTGAATGAAGGTCCCAGGCTTCTCACATATCTGTGGAAACCCCCTGTCCCTGAAGTTCCTAGGAACACATTTTCTGTCTAAACTCACATTTGCTTTTTGATACAAACCCCAGAAGAATAAATAAATTTTATAGAGTGTCCTGATGGCACTGATATCTCCCCCCACATTTTTTTTTTTTTTAACTCAGCATATCCTGTCTTTGGTCATTAAGCACAACCAACAGCATGAACATTTCATGAGCAGATAGTTAAATTTTAATTTCCCCGTTGAATTCATTAAGGTGTGATCATGCATCTGAATTGCATTTAGCAACCTGGCAAGGAACCAAATCAAACATGACATAGTGACAAGGTTTCCTTTTTCATTCTACTTCATCACCCACCCCCACCCTTGCCCTGTTAAAATGTGTTGTTTCTTTCCCTCCTGAACATTTCTTAATCAAAGTCTTTGCTAAACTGAAGGAAGAGCACCCTGCCCTAAGCACCAGTCAGAGATGTATACAATGCACCAAAAAGAGGTCTGACAGAATTTATTGTTTATGTTGGCAGATGGAGTAATAGCAAAAAAAAAAAACCCAATGCAGGTGTTCTGCAGAGAACAACAGTGGTCTCTGTTGTAATCCTTAATTTATTATATCAAATAAACTGCAGGCAGGCAGAGCCCACAGCAACTGTGCTTTCTGTACTTCAAAACTCCTTCCATCTCCTATTTGTGATTTCTAGGAGGGCAGAAATGATCTCATGAGTGCAGGAGGCTCTCTGTGCAGAAGAGGAGAAATCCAAGGCCCAGCAAGGTGGATCCTCTCTTGTGCTGAGTCCCACAACTTATTCCACTCATTAATTTGCATTGCCTTCTCCCAGCTCCAGCTTTATCTTTTCTGCTGTCTGCTTTCACTCTTTGAGAACCAGAGTAGGCAAAAACAACTCTGGAGGGGACACACACGTGGTATTGTGCAGAAGAAGGATTAGTAAGACACACATCAAGGGGGGACAAGGTAGATCTGTATGTAGCTCCTTCTACACATCCCTCCCTCCCAGGACTCTCCTCCTCTCATCTCTTTCTTAGAGACCTTGTCCCTAGCTTGATATTTGCAAGACCCAAGATCTGTCCCACTTTCTTCTCTCAGCCCCAGATTTCCAGGTCCTCCTTGCTCAGGAGTCTCTTACCAAGTGATCCAAGTGCTTGGAAATGTGTTGGGAAGAAGAGTAATTTGGTCTTTCCACTCATCTCTGGGAGATTCCCAATACCCTGCAGGTTCCTGCAAAGAGATCACTCACTCAGGGGAAGAAGGACAGGTCTGGTCTCCTCCATCAGAAGACCCAGCCAGATATTCCAGACAAGATTTCCACTCTGTTCTGGGTGTCAGTCTTATCATTGTATTTCCAACACAGTCAAAAGTTGGGGAAACCACTCATTCCCATGCTGCCATCTGCATTTCTGAGCGTGGTGTGTGGTCTATGCAAGGAACTGGTTGTATGCCAAAATGTGCTTTGGAGACGTCTGTGTACCTGATGTCTCATATAATATTTTGCATGAGCAACTTAGCAACCCCTGCTAAAACAACCATCCAGCTGGGTGGGTGGCAAACCAGCTAGAAACAAAGTGGGAATTGCTTTTAAAACACTTACTGCTCAGTCCAAGTCGAGTCAGCACGAGCGTTCGAGTTGCTGATGAAATGGAGGATGAGCAGGAGCAAAGTTAGAGAGGAGACCAGGTGCACCTAGGGCAAACCAGGACTGTGACACTCACCTCTGAAATGATCCTCCAAGGAACTGCAGCTTGGTGGAGGAGGGAAGTGTCTGGAGATGAGGATAACACCTGAAGATGGATTGTGAATGCCTATGGCAGGCCCTGAGATGGGAGTTGTGTCAGGGGAGCTATGGGCTTGTTAAACCTCAGCTCAGGTTGGGTTGGTGTTTGTTTTCCTTCTCACCTTTTGCTACCAATCGTGTTCCTACAAATCTGGCCTCATAGCTTAGAAGATGCTTCTCGGTGTTACTGCAAAAGACAGCTGGTATGAAAGCACAGGGAAACAGGGTGAAAAGGATGGACTGGCTGCCTAGAAAAGCCTGGAAGCCCCATCCCTGGAAGTTTTTAAGGCCAGTCTGGATGGGCTCTGAGCAATCTGATCTGGTGGGAGATGTCCCTTGCCCGTGGCAGGGGGGTTGGAACTGGATGGTCTCAAAGGTCCCTTCCAACCCTGAAAATTCTCTGATTTTATAAAAGGCAGATCTGGCCCTTGCTTGGGCAGCCTGGCCTAGGGGTGTCCTGCTATCCTCTGAATGCATGGGAGAGGGGGAAGCTGTTGCCACACATCAGCTCTGGGGAAGAAATTCCCACTAATCCCCACTTCCAGCCCCCTCTCCAGCAAAGAGAAGGGCAGGATGAGCTCTGAACCACCGCTCCCTCCCATGCTCTGCTGGAAAAGGGACAAAGTAATTTCCAGGGGCTAAAGCAATCGGGAAAGATAGTTCACAAAAGCAGTGGGTGCTCTGAATACTGACACAATGTTCTTCCGAAAATGAACACAATTTGTCTGGGTGGCTAATCAGCCCTGCTGCTACAGAAGTGTGCTGCCTCTCCATTTACACGGCTTTGGCTCTAACTTTCGCCCATTAGGTCTTCATTCTGTCGCTCCTTGGAAGATTAAGGTACCATTTAGTACTTGATATTTTTCCCTACGATTGTTCTTAGGCAGCATAATCAAGTTACCTCATCTCTTGAATGTGTTGAAGAGACTGAGCAAGATGTTTCTGGGACAGAGCTCTGCCATTTCTGAATGGGATTCGCGAGGAATTCCACTGCCCGCATCCCCACCTCCTAATTTTTAACAACCTTTTTGAAACGTCAAAACTGAGGACCTTCTTCCAGCCATGAACACAGGGAAAGTCAGTTGCAGACCCCACTCATTAATTCCCCTTTTCATATTTTCCAGCATCCTCCAAACCCATTTTTCAGTGCTGCCGTGGGGGCTCCTGCTCAGTTGCCCATCACAGAGAATCCCTCCCACACCCCAGCTTGACACTGTCCTTCCACAAACAGTTTCTATTTTGGAGGCCTGGCCTTCATTTGTGGGAATTTTTTGTTGTTTTGTGTTTTTTTTTTTTCATTAAGTGGCCTCAAGCTTGTTGTTATTCAAATTATACATTGTTGGAATGCATCTGATTTATTCAGGTGTTCAGGCTATCCTGACTTCCCTATCATCTTCACCGTTGTTGATTGCTCTGCCAGTCTTTGTGACATCTGTAATTATCAGCAGTGATTTTCTCCCAGATCATAGCTAAAAATATTGAATGACCTGGCCTAGAAGTCACTGGCAGAATCCAAAAGTAACATCCCCATTCAGCCAGGCCTCCCTGCTGCTAGCCACTCTTTGAGAGCTGTCAGCTAACCCAGCCCCAGCACATTTAACATGCACTCTGCTAATTTGGCACCAAATTCATTATAAATATACCAGAATGTTGTGCAACAGGATACCCAAAGCTTAACAGGAATCAATTCTTCTTCTTTGTAGGAGACTATTTTGGGTCTAAACAAAAGAAAAGAAAATCACCAAAACTCATTGACTGGTGTGAATCACATCCTTACCACTTGTTCTCCTTTGAGGCTTCGACCACTCTCTTATTTAGCCTGCAGGGACTAGCATAAAGTTAACAGAGCAGCAAACACCCAAATTATATATTCTCCTTTTGAACTCTAACACACTACTGGCATCCATTCAGTTTCCTGCAGGTCTCCCAGTAATCCAAGATTAGGAAAAAAATCAGCACAAGTGGGGCAGAGCATGCCGTAGCCAATTATTTGAGGAATCCCTGGTGAAAAGAATCACGGTCTGCCATTTTCCAACTTTCCATGTTCAAAATAGTTATTGCAAGGAGCTGAAAGTTACTAAAATGATTAAATGAAAAAAAAAAAAAAAAAAAAAAAAAGTAAAGAACTTGAAATGGTTACTCATGGTCTGGAAAGTTGTGCTGCCTCCCGAAATGACAGAGGGAACAAAGAGCTCTTTCAGCCAATTTGCAGAGTTGGTCTCTTTGTTTCACTGCAGCAGAGAGGCTGGAGAAGATTTACAGCAGGATACTCTGGAGATGAAAGGCAAGGATGCCCACCCTGGGAGGCAGGAGATGTGATGCAATTGTCCTAAAAGGAAGAATTGTGGTCACAGTGAAACAAAAGATGACTGAATACAAGCCACAAAAATGGAGAAAATGTTTTGTGGGGCGTGACTTGCAAAATATCATGATGTTAGTTTGTAGCTTGAAGCCAATTGCATTCCTAAGAGAAAAAATGAACATGAGTGGAGAAAATACCACTCAGGGGATCACCCTTCTGAAAGGTGGTGTGAAATGAGATGACAGATGCTTTTCTGGTAGAAGCAGTTCCTGAATGGGGCAATAGGAGATTCACTTTGTTCCCCAAAGACCGGGGATGAGAAGATCATATCCATGCTCGTGTGAATGCTTTATCACAAATCCAAAGGGAAAACCAGCTGCAGACACTCTGAACCTTCCCCCTTCAGATGGTTATGTATCTTTCCTGGGTGGTGGGTCCACAGCTCCCAGCTCTGGGCTCTTCTACCCCCTGCATCTCCCTTCCAGCATCTGAGCAAGGAGGTAGAAGGACTCCACACCCAGAAGTTCTTTAATATCTCCTTCACCATCACCCCCTCATTTTTCCCTTTCCAAAGCCATTCTCTGAATTAATTCCAAGTTCTTAGGAAATTCAGAGTAAAAGAAAATAATATTTTCAGTGAATCAACAGTTTGCTGCAAAGTCACCTTCTGCCCCGAGCAGTCTCCATGGAAGCTGCAGCTTTTGGCATCTCTTGAGCTTCATTTGTGGGACACTGCTCTTTGCTGTGACCAGTGCTGTTCCATCGAAGGCAATCAAGACACTTGAGGTTGTGCTTGTCAAGGAGCTGCCCCTGGCAGTGGGGAGGATGGATCTGCTATCCCCAGTTAATCAGCAATGATTTGGGATGAGGGGAGTAACCCCACATCTGACACCACCCACACTGACTTCCACCAGCACCCAGCCCAAGCCCCAGGGAGCTGCATCCATCACACTTTATTAAAAAGTGGCCAAAGCACCAGAGGCTGCTGTGCAGGAGAGGGCATCCACACAAAAGCTGACATTAACAATGTAGAAGTAAAGTCTTGAGTTATTCTCCTGTGAAATCTTAAGCTTAAGTACTGTTCCCCTGTCACTGGCTTCTCATTCTCCCAATTTTCCCCGCATCTTTTTTCATTTCCTTTCACTTTATTTTTCCCTGCTCCTCTGGGCTGGGCTGCTTGTTTGGGATAGATTTATGACTCTTTGTATTTTGTGCGATTAATAAATCCTGTTGTGATTTATGCTTTGGGAGGCTTTAGTGATTCTACTTCATTTTCCATTGCATGGTCTCTCTCTGGGATCAATGTTTTTGCACAATAGGAAGTGATTAGATGTTGAACTGTCACACTGTGAGGGTTCATCAGCCTTAATTCTTCACTTCGGAGTATTTTGCTTTGGCGTGATTTATTGCTTAAAAAAATGATGCCGGTGATGTGGTCTGGGTGTGCTTGAAGGTGGATTTCTGCAGGGTTCCTTTGAGTTCAAGGAGCACCAAGAACTGGATTTTCCACCCAGAGCCTGATCTCAGGGGGGTTTGTCTGATGTTTGGAGAGGCTGGAGCACACTGGTGAGGTCCCTCCTGCCTCTGCTAGGGATGGGCAGGCCTAAGGGCTCTCCAAGGTGACCAGCACTGGTGTGCAACCATGCTGCAACTCAGGCAGGATCTGGCAGGACTTTGGAGAACATTTTGCACCAGAAAGGTCTGATCTTGTCCTTGTCCTGCACCTTCTGCAGTTATTTATATGCCAGTGTAAAGAGGCAGTGGCTGCATCCCAGCAAATCCGGCTGCTGACATTTTCTCATCCACTTTGCCTTGATAGAAATGATGGCACAGAGGTCCAGAGAGAGGCAACTCAGGCACAGTTGAATCACATGCTTTTTTTTTTTTTTTTTTTTTTTTTTTCCTTGGCAAGTCAGACCTGCTATAGAAGATCATTGCAGCTTTGTGGCTCTCACTTGCAGCTGTTAATCAACAAGCCACTGGGTTGTGTTTCAAAGTCCTCCAAACTGCTTAGGAACACCCAGTAGAAAAACATCTTCCCTTCTCTTCCCTCCCCACCTCAACACCACCCTCCAAAAAATCCTCATTAAATAAATAAATTAATAAGAACCAAAGAGAATGAAGGATAAACACCCACTTAGCATGTTGCCTAATTAATCCCAATGGCAGGACCATCCCCCTGGCAGCTTTGCTGTCTCAATCACTAAGGCCTCATGCTGTCAGGGAGGAGATGGTGCAGAGCAGGGATACAGCATGGAAATCCCCTCTCCTCCCAGAGACCAGCAAGAAAACTGACTTTTTGGTTATTATTGTTATTATTATTAGTCTTTAATGTTTCAATGGAAGAAGCTGTGTCATGTTGCTGGATCTCAGTTCTTCCAAAGGACATCCCCCAGCAATGTCTGTATAGCTCAAGATGCAGAAGTGCCCTTTTCCTCAGCCCCAAGTGACAATTACCTCAATTTTCGTTCAACAGCTGTAGAGAGAAAACAAACACAAAATCCACAACATCCCCCCCCTCAAACAGCAGTACAAATCCAGCTACCCAGCCTGCTCAAAACACCCACTCCAAAAAAATCCAACTTGTGAAAAAATCCAGCTCTGCTCCTGGGTAATAAGCACTGCCAACAATTCAGGAGAGCTTCAGGAGGCTGGTGACCTGTATGAACCTCAGGTCTGACTCACAGCAAAGAAGTCAAAGCTTCTCAAGGAAACCACATGTTTTTCAGAGTGGAAATGACAGTGCACAGTCTCTGCTGCTGCAAGTATTGATCTTACCAAAGGATTCCCTTTCCTCCTGCCAGGGCACCAGACACATGGTGCTGCAATCCATGAATCACAGAACCCCACACTGGAAGGGACCTCAAGGATCATCTGGCCCAAAGTTTCTCAGTGAAAAGTCTAGACAAGATGGTCCCACCCCCTGTCCTTCTGGAAGACACTGGAGTGGCTGCAAATGGCCAAGAAAGCACCAGCTGGCCCAAGAGCTCTGCAGTGGTGGCCATCCCAATGGTATCACCATCTCTTCTGCCTTTTGCTTCTCTCTTCTCAGTCCTGGGGATGGACTTGGTGTCCGGCATTGGCTGATGATGTCTGAGACATATCCAAGGGAAGGGAAGGGATTCTTAATGGGGCTGATGGAGGTTTGTACCATGCAGCAGCTGTTCACACCTCCTGCTGCTTCAGGAAATCACCTTCATACATCCAAGTAAGGTTGAATGTCAGTTATTTGCAGACCATAAAGTGTTAGACCAAAATACAAATCTTTATCATTTTTAAAGGGATTTAAAACCTGGATGCCAAGGGGCACTGTCTGTAGGAACAGAGGTCCTGTATGATCTGCAGCCTTCCACTTCCTTGGCAGTGATTCCCCTCTGTACAAAACAATCTTGCTAAACACACTGCACTTGTTATTTCCTCCACTTGGGTGTAAATTCCATCCCTTGACAGCAGCATGGTCCAGTTAGTGTTTTTCACAGCCCCCCCCCCCCAGCATTATTCAACCTTGATTTCCTCCCCCCAAAACAAAGCTCAGTTCAGATGAGCTCCCAGATCTGGTACAGATATTTGATTTCCCTGGGCTGTGAGGATGCTTTGAGGAACCTCAGCTGAAATCCAGGAGGAGACTGTAAAAGACTTGGCACTAAACCTAGAAGAAGAGATTGCTGAACGTTATTCCTGCTTTGAGCTTGTCTCTCACTCCAAAACAGAGACACAGGTAGGGTTAGAGGGTGTGAGGTTGTTTCATGTTTGACAGAAACAGAAACCACTTGCAAGTATTGGTGAAGCAAGATCTGGCTGCTTCAGGTAGGTGGGATGGATGGAAACATCAAAAGCAGCATGAGCAGCAGGTTAAGGGAGGGGATTCTCTCCTTCTACTCCACCTTGTTGAGACCCCCCTGCAGTGCTGGATCCAGTACTGGAGTCCCCAGCACAAGAAGGACATGGAGCTGCTGGATTGAATCCAGAGGAGGCCACAGAGATGATGGGAGCCAGGCTGGGAACAGGGGGAGAAGAGAAGGCTGCAATGGGGAGACCTTAGAGCAGCTTCCAGTGCCTGAAGGGGCTGCAGGAAAGCTGGGGAGGGACTTGGGACAAGGGCCTGGAGGGCTGGGATGATGAGGAGTGGCTTTAAACTGTAAGACTCCAACCCAAACCACTCCGTGAGTCTATGATTCTAAGGCAGATACCAACATTTTTTGTTCTCTGATGGATGCAGCTTCTGACATTGAGCTGCTGAACCTGGTGAGTCCCTGGCACGCAGCCTGGGTAGCACAGACACTTCTCTGCTTCTCCAGGTATCACAGACTCTTCTCTGCTTCTCCAAAGCTCTGTAGAAGCCCAGTTTTAGCCCAAATGACTGAAGGCTGGTAAAGTTATGAGCTATTGAAACCACCAGGTAGTAACACTGAGGAGAGGTGTGCCACAGCTGAGGGTGCCATCAGCAGTTTTATGACATTTTTATGTCTTCCAAATTTTCCCAAGATATATAAATATGTTGATACTTACCCTGCTGACAATCTCTTCCCCACTCAGCACTGTGGGCATGGCTGTGAGGGAGGGCTGTGATTTAGCTGGGCAGGAGAATTGCAGCTAATCCGAGGGAGTGTTCCCACCACAGCAGGAATTTGTAAGTTGTGTAAATCATGCAAATGTCACCTCCCTGCTTAGCAATCATCTCTGTAACGTGGCCAAGCAAGAGACCGTAGCAGTTTCCATTACCCAGGCTCCCAGAGCCTCGGGTGATGTGATATTCATGGGAAAAACCTTCAAGGACCAACCAGGCAGTTTGTTACCTGCTCCAGCATTAGGTAACAATAAAAAAGGGAGGAAGGATGTGGAGAAGGCTCAGCAGGAGATGTCTGAAGTCTTAATTATTCATCTCTCTCTTTTTTTTTTTTTTTTTTTTTTTTTTTTTTTTTTTTTTTTTTTTTAAGAACTCCATTGCCTTGGGAGCATGTGTAACACACAGTCCAGGTTCCTTGCAGAAATATTTGGATGGTGAGGTTGGAGTTTGCCCAAACCAGAGAGAACAACAATTTGGCTTTCCCCTGTGGCAGACACCATCCATGGTGTGGTGTGAGCGTTCTGCAGAAGAGTCTGGAAACTTGTTTGAGACTTGAGAAATCTGGGGTGAGCTCCTAGTGCTGTCAGAGCTGCTTGCTCAGCTACACTGGGACAAAGCTGTGGCTCTGCACAGCACCTGGATCCTGATTTTAGTTGTGACCTGCAGACTGTGCTGTGATGGAAATAATAATTCTGTCATTACAGGGTGCTTGGAAAGCTGAGAGTTTCAAGCAGCTACTGCCCTCAAAAGCAGGGCAAAATGATCAAGTGCTGCAAAAATTAAAAAAGAAAAGGGCTGTGACTAATCCAGTTATTTGCAGACACACAAACCAGCAATTCCTTTGCTTCACAGGTGGATGAGCCCTTAGGGCTTGACCAGAGGTGGACACCTATAGCACAGGGGCTTTATGACTAGGAAGGGGTGTAGTCCCCTCTCTTGTCAACCAAATCTCTTCATTTATATAATTTCTAGTCATCAGCATTGGGCAGTGTCAAGTGCAGTGTAATTACTGCTGTGATTGGTGCTGCTGGCTTTGGTTGTTAAATGTTAATGCAACATATTAAGATGTGTTTGCCTGCAGGCAAGGTCCTGTCTACCTGATATTTCCTTAACTATGCTCTCTAAGATCGTTTGGAAAACTATTTAGTGAGTTGGAGCTCTGGAAGATTTGGAAATAATCTCAGATGTGCTGAGGAACTGCAACTAAAGGGCCAGAGAATAGAACCAGGGGTAATGGGGCCCAAAGCAGGGTGGATGCTCTGTAGGAGGGTAAATCCAGGGAAAGGGATAGGCATGGGGACTGGGTATTTCTGCAGGGACCCTGCACTTCTCCTCCATCCCTTGTTTCACTGAATTCCTGCTGCAGTGCCATCTGGGGTGAAAATGCTCCTTTTCATTAACTTCCCTGCTCCCTTTCTTTAGAATCCATAGCCCCTTTTGTACAATAGGATGCAAACCAGTCAAGAGTCATTGAATTCTTCCAGTTTGTGCTCAAGTGGGTAAAAAAACAGCCAGAGAGGCCAAAAGATCAAGAGGCTATTGCACGAGCACATTGTGCCTCCACCTGCTCATATTGCCAGGCTGCAAATTTCCAGGGATCAGTCCATGCCTGCACTTCTGCAGATCCAGAGGTGCTCAGATATTGCAGAAGGGCTGGGAGTGCAATTGTCACGGTTTATAAATTCAAATTTTTCCACCTGAGTAAAAGATTTCAGAGGTACTGAGATCCCTGTGCCCTCATATCCACTCCCCAGAGAGGGTTCAGTGGGCTCAGCTGGGGTGCCTGCTGCAGCATCCCCATCACTCCTGGTTTTCTAGAGCTGTCCAAGTCTCTACTGGGATCTGTGAGCAGAGTCTGGGATGTCCTGAGCCATCCCCAATGGAAATCTGCTCAAAAGCCTGGCCAGGATGATGTGGGCCAGGGCTGCATGGCCAAAGGACATCAGCAGGCTGTCATTGCTAGGACAGGAGGGTTCTTGCTGCTTTTCTTGTTTTGCAGGTGAATGAATAGTGTTGTGCCCTGTGTTTTTTTCCTGACACTACATCTGTTTAATTTTTAACCTTTTCTGAATATGGATGGCACACTTGGAGCTGAGAAAGCTCTTTTTTTTTTTTTTTGCTGGAGGGATCTGGTACAACAGCAAACACCACGGGAGCAATTTTCCCTTCTGGTTTCTGAATATATTGAAAACAGAAAGGCAAAGGGTGTGAATTTAAATGAAGGGAAGGAAAATTAACCCACCAGTCACTATGGAATCTGCCTGCTTCTTGATTTCTCATCCATCCTGAGCTGTCTGACCAACAGGTGCCCAATTTTTAAAATTGCCTGGTCTTCCTCAAGCAGACACAACACAGCCAGATAAATACAGCAGTGGGATGACAATAGCTCTTCTGCAGCTTAGCAGTGCTCTAATGCAATTTTAGAGGCTGGCATGTACAGCTTGAACATAGTTATGATGGGAAGAGGAGGAAAAATCCATTATCCAGTGCCTTGTATATATTCCTCAGACTAGAAAGACCTTGATTGCATAGGCAGCAAGGCTCTGCTCCTGCAGAGAGTGACACGAAGGGAAATTTGTGCCTTCGTTAGCAGCTCTGAATGTTTTCTGTACAGATCAGATGATCTATCTAGAAAAATTATTAATTTTTTTCTATAGCTTCAGCATTGTAGCAGATGAACATCTATTAACAATAGCAATAATAATTTAGTTTTAAATTCCAATAGGCCCATGGTTATGTCAGAGATTGGTGTTTCCAGCACTGTACAAGGATGGCTAGATAGGCAGATAGGTTGATGGATATTCAATTACAATCAAATAAAGCTGATATGTAATATTTATTTCTCACAGAGCAATTCTGTAGAATGTTGATTGAAAAAGCAGGGAGGGGTTTGCCTCCTAGAAAACCCATCCCCTTTGACTGAAATGCAGAAATCACTCCTCTTTCTCCCTCCTAAATGAAACACCACATCTTTTGGTTTAATGCACCTAGGTTTGAAAATTGCTCTGAATCTTCAGAAAATAGGGTATTATTTGAAGATAATAATTCTGCTCTAGCTGTGTAAAAATTAAACATCCAGTCAAAGCTGGGTGTTGCTACAGAAGGAAAAAAACCACATCCTGAGAAAATTTTTGAAAACTTCATTAAACATAGAATCATAGAATGGTTTGGCTTGGAAAGGACCTTAAAGCTCCCCCAGTGCCCCCCCTGCCATGCTCAGGGACACCTCCCCCAGCCCAGGCTGCTCCAAGCCCCATCCAACCTTGGACACTGCCAGGGATGGGGCAGCCACAGCTTCTGGGGGCAACCTGGGACTCAGCACCCTCACCCCAAAGAATTTCTTCTTAAGATCTCATCTCAATCTCCCCTCTTACAGCTTGAGACCATTCCCTTTTGTCCCATCATTCCATACTCTCATCCAAAGGCCCCTCCCAGCATTCCTATTTCAAATCTGACTGACAGAAAAGCTCCAGCTCTGTCTGCTGGATCTCAGCTGAGTTACATTGCCCCAGCACTGGGAGGTTTGCAGAGGGTCCCAGGAGCTGCTGTCCCCATGGTCACACATTGTCCCACAAGGTCACAGCCTTGTGATAGGTGCATCCCCCTCTCCATCCAGGACAACTTATCCTCTGATCCCCCTCCTCATTCTGCCTCCTGGGGACCAGGAAAGCTCAGCTGGAGCTGCAGAGATGTGGCTTTGGATGAGGCTAGAAGGACTTCCCTGCCTCTTCACTATGACATTTAACATCTCTCTCTCCTTTACCTGACTCCTTCCCTGCTCTCTGCTGCTCCTTCCCCCTCTGCTGGTGACTGAGCTGTGGAAAAGACCTCCCCGTACAGACAGGAACGTTTTCCCTAAAAGATGGAAAAGGGCATTTAGCTGAGTCAAACTTCTGGGGGGAACCCTGCCCAAGAGAAACCCTCTGTGCAAATCCCAGGGGAGAAGGTTTTGATCCAAAGCAGAACAACCACGGAGGAAAAAGGTGATGCTGGCTGGAGCCGGGCAGCAGATAGAAACCCAGGAAAGTATTTTTCTAAGGATGTTGTTGGTAATTTGGTCACTTAATTAACCATTGCTGTTAATAGGCTTGTTGTGTCACTGTGTGACTTCCACAAATCGTTTCAGTGACATCAGTGGGATTGGGACTGGCTGCAGGGTGTATTGGTCCTTATGTGGGTCTGGCCTTACCACGTGTGGCTCCAGGCTGTAATTTTTCTTCCTCACAAATACAGGTCCCTGCAGTCTTGCCAGCCCTCATTAGGGATGTGGCTAATGGGATATTTTTATCCACGATAATAATGTAATTACTAAGTGTAATAGAGAGAGGAGTCAATTGTACCCAACCTGCTTCCATTTACATGGAAGCAGGGAAAAAGAAATAATTCCATATGTTTTCTTTTCTTTTATGAGAGGCAGGTTCATTTAAATCTCATTCATTATTTCCTGCGCTCTTTGTTGCTTCGGTGCAAAATTCACCTCATTAATATCAAGGTCTCAGAAAACAAAGAAGGGGGTGGGGAGGAAAAAACCATCCTAAGTATAATTTTATTCCAGGTTGAGGCAAACACTCTCCTGTCATCAGGGTGGAAGGATCCATCCTTAACCTTCATTGGAGCCTGCGAGAGAGTTCTGATGCTCTGCTGCCCTGGGGGCAGGGACTGCTTCAGCTGGGGGTCCCCACTCCCATCCAAACCTCAGGAACCTCTGGGGTGCTTTTCTTAGCTTCGATCTCCCTCTTGTGGCTGCACCTCATGGACTCAGGGTGTGCAGTCCAGATTAAAAACCTTCAGGGGGGTGTGGACCCGGAGCTCCATGGGCTCTCTTTCTTTGGCTGCATGCAACCTAAACCCCTGGAGACAGGGAATTTTCAGGTTAATGTTATTTTTTTTTTCCTGATGAAATGAGGTTCATACAAGCCTTTCTCTCTCTGACATTCTCCCGTGGTCTGTTCTGTACCCAGGGGCCACTTGGAGCTGTATGTGACAGCCAGCAGTCCTTTTCATGTACCTGGTGGATTTTGGAGGCTCCTTCCTGGGAAGATCCATGCTGCCTGGATTGATCCTGCCTGAGTTGAGCCAGGGCTCACCCACAGCTTGGAGCTGTGACCATTGGGGTCTGCATCCCCTGGTACTGGTGCTGAAGACACCCAGATGGGCTGGGGATGCTCCAAGGGGGGTTGGACAAGATGATCTCTAGAGGTCCCTTCCAAACCCTAATGTTCTGTGAATCTGTGAAAGAGGGAGTGAGGGGGCTGCTTGCAGGAGCACAGAGATGCTGTGGCTGCAAAGGCTGGGGCTGTGTGAGACAGAAGGGAAAGAAAGACTTTCTGGCACTGGTGCATGCCCACAACACACCACACCCCCACCCCCCCATGTCACTGGTTTCACAGCTCATGAAATAAGTGGTGTAACCACCCAGTTTGTGAGAATAATAAATGAATGTGGTTAGAGCTAGAGGATCAGGGGGTTGGATCTAGATGATGTTTAAGGTCCTTTCCAACCCAACCCACTCTGTGATTCTATAATCAGCACTGACAAAGGGTGCTGGGGATGGGGGAAAGGAGGGTTCCTTGCCTGAGGAAGCAGCATGTGGCTTTCCCTGTTGCTGTCTCTGTAGCCAGCACAGTAAATGTCTCTCTGGCGTATTGCTAGGTGTGAATCTGAGCCCTGAGATGTCAGGGATCTGTGAGCAAGCCTGGGGCTGAAGTTCCCAAAGGGTCAAGGTCCTTCCCCACATAACCTTGCAGCGTGGCTGCAGACACCTGAAGGACACCAGGACCTGTTCATTCACAACACTGTGCAGCCCCTCCACACGTTTCTCTTTGTGTATCTCCTGACTCCATGAAATGACCTCTGATATGGAAAAAGGGACTTTCTGTGGGCTCCAACATGGGGAGAGATGTTTCAGGTGAGAGTGGCCACCTTGTCTTGCCTTTTCTCCTTGGCAGATCTGAGTGTCTGGTGCCTTCCTGCCTTGGATAGGCTGAAATTCAGGGCTTCTGCAAAGCCAAAATGCCTTAGGAAATGCTGTCTTTCCCTCCTTGCTCCCTTGAGGCCATCCTCCTGCTGTCTCTTTGCTGCTTCTGATAGAAGTCCTGGTCCAGGGTCTCAACTGGGGCCTTTCTTGCATCTCTGTTACACAAATTGCCATTTAAGACTCTGTTTCCAGAGGGATTCTCTGCAGAATAAGAGCCTGTTGGGGATCATCAAACAGCAGATCTGTGGGAACAGTTTCACTAAATAGAAATCAAGGATATAACCAAGAGAAAGGAAAAAAAAGAAGAAAAAAAAAAAGAAAGAAAAAAGAAAGGAAAACGAAGACATGAAGAAGGATTGGATAAATGCCTGAAGACATCTGAAGCAGTCCCATTACACATACCACATTTGAAATCTTTTTCTTACAAAGAAGAGGCCTGTGTGGATTTTGTTTGTAGAAAAGAACCAAGTTAATGGAATACAAGTGAAGTTTTCTTGGGGAAATCTTTACATATCTAGGTATTTGTATAAATGTGTAGCCATACCTCTGTTAGCTTTTCCTTTGGCTAATGAACAAATTGATGTCAAAACTCTGAATTGTCAGATCAGTAACAAATCTTTCTCCCTTCCTTAAATTCTGTCACCCAGTCAATGCTTGCCTCTTCATACCCCTTGTGCTGAGCTGCCCAGATTGTTTCACAAAGCACAGGGTACTTTGATTAAATGGCAGTTCTGGGAAGGGAAAGTATATTTGTTTAGCTGATCTGTGTCAGCCAAACTAAATCTTTAAGAGTCTTGGGTGACAAGGTAAGAATACATAACTTGAAAATTCCTTCACCCCACTGAGAACTTGTGGAAAAGTATTTCAGTGGGATTTGTGAATCTGAAGCCTCCCTCCATTGCAGGCTGCTCATATTTATGCATGAAAGATTTCAGACATGCTATAAGAAGTAAATAAGTTCCCTGGCATAACATTGTTTTCTGTAGACACAAAGAGAAAAATATGTTCTTGCAAAATATCAATTTCCAGCCTGGGAGACCTTTTCTCTCAGTCTCAGGTAGCACAAAAAAGTGAAATCTCCACAGAGGGTGAGCAAGCCTGGAGAGCAGCCTGAGAGGGCAGACCTGGAGGGGGACTTAGGGTGGAACATCCCACCTGAGGGGGAAGATTTTGAGTTCCTACCTGAGGCAAGAGAGATTTCAGTATCTAAATCATCTGAGCTGCTCTCCCTTGAATAGGGAGCAGAAAGAGGCAGCTCCAGTGAGTGATTCATCACATCCCAAGAGAGGTGTCAAAACTGGGGTAGATGAATTGTGCTCTCACAGTGCTTTTTTCTTGCTTATTGACAAGACACCACAGGCAGCCTTGTAAGATACCCAGATTAGAGGGGGATGAATCCTATGGGTAGCAAAGGCAGAGGCTTTTAGTGCAAATCAAGCAGGCACCAGGCACTTTGGGGGATGCAGGATGCAGAAATGAGGGCGGCAGCCTCAGTTTTCCACTCAGCACATTCACTGCTCTTGTGTTTACTGAATATTAAGTGGCTGAGACATTTTTTCCTTTTAGCTTTTTTTTTTTTTTTCCAACAGCTGCAGGCCCCAGCACTTTGTCCAGCAGAACAGGGGTTTGTTATGACTAACCTACACCTTCTGCTAATGGGTTTTTAGTCTTCTTGTTGCAGAGCACTTGGTCATTTTTAATAGTAGAGCTAATTGCCAAACATACCACCGACTACAGGCAACTATTCTGGCTCCCATGCATTTTTTCCTCGCAAAGTGAAACAAAAAGACTGAAAGCAGGCACCAGCGATGTGATTTCCACACCCCATATTATTTGGATCCTCCTGACTGCTGGGAAGCTGTAGGTTCAAGCCCAGAAGGGGTTTGCTGCAGATAGACACACCAGATAGTTTGTCTTTTAGCTGCAGAAAAACCTCCTCAGCTCAGCCAGATTGTTCCTGTCTCAAGGGGTCTTCAGAAGCTCTGTTCTGCTTGGTTCTCTGCAAACGTTCAGAGCCAGCCAGCTCTTGCCACAGAGAGATTGCATCTGATGTGGAAGCATTTTTGTTCAGCTTAAAACCAGGAGACAAAGCATTTTTTTGCTGAGCTTGCAGCATGGGCTGATACCAGGGTGGGCACAGCCCCCCAGGAGTGCAGCCTGGAGGGCAGCAGCATGGGCTCACAACCCATTTCTGTCCTTCCAGCTAGCAAAAGGATCAGCTCCTCCCATCACCAACCTGCAGCACATCTCCCCACAAAGCCCACTGCATCCTTGAGAAGCCTTTTGGCCTCTTCCCTGGCCAGGCTGGGGGTCAGCCCTGACCCTCCCACCCCTCTCCACCCCCATCCCCATGGCTGCTTTCCATCTCTCTCAGTGGGATGCAGAGCCTGGTGCTTACAGGTCTCCTGTGTATCATTACAGCACTTGGTTTTTTCTTGGTGTGCTCTGGAGCTACCCTGAAATTAATTCCTTGCTCTCTGCCCCACAACAAAGGTTCCCCCTTTGCACCACTGCTGCCTGCAGGAGCCTTCAAGGCATCAGGAGCAGAATAATGCCCTCAGCTTGGGCTCCTGAAGTTCTCTTCAAGCACAGAGTAAACTTCACAGCTGCAGGGAGAATGTAAAAAAAAGTGATGGATTTTAAAAGCAAGTCCTGGATATCTAGGATGTGGATAATCTGAGTCTTGCTGAGATGGAATGCAACTGCCTTGATCCAAGGGCTGGAGCAGCTCTGGAGCCAGGCTGGGAGAGTTGGGGGTGTTCAGCCTGAAGAAGAGAAGGATCCAGGGAGACCTTAGAGCACCTCCCAGTGCCTGAAGGGGCTGCAGGAAAGCTGGGGAGGGACTTGGGACAAGGGCCTGGAGGGATGGGATGAGGGGTGATGGCTTTAAAGTGGCAGAGGGGAGAATAATTTGGACATGAGGAAGAAATTCTTTGGGGTGAGGGTGCTGAGCCCCAGGTTGCCCCCAGAAGCTGTGGCTGCCCCATCCCTGGCAGTGTCCAAGGTTGGATGGGGCTTGGAGCAGCCTGGGCTGTGGGAGGTGTCCCTGAGCATGGCAGGGGGGGCACTGGGGGAGCTTTAAGATTCCTTTCCAACCCAGACCAGTCTGTCCTTCCTGAGGAACTGTGCCTGCTTTCACCAAAGCTGAATCTGTCCCACAGGCAGCAATTTCTTGTGATGAGTGAGTCTCTGTGCTTTCATTTCCTCAGTGCCCCTGCTGACCTCTCTCTCTCCGGGATTTCATTCTGCAGAGACACAGGAATTGCCATAATTCTGTCATCTCTCTCAATAACAGCCTCCAACAGGTCTAGCACCAGTTCATCTCTGCCTGGCTGCTGCTGTTTCCATGAGTCTCGAGTGTATCTGAGCTGTAAATACAACCTCCCAGGCACAGGTTTGTAAGCTCTTGCTGAGTTCTGCCAGCTGGATGTACCTGAAATGATCCAATCCATTATAAAACCTTTAAAATGTTATAGTGGGGATAGAGCAGTCAAAGGCTCCAGCTGTGTCCCTGCAGTGGGTGCTGAGGCTCAGTGCTGTGAGCATCAGGCTAAACAGAGAGGACAGGGATTAGGAGAGGAAACAAAAAGCCAGAGGGATGAATTACCCCATGAGGAGGGCACAGTGTGTACCCATCACCTAAACCTCTTGCAGAGTCAGCTCACAGGACTGGGCACCTCCAGAGAGCAACTTCTCATCTAAAAGAGGTCTGGAGTTTGGTCGTATGAATCCTAAGGCAGGAGGAGGGCTGGGAAGTGACCTGACTTTGGAGAAGAGATTTCAGAGGAAAGCAGGGAGGAAAATCCAGCACAGGTAGGGAGGACAAGTGTCTCCTGGCTTTTTTTCTCTACCCTGTGGAGCTTGGAGTGAGCAGAGAACCCCACAGCATGCTCGAGGGCTGTGCCTTGCTCCCATGGCCATGCTGCCACACAAGTGGTAGGGGATAGAATTAAAGACAGATACCTCTTTTTCCTCCTTTTACACAGTTTGCATCCCTAAGGCAGGGGGAAAGGAGAGAGATGTCAGAAAAAGACAAAATCCTCAAGGTGACCTCTCGTAAGGAAACTTCAGCAGATGAAGAGGGATAAAGCTAATTGAGTGACTGTTTAAGAAGCTGCTGTTGCCCCTCATGCTTGTAAAGAAATTGCATTCAATTGTTAAAGCATCTTTGCCACACAAGATGCTCTTCAGATGCATTTTGCTCTGCTGCCTAATGGGCTGCAGAGGCCCAGGAATGGCAATGGGCCCTGAAGCTGCAGCCTTGGGGGGACACAAAGGTGACAGTGTCCAAGTCCTCTCTTAGTGGGGAGGGCTCTGAAATGGATCCCAGGTGGCACTCAAATGCTTGCTTTGCTTTTGGGGCTCTCAAGGCTTTCACTTGCCCCCCCTCCCAGCAGAAAGACATTCTTGTGCCAAAATGCTTTTTATCCCTCTAGGTCCTGGGCTGTAGTGATCCTGGGTTTCTTCTTTTTAAATTATTATTTTAAACACCAAGACCCTGTGGGCTCCAAGCTACGTGTTTCCTTGTAAGTGATGCTGGGTTCTTCCACCACATCCAGGCGATCTGGACTCAAATTAATTGCTCTAATTTGATGAGCTCGATTAGAAATGCTGCCTCCTGCTTAATGCTGGGAATCTCATCAGCAGTCTCTGATGAAGATGGTGGTATTGTGGCCAGCCCTGCTTGGCGGGATGATGCTCAGCCTGCCAGCCCTTGTCTGTAGCCAGTGGATCTTTCCTGAGTCCCAGCCACAAGGGACACCTCCACATTTCTCCCTTTCTGATTTCCAAGCAGGGGCATGTGCTAGTCCATTTCAATTTCTACATTTAATTTGCACCTCCTGGGTTTCCATCTGAGTTGTTTCCAGCCGTTGCTTTTCTTATTTCAGTCACGTGCAGGTTATTAGTTTTGAACAGGTCAGAAAGCTGACGGAAATGGAAATGCCTTTATTTGCCAGCGCCCTACACGCCAGATGACACAAACGTTTTCCTCTGATTACTTTTCCATTGCTGTTGTGGGGCTGCTGGGGAGCTGGGAGGATTAGAAGATGGCATCAGAACTCATTCAGATGTAAATGACTTTAATATGCTTTGACACGCACCTCAGTAAATAAGCCTGGTGTGTTGCCAAGGTGATGCTCCTTTGTTGCTATGACTATACCAACTAGCCATGGTTACTTCTTCCCAGTTCCACTCGGAGAGACCTATTTTTGAAATGTCCTTTTAATAACTTGTGACACTAATAGAGTGATAGGAATTCTGGACGTGAAGAGGATTTGTGTGACACACACCATGAGCTGTTGCCATTAACGCACAGTGAAGGTTTTTCTGTAGCAGAAACTACTCCAGACCCAGCACTGCTCTGCTGATTGCTTCTCCTGACCACTCCTGAGTCCCAGCAGTGATGGATTTGGCCCTCATCATCCTCTCCTTCCTCTCAATCCTATCCAGACCAAATAGACCGTGGTTATTCTTCTACCTCATTTTAAACCTAGTTGTGAGAAGAGTTTGGTTTTTATTTCCAAGAGCTGTAAGCATTCAAAGAAATAAGTAAGAGCAATCATTTTGCATTTAAAGACACTTCTCTTCTTACATTAGCAGACTGGGATAGTAATTGGTATAATTTCCCCAGGAGCTGGGAGCTGATAAAGGTTTGTTGACTTCAAAATGTGGTTTTATCTCAGGTTGTTTTGCCTGGACTTTTCAATTCTGGTGAAATGTGTGGTCAGAAAGCAGTCGATGTGATTTGTTCCTTTGCAGTGGTGTCTGACATATCATTGCAACCTAATTATCTTGTTCAATTTAGTACTGACTTTTATATTCTAGTGCTAGTGGAGTATATATATAGTACACCACAAGATGTAAGTTGGACGTCGTGATGAGAAGCTGTTCCATGTGACTGCAATAAGCTGACAGTCCTGAGCTGAAAAGCTTGGGAATGGCAATTTCCCAGAAAATCCTGATGCTGCTGCTCTGGGTTGGCCTGAGAGTGGGAGTTAGCCTAGAAATGTTGGAATCTTCTGAAACAAATCCCACTTTTTTTGTAATGAGCCTCCCTCAGCAGTGAACAGTGAATTATTACCTCATTTTTCAAAGACACCCAAAAGTCTTTCTAATTCCAAGAAGTGGCAGTGGGACTCATTTTCTTGCTGGTTGTGGGTCTGTATTAGACCTGCTTGAGGGAACCAGTTCAGAACTCAGGGGGGTAAGATCTGTTGGGTTTGCTGCCTTCACTGTGATCTCTTTTAAGCACAAAAAATGGCACACACACATGTTGGAATCAGGGCATGTGAATTTGTCTGTGCTCCATGCAGTTATGGCACAGGGCTGTGCTGATATGAGCTGGTTTGTGTCTGTAAAAGATTGGTTTTAAACTGATTCACTTCTATCACAATACTTCTTTTTTCTTTTTTTTAAAATGAGAGCTTTTGTGTGTCTAACTGTCCCTGAACTCAAATGGCTGGAGGGATTGTGTTCAAATCATCCATTAAAAACAATCTCCTGGCAGAGACCAAGCATGAAAAATTCAGCCCCAAAGATGAAAGGTTCAGAAAATGTTAGGAGTTCATGGAAAAAGGGGATTTATAAGGGTTTGTGACCTATATTAGAGTTGCCATAAGCAATATGCACCCTAACACATACATAGGGCCAAGCTTCCATCAACTTTAAAGGAAACTGGATTAAAGCTTGAAGCCTGAAGCCTCATGAGTAATCACCCATGTGAGGAACCTAAACCACCACAGGAGCCTTGAAGTGGCTGCTGGAAACCCATGGGCTTAGTGCCTTGGCTTGGGTGGCAGAAATGGGAGCCCTGAAAGAGAAAGATCAGATATTCAATCCCCACTGGAAATCCAGATGGAGGAGTGATGCCTTTCCCCTTCATGGGACTGAGCAGTGCTCTGAGAGATGCTGCACATCATTTGAGGCTGGAACCTGACCTGAGGTCCTCCTGGGTGGCATGGATAAGGGTGGAGAGCTCCTTTCAGAAAGCCCTGTTATCATGAAAGGAAAAAAAAGAGGTTACAACAATTAATAAATGTTATTTATAAAGCACTTCCCACCCCCAAGAGCCTTTTGGGAGCGGCATGCACCGTTAAAAGAAAATCCAATTATAAAAACCAATCACAATTAAATTGTTCTTATCCCTCTGTGGGAGCCCCATCTCAGTCCCTCTTTCTCCTATGGCCATGCTGCAGAGGAGGTTCAATTCATTTGTTTGTGGCATCAACAAGAGAACCCTCATTACCTGCATATTATAAAGCTGGATGGGCTCAAGTATTGAGATGAATATGAAATAATTAGCTCGGCTGCAAGTTATACCTCACTTGGAACAGCTGGGACCTGAATAGGATGCAACTGAGACTTGATTACTGTGTCATTAAGGTGTTAGGGCTGTGTGCAGGCATTGTCAGACAATTCCAAAATGCTTTTGATAAGATTACATTTTAATTGAAGAGTAGCCCTGCCAGGGCTTGGTGGCACCAGGGGTGGTAACTTTATTGTGCAGTGACTTTTGGTTTTCTGAGCACAGGAAACTTCTTAAAAAGCCATCTTCAAAGGGGCATTTTCTTCCTGAGAAAGCTCAAAGCACAGATCCCTGTTGTCTCTGCTCAAGGTTACACCAGAAAATGGCAAATTGAGGATTGTGATGATGTCACTAGAGTTCATCCTGTCCATTTACTGTCTCTAGACTGTATCCTGTGGTCACACAACAAGTCCTAGTAACAGGTAGGACAGAGAGAAGGTCCCATTGTGGGCACACCAGAATCTCAAAGACTTGTTCCAGGAGGGAACCCTTCATCAAACCACCACACAGCTCTTCCCCTGCCCCCCAGAGAGCACAGGAGGACACAGCCCAACCCTTTCTGTGCAACAGGGAGTGGATGCTTTGCTCTTCTACCCGAAGGTCAAAATACCAGCAGTTACTAATAGAAAAGGAGACATTAAGTTTATTAAAATCACATTTCCATTTTACAACAATTAATGTCAGATGGTTTAAAAAATACCTTAATTAGGAATTACCCCTCTTAACGTATGACTGACCAAGGCCTGAAGGTTTAAGGTTAACTCTGAGTTGCATATATTTCATCCCCTAGTGCTGTTTGGAGGACAATAGTTAAGGTTACATTCTCACTGATGTATGCAACCGTGCTGTGATTTCCATATAAAAGTCATATTTAATTTAAGGGGGGTTTTTTGATTTTTTTTTTTGTTGTTAGCATTTTCTAGCATAATGGAATTATATGTACAGCATTTAAGGACTTGTGGATGGGGGGGAAAAAAGAGGTTGGACCTAATTTAAAACAGAAATGAGAGACAGGCACCTACTTCAGCATGTCCTTGCAGAATTAGTTCTCCAACACACACATGTCTGGAGATGGGGTGTATGTGGATTTACCAGGCTGTGTTGGGCTGTGATGAGCTGCTAAGTGCTAACCTGCAGAGCCTGCCCTGCAGTTGGACAGAAAGTGGCCCATGCCCACAGCTCTGAAGCCAAACCCCTGGAGCTCAGGGGGTCTTGATTCCCAGATCTGAATTTGAATTGAAGAGCTGGCCTTGTGGAATAACTCAGTCCAAACTCCTGTTTCAGACCCCTCCATAAAAAAATACAAAAAACCCAACATGGGTGAGTCCTACACAGTGCTCTGAAGATTCCTCCCAACTTGTTCCCCTAATGTGAGTCAGAAAGCACAACCACCATGTAGAATTCCATTGCTTTGTTCCTAGTGGAGCCAAGAACAGAACTGTTCCTATAAGAATGGTTGGTCTTTTCCACAGTAGGGACCAAACATGAGTTAGCAATCCACTTTTATAGATCAAGTAATTTAATTTGTGTTCAAATAACCTTAAACAGGCATAGCTGCTCCTGCCAATGAGCTGAGTGACAGCTTCCAGCCACCACCCTGCTCTCCTGCCTTGCAGCACCAGACCATGGCTTCACTGTACCAGTCCCAGCAGAAAGGTGCAGACACACACACGTGTGCCCCGTGACATACCCATGAGGAGCAGACTCACATCACAAGGCCCTGCTATTAAATTATCTCATTCCCTCATCTGCAGGAAAGCTGCTGAGTGCTTTGAGGTTGGGTTTTTTTTTGTTTTTGTTTGTTTTGCTTTCCAATCTGAATTTTTTCTCCATCCCCACTTGTCTCCCTGCTGTCCTTTCAGGTGAGGACCTCTTCCCCTTCTCTGGATTCCAGCCTCCAGCAACCTGCATTTCACCAAGCCCGTGGTGCTCCTCAACTCTTTTGAGCTCTCTGTCCCCATTGCCACCTTTCTCTGTTCCATTTTGAAGCCACCCCAAGGGGGGTGCACATTCTGCCTGGAGGTTTAGGGCTTTCTGAGTTTCATTCTGCTGCCAGATGCTCACACAGTGCAGTAACAGTGCTGTAGCCAGGGAATAATGAATTTTAAACATAGCTGCTTGAATCCTTATCCCCTGTGCACAGAGGTCCCCACCCTCTCCCCTGGAGTTATGGCACACAGGGCAGGTATTGCTTCAGGTGATGGACAAATGAATCCTGTAAATATTACTACAAACAACCTTGAAGAATGCCCTCCTCCTCCTCCCAGAATCCAAAGCAATCTGCAGGTAGTGCCTTCTGCCAGAATTCAGTTGGTTTATAACATCTCATTACTATTTTTTGAAATTTGGTCAAAATAAATACAGAGAGAAAACAACTCAGGAATGAGCAATTGGATCTTCCAGAGGCAAGCATGAGTTGTGACTGAAATTTACTGCTTACCTGGAACCCTTCTGAATGCTAACAGTGCTAGAGAGGCAGACCATGTGTGCTGGTTTATTAGCTTAAAAATGAACAGGACTTCTGCACTCATCAAACAAAGCCCAGAGGAAGATCAAGCTCTTAAACTTTCTCAACACAACTCTGCTGATAGCTGGGTGCAAACCCATAGGACGTCTCAGCACAGAAAAAACTTGCCCAAAAACTTTAGTAAGCTCACTCAGCCCCGGATGCATTGGCTTTGGTGATTTTACTGCAGACTTAGAAATGATTTTTTTATTGTACCAAAAAAAAAAAAATTAAATAAGTATTCTCTGGCCCGTCAATAGTTACTTGATACAGTCAGCAGAGGGAATACTTTGCTCAGTAGTAAAAAAACAGAGGGGCCAGTAGGAGAGGGGGATGATGGGCTCATGGAAAGGGAGGAAGAGTGGCAGAGCCTGAGTTATTTCAGCTCTTGCAGCTCTGGAGCCTTCCCCTTCCCTCCCTGCTGCACCCTGCACCCTGGGGTTGGATGTGTTGGAGACCACCAGGCCTGGAGGAGACAGGTTCCAAGGCAGTGAACAATGCTGGCAGGGCACTTCATAGATTTCCTGCTTATAAATGGGTCTAAAAAAAAATCCATGGAGATTTCTCCCCCTTCCTGACTCCACAAAGCTGAGGATGCTCACTCCTGTGGTTCAGCCCCTCTGGCAGAGCTGGGCTGAGGTCTTAAGGAAACAGATTGGGGTGTGGGTGTGTATTTAATTTATTTAATTTATTTAATTTATTTAATTTATTTAATTTATTTAATTTTTTTCTATTTCTCTTGGCTTTCCCAAAGTCTACCCCATTTAATGGAGGCAAGTTGTGCAAGATTCAGCTTCAAAGGATGACCACTGGCAGGGGAAAGAATTGACTATAGTAAAAAACTGCAAAGTATGAGGTTTTTGCATTACCTGGCCAGCAGAAGTCTTTGCTTGAGTACAAAACAATCTGGAATACTAGGGCAAGGACTGGATGCATCACAACTGCTTTCCTGTAGAAAACAGGGATTTTGGAAAATTCTGTTCCATAGCCCCTTTCTATGGAATGTTTCCATTTTTGTCAACAAAAGAAAACACACAAAGGAGAAAAAAAAAACAACACAACAAAACAAAACTCTTCAGCTTCACACAGAATGTTTGACAACAAAATTAGAAGCCTCAAGCTGTAGCTCAGGAATTGTCTTTTATGTAAGACTTCGGGTGGTTTGATTTGGAGCTCAGAAGAAATTAGGCAACAAAAACCATCATTTGCCCCCCAAGTAAAAAGACTTCAGTTCTCTGCTCAGTGCACACCCAGACACACACATTAATGCCTTTTTGTCATAGCATTGCAGGGAAACATATGCACTGCTTCTCTCAGGATACATGTGCAGCCATGAGCTATTTAGCCTTGCTCTAACTCAGCAGATGCTGCCCCAGCCTCCTCTCTCTCTGCAAATTACACCCCAAGAAATATTTTCAAGGTTTCTGGATCTTCAGCACTGAAATTTCAGTGTGATGCTCACGGGGTGAGACCTCAGGAGCCCAGATGCTGCAAAATTTATAATTGGAAAAGCACAGAGATTCATGGCCTTTGTGTTGCAGGGATGGGGGGGGAAGCTAATCCCAGGAAAAAGCTGCAAACCTGCCTGCAGAGTGATGCCTGGAGGCAATTCCTTCCCCTAAGGTTTTAGGAAAAGGGGGAAGCTGGAAAGCAGCTCCTCACCTAGGAAGCTTTCACCCTGGTGTAGGAGGCTTAAAGGGGACAAAATTTACACAGAGATATGCAGAGAATCATCTTAAGCACATGGGATTTATTTGCTTGGATAAGATCCATCTGCAGATGAAGATTTAAGGTTTAATGTACATGCATAGGTACTGAAAGCCTCTCCTCCCATCAAAGTCAGCAGAAGTCTTGGGTGCCATTCTGTTACTTTAGCATCTCTTTCATTTGGAACACCCTGATGGCACCCAGGGCACGTGCAGTGGCCTGAAAAATGTGACACAGGATCTCAGGAGAACAGTTCTGGAGAGAACATTAGGATACCACCTGAGATACCTCAGGGCAATTCAGTTGCACTTGGATGTCTGTACATGAGCACCCATGCTGAGTTTCTCACCAACAACCAGTGGAGATCTGGAGACCTTTCTACTCCCCAAAAGTGGACCAGGAGATTTTGCTTGACCTGTTTCGTGGACATGTCCTTGTGAGCAGGACCTGGGTCCTCACCTTTTCCTTGCCTTTCTCATGCTGCTCCTTGCCTTCATCTTCACGCCATCTTCTGTAAAACATTTTGAACTCCCAGCTCTGGGGTTTCTTGCAGACCAGGACTGCAGCTCATTTCTGGAACTACAACTTCTGGGCTGAACCACTGCATGAGCAGCAAAATGATGCAGAACATCCCAGAGCAGCATCACTGCCTGGAGATGTTGCTGGTGCTCCAGTCCATGGCTGGGCCCTGGGTAATAAGGTGCAAAAATCTGGAGCTTAAACACTGTGTCTTTACAGAGGATGGAGTTGGCTTACATCAGTGTTTGATTTCTAAGGCTTCTTGGGATTTTTACAAGTGAAGCAGCCATTTTTCTAGTGTTTCTGGGAAATCTGAGAGGAATCTACAGTTACTGGTTGCAGTGGGAGTTTGTTTTTTCCTATCTCACTCATCCTCATCTGAGGCCCTCTGTGGGAAATGTTCCCTGTGAGAAAACAGAATGCACATCCACTGAGACTTCAGGACACTCTTTAGGGTTTATAAAGATTTTGAGCATTTCTCAGTGCATGACCACAGCAGGATGAGCACCTTGTCCCAGCTGAGAAGCTCAACAGGCAGTTGTGACCAGATGGAGGAGAGCCAGGAATCATTTTGGTTGGGAAAGACCCTTAAGATCACCCAGTCCAACCCTTCCAAGGGCACTGCCCAGGCCCCCCCTGCCCCATGTCCCTCAGCACCACATCTCCAGGGCTCTGAAACCCCTCCAGGGATGATGGGGACTCCAGCCCTGCCCTGGGCAGCCTGGGCCAGGCCCTGAGTGGGGACACGGCCCCTCTGAAATGCCAAAGCCAAAGCCACCCCTCTGCATCTTCTCAGCTGTCAACCTGAGAGCAGTTTAAACCCTCACAGACACAACCCGGGTGCATCTGGAACCAAATCCCCCAGTTTGGGTGCTGCATACCCCAAACAAGTGATTCTTTTTTTTTCTGAGCTCAACAGCTGGGTGATCTTTGCATGCATTACCTCGGAGGGATGGTTCATTTGGGACTATTTTTTTCCCCCTGTGATGGAAAGACAAGACCTGTCCCATATCTGTCATGCAGCTCCACATTTTCCTCCCATGCTTAATGAAGGGACATTATGAAAGCACAGGCTTGGGAAGTAGAGGGGTGCCTGCCAGGACTCTTCCTGCTGAAGATTTTTCTTCACTCATGAAAAAACCAAAAAACAAAAAACCAAACAACCCAGAGACAGTTTGTTCTCCTGTTCTGAATCCAGGTGCCGTATTTACATTTTGTCTGAAATTAATTCAGTTAGATCTTTCAAATGCAAACAGCCAGGAAAGAAATAGCCTTGGATTATTGAGGAAAGTGTATGTGTGTATATATATATATATATTTTTTTTTTTTCCTTAATGAAATAATGCAGAAAATTGCATGTATCAGAAAGCAGCAGTTCATAAACAATCAAAACCATTAAAGACACAGGTTAGTGAGAAGTAGAAATATTCTTTCTTCTCCTTTTTAATAAATATTGAAAACAGACTTTGACCAGAGCTACTAATTTTGAAATTCAAAGCGGGAGCTTACTCTCATTTTTGGTTTCCCTTGTTAAAAAAATTAGCCTAAGCCAGAAGTGTCAGCAGTATGTTTGCACAACATAACAAAAATAGGGCAGAATCTGCTTTATTTGTGCTTTCTGCTGAGCCCTGGGACCAAGAGTCCTGAGTTGGGTGCACTTGGCTCTCTCCACCCCGACTCACCCGGGGTACCTGGAGGCACAGCCCAGCCCATGGTTTCTTTTCCCTTGGGTGTGAGGTTACACAATAATCACAATAATCACACACTCCTATTCAGCAGCAGCTCAGGGTGCTTTGGAAACCAAATCATCAGCTCTTTTCCCATTTTGTGGAAACTGAGACACAGGAAAGGGGAACAAGCTGCTCCCAGCCACCAGGCTCAGAAGCATCACTGCCCTCCACCTCCTGATGCCTCTTTAAAGAAGAATCATTTATTTTTTTACCTTTCTTCACCTAAAACATCTAGAAGCAGAGGAGGTTGTCTGTGTCTGGATGTGTTTGGCTGAGCCGATGCCTTTTTACCCAACACACCTGTAATCTTTGGCAACCAAACCCATCCCATGTTCCTTGGGGTAACTGGATCATTACTGGGAACAGGTGACTTGTTCCTGGCTGCTCTGGGGACATTTCAGGACATATAAAATTCCTTGTACTTGGGAATACCTGTGGCATTTGGCAGAGAAACAATCAGGTCCTACCTTGCCATGTCAGGGAAATGTGACAGCAGAAAATGTTCTGCTGAGGGGAGATGGTATCAGAGGAAAAAAGTGGTGAAAACACAGCGGGTTGGGCTCCTTGGGCATTCACAGGGCTGCAAAGCAGGATTCAGCACTCGTGGTGGCATTGATGCTCAGCTTTGGTCAACCCAGATGGAGAGGAGCTCCTGGGATCCCTGCCTGAGAAGTGACCAGCTGAACTCCTTTGGGTGCCCAGAACAGCTCCTGCTGGGAGAGCATCCCACCATCCCACCAGCTCCCATGTGGTGTCCTCCTCCTGGACATCCAGGTGCCTGGGGAAGGGGTAGGGGGACCCTGGGCTGTGTCCTGGAGGAGGACACATGATGGAAGAGGTGACAAGCAGCACGATGCAAGCAGCTGCAATGACAAAACTGCATATGGGTTTGTTGGCTGCAGTGTCTCATCATGTGTTGTCCAAAAAAAAAAAAAAGCTACTGGGAGGGGCAAAGATGATGAGCTGCCTTTGGTTTGACTGATTTCAGCCATGCAGACAGCCAGAGCCAGGTAAATGTGAAATGCCAGTGACTTCCATGACTGATTACAGACATCTGCAGTAACTGGACCTGGGTTTTACATTGTGCTCTTTTCCCTCCATCACCTCCTTTATTTGTGTTTGGTGCCCCCCCCCCCCCCGCCCCATGCAGAATGCAGACATCCAGCTCAGCAGCAGGGCTGGGTCACAGGCAGTTGCAGTTCAGGTTGCTAAGACACTGCAGAAAATTTGCAAGGAGAAGCAAAAATGAGATCTCTTGATCTTTCTCTAGCAAGACCTTCTCCCGAGACAGATGAAGAGGAAACCACAGGGTCAAGAAGAACACTGGGTGCTTTCGGGGACAACTTTCTCTGCCAAACATCCTCTTGTTTTGCATCTCCTCCCAAAGACTTCGTGTCACAGGAGCAGTTCTTACTCCTCCACTCCAAGGACACAAATTGCCAAACACTTCAGCTGCCCACAGGGTGAGCTGAGGTGAAGAATGCTTGATCTGAGCTGCCCCTGGTGTGAAGGACTTGACCAACCCAACCAAATACAACTCAAGCCAATGGTGGGAAGAAAAAAAGGGTTGGGAGAGGAGCCAGGAGCTTTGCAAGAGGCTTACCACAGAGGCTTCACTTAAAAGGGTTTTCATCTTGGGCCATTCCTGTGTAATGCCTGCCCTTGGAACCTAAAAGGCAGAATGTTTGATAATATATATATTTTCTTTTTTTCTGCTGGAAGCAGGACAGGCAGTGTCATTTCTCTCCCAGGTTGTTTTGCTGGGCTAAGATAGCTGCTGAAAAGCTGCTGAGTAGCTTGTAAAATTCCCAGGCTGTTGTTCTCCTTTGTGGTGTGGGAGTCTGAAACTGGGTAGTTAACACTGGGCTTCTAGCTATGTGAAGGGAAACAGTAGTTTTTAGTGAGTTAGGGCAAAATCCTTTAAAGGAAAACCTGAGTTATTCGTTTCCAGGATGTGACACCTGCTGTGGAGAAAACATCAAACTGCCAGGGGGGTTAAATAAGGTGAGATGAGTCCTATAACTAACATTTCTTAAGGAGATAATTTGGGATCAAGATAGGAGTCTTTATGATCTCATTATGACTTTTGCTCCCTTCCCAGTAACATTTTGGTATCTTTGACTTCTGCCATCATTTTGTGGTTATAAAAATCTTTTCCTGATTGGATCGTTTAGGAGTGTGTGGCTTCACACCAGGGCTCAGCCTTTACATCAGAAAGACTTCAATGGCTTCAAAGCAAAATCAGGCACCCTGCTAGTTTCATAATGACTCTGAGATAGCTGAGTGCTGTAGGGTCCTTTCTGCTGTCAGGGCTAGTTAGGGAGGGATTGAACTGTGTCAGGTCTGAAACTGCAATGAAAAGCCTGAGCTTTGCAAACCTGCACTCTGTTACAATATGAAGTATAAGAATCTAAATTTAACCACTGCTAAGACTGTTGTGCAGACAGAAGAGGCAGTCTGAAAACCTAAAAATGCTAAAATCCAGGATCTTCAAGTGAATCTGATGCAGTGCTGATGTAAGCCTGGTTCTCTGGGAAAAATAAAAATCAAAAAAAACTCCCACTCTACCTCAAATACTGGTTGACATCTTCAAAATGGATCTGCAGCAGCCTTCACATATTTGGGTGTGGGTCTGACCTTCAAAGCTTACTTGTCCACAAGAGTAGCTCAGCATGGAGGAAATCACAGTCAAGATCTGAGCTTACTGGCTTCACCTGGGCAGTCAGCTGCACAGAAGTGCTTGGGTTTACTCAGCATTCAGTTTGAAATGGTGTGAGCAGGGCTAGAGCTGAAGCAGGTCAAAAGAGGAACCAAAATATTCTTGTCAGCTGGTGGGAAAAGTAACCATAAAGTTACTCAGGCTCTTCTGAGCTTCTTCTGAGGACAGAACTAAACCACAGGAGAGCTCTTAAAATATCTCATCTGCCCTACATGATGTTCCTTCTTTCCAGTCAAGTGCATAGAAGGGAAAGGCAGAAAAACACCTAAACATCTGAGGACAGTTTATGGGAAGTTGGAATTCTCTCTTCCATAAGACAAATTTCATGTGGGTTGTAGCCTCGTGCATAGTCACAAGTTCACCATTGGAGTTTCAAGCCTTGTCTTGGACCCACTCTTTGCACTACAGAAGTTCATCTTTATAGTTCATTAAGTCTCCAAGGACATGGAAACTGGGGAAGAACTTCCTCTGGCCAAGAAAGGGATATTTCCAGAGGTGCTGAGTAGTTCCTCATGAGAAAAAGTGAAGTTATAACCTCCTGATACCTTAGGCTATATGGTCACACAGTTATCTTATTGCTCATGATGTTATGCTGGCTACCTGGACCATTCTTCCAAGTGTTCCTGCCCCACCACCATCATCTCACCCCTTTAGCAGCCATCCAGGGTGGGGCAACACAGAAGCAGCTGTAGGAGAGCTGGTAGGGGCTTCTAAACCGTGGAATGCCACCTGGTCTTTTGTGACAGTCCTTCTCCTGCTAAACAAGAAGCTGAAAACCCATTGTCCCCAAATATAAGAGTTTATGTTTTTTGGTTCAGTGAGCCACTGCTTTGGTTGTGTGACCTTTGCTGTAGGACAGCCTGGTAGGAGGTGTTAGGTCATGGGCTGCTGGCTGTGAAAGAATCCATCCTCCCATGCAATTTGGTGTTTGCACAGCTCTCTGTGGACTCGTAAGGACTTTGTCTTCTTGCTGCAGACACACACCAGTCCCCTGGGTCATAAGAACATGTGTGTCTGTCCAGCCAGGTCCCTCATGGGGCAAAAGTAGATTTTATGGAGAGCACAGGAGAGGAAACAGGAGAGGGCATTTCCCAACATCCATACATTCTCAGCTGAAGGACTTTGTTTGCCTAAGGTAGTTTTTATGTATTCTACCACCATCTATGGATTTCTTTTCTTTGAACTTGTCCATTCGTCCTCCACAAACTCATAGCAGGAGCTTCCCAGCCTAAGTCTGTGTTGGGGTGTTCATCTCTGCCAAGAAACAACTTGGCTTGGCTTTGACTCTGCCTCCTGCTACATCCCTTTGATGGCTCTCATTGGGGATTAGGCACTGAATGATCAGTTCTTCTCTCCCTTCATGCAGCTCAGGAACCCTTCCTTGGCAGCATGAGAGTTGTGCTTCAGCTACCCCTGATGGCAAGGGGGTTCTGATGGGTGCCAACACTGTGATCATGGCCTTTCCCTGGGCTTTGTTGGGCAATTCTGTGAGGGTTTAGGGATCATCACAGCTACGGAGAGAATCAGGGTTGGAAAAGTCCTTGAGACACACAACGCCTGCAGTTGTGGACAGAGTGACAAGAATGAGCTCTTCTTGCATTCAGGCAGGTGTGAGAAGCTGTTAATGCTCTCTGTAAACAGATTTATTATGATAACAAGATGTCCAAAAGCCCCTTCCAAGCATACACAGCCACTGATACAAATTCCCCTTTGTGTGACTGTGGGTTGGTTTTCAAAAACATCTTCCTCATGCACGTAAGGAGACCATATCCCCAAGAGATGTCTGTTCCTGGACCAGAGGTTGCATTTCTAGGACGTTCTTCTATTCCCACAAATCCCTCAGGGAATACAGATGTGATCTGTTGGGATCCACACAGCCTGGAGTGTTAGAGACACCAGTCCCACGAAGGAAAAAACATACAGCCCTTCTCTGAGGCTTCATTCATCCTGCTCCAAACCCTGGTGAATGTGCAGGCAGATTTGAAGGAAGGGCTCTTGTTTTCCTTTTGAGGGCACCCAGAAAGGCTGTTGATAAACATTGGCAGCTACAACTCAGGTCTGAGCCAGCAAACAGTTTGTACCTATGGTTCCTGATCCATCAAACTTTGGGGATTTGAAGGTAAAGGCTTAAAGGGAAGCACAGCACAGGGCAGGGATCCCAGGTCAATGCAACACCTGGAAGATTTTAGGGTTCAGTTTCGTGTTGCTTTGTGTTTGCATCACATCTATCTTAATGCAAAGAGTGGACAGGAACAAACATGAGGTGCTTAGTCTCTTAGGGAGACAGTGTTAATTAACAACAGAAGGCTACATGTGTGGTCACTCAAAATCTGTGGAGACATTGAAGCAGGTTAAGATGCTCCAACCCTGATAGGTATGGGTGACACCTCCCCTCCTGGAGGTCACCTCTTCTTCAACCATTTTGATGCAGAGTCATCCACACTGACTTTTGAAGAGTCTTTAAACCACATGGGCAGACTTTGCCCTGAGGCAGTTAGCAGCCTCCACAAGATGCTTCCAGTCAGCTCAGTGGGTTTGATTTCTGTCTGTTGCTCTCCAAAGGCTTCAGTGTCCAGGACAGCCTGGTGTGGGGTCAGGCACAGAGAAACTCTTTGATCTGGGCTGGTCAATTCATCTTGGTGCCAGTGGGAAAATGTTCCTTTAAGATAAGAGGAAGAATATCCTAGAGCAAATGAGCAGAAACCTTCAAGCCTGGTTTGGGTAGAAAATGATTTTCCCTAATGTTAGGCTTTGGACACTGGCCTTCTAATCTCAGTCAGCCATTTGCAGTCAAGGGAGATACCTCTGGAGGCAGATACATCTCAATATTTACTCAAATCTACCAAACTTATATTCAGGACACCTAACTTGAGTTACTTAGAGTGCATAACCTAGAAAGTCCCTGAAGAATTAATGATCTGGGGAAGTTGGTCTCACAATGTTCTCATCTGAATTTTCTTCACTGCAGGTGATATGCAGCTGCTGTCACTGCTGGACATTTGTGGATTATGCAGAGACTTTTCCTTATTGATAGGAGTCTAGACATAAAACTTAGTGTCACTTCAAGTCAGCTGTATGTTCCATTACAGATGTTTCTAAGCCATAAAATTAAATGCAAGAAACAGAGAGACATAGCAGAAGCCCACCCTAAGGACCTTAACTTTGGAGATGGTACAGCCAGAGACCTAAGAACTCTTCCTGTCCTGTTCCTATTGAGAAGCAGCTCTAGTCCATGCTTCTCCTCCCTTCTGAAAAGAAGGAATAATAGCATGGGATGTGGGGAGTGAGTGGAACACCAGACCTGGGCTCCCATGCAGACCACATGCTGGCTTGGAGTCAGGAAAAATGATTTGATTGCTTTATCTGTATCATCAGAATACCTGATGGTCTCCACTCCACTAATAGGATGTCATCCTGTCTGGCACCAAAATCAATGAGTCTGTCATGATTAATAAAAAAAAAAAAAAAAAAAAAAAAAAAAAAAAGATATGTTAAAGCTATTTCTAATTTACAGCTTAACCACCTCTTTCATTTGATGATGATTCCTGAGTCCTTGCCTAATACTTAAAGCTTTTTCTCTAACACCTGTGTATACTTTTGTCTCCCCCTGTTCCATTCTTCTTGTTTACCTTACAATCTAGCTCACTACCGTGTCTATATTATTATCCCTTTCTATATTTAATCTCAAGAGAGAAAAGTATAAAAAAAAGATAATTCAAAATGGACATTTTTTCACACTATTTCCAACCCTATTATATAGTAAGACTATCACATGAAGAGAACACGATTCACAGGTTGTTTTTTTTTTAATCTTAGTGGTTTTGAAAGGAAAATTATGAGACACTATAAACCAATTCTAGTTTATTCCAAAGGACTTAAAAAAACACCCTGATGTCTTTCTGAAGCAGAGCAAGATCCCTTTATGACCATAGTTCTTTGTGGGTTCATGAAAAGCAGAGAAGAAACACTGACCCAAAACACATCTAGAACATATTTAATCATGCCTGAATCCCCTGAATTACTGAATCAGAAAATTTCTGCTTTGCATCACAGGAGATGATAGAGCATGTGATAAGAACAGACTATTCTCTGCAAGAAATTATGAGAATATCCTGTCAGAGCTGTTGGAAATGTGGTTGTGAAAGGCAGTGGTATAGCTCCAGCACAAATACAAAAAACCCCCAAACCCTCCAAATGTGAGTATCACTCTGCCAGCCTGAATTTTTGTTTTCAGAGAGTCCAGTTTTGATCCATTGTGTTGATGTCTGTGGGATGAACCATGAGTTAAGTCAAAGGGAGTGAGCTCAGGAGTAAAAAGAAAGGGAAAACCAAACACCTGAGTCAGTTCAGGACAATCTGCTGCATTTCTGGTCATGTTTAACCCACAAACCAAGCCCTGGAAAACATTCATTGTTCAGCCAGTGGTGGATGTCTGCACAAAGAGTTAACTCTCATGTTTTCAGAGCTTTGTTGCATTCTGGGAGTGCTAGATGAAGGTTCAGCTAGAGATGCAGAAGTAATGTTGTGAGAATTCAAGGGAAGGCCAAGAGTTGACTTCAAAACCTCATTACTCCAACTCCTGTCAGTCATTCAAAACACATCAGGCAAGTCCATAGCCAAGGTTCTCACCTCTCCTACTTGCAAAACATAATTTCAGCATGAAAACGAGATGATTCTGAGGAAATGTCTAAGTGTGTCTGAAAACCCGCACACTGTACTGGTAATTCAGTGCTTTGCTGCTCTCTCTGTAGTGCATTTATCATGAGGTTTTTCCCAGCATGGGATTGTTGCATGCCCATGGGATGGCAAATCACATGAGCATGGGTGTGTGTGATAAAAGGAAATATGATGGATGAGCTGCAGCAACAGGGAGGTTTCCCATAAAATCCCAGATTCCCAGACTGGTTTGGGTTGGAAGGGACCTTAAAGCTCATCCAGTGCCCCCCCTGCCATGGTCAGGGACACCTCCCACCAGCCCAGGCTGCTCCAAGCCCCATCCAACCTTGGACACTGCCAGGGATGGGGCAGCCACAGCTTCTGGGGGCAACCTGGGACAGGGGCTCAGCCTGTTCCTGTTCAGGTTCCTCTGAATGTGGCCAGAGCTTCTCTATCCCCCCAGGACCCCCCGTGTCAAACACATCTGGTTGCTAATGTGAATGCTTGTGGAGCTGTGTTGGGAAATAGGTGGTGGAAAGAGGGGACAAAAATTTTCCCTGACTTGAGCACTCCTGTTTTGGGAGCCAGCACCTGGATTGCTGTAACTTCATTTCAAACTCCACCGAGACACAGATGAAGCGAACAAGTGCTGGGAAGAAGAAGGAGATAAATATAGCAACCCTCCAAAAGACAGTATGTAAATTTAAGATTCCTGTGAAAGGAAGAACAGCTTGGAGATGGATAAGGAAGGAGCCCTTGGGTACAATGTGTATAGATCTTAAATCTCTGCATGAATATATGAGGAAAACCTTCAGCTAGCACTGTAAAAAGGAACAAAAGTGGAGAAAGATGTTGACAGCAGTACAAAAGATGTTGGGAAGAGGAAAGAAAATGACAGATGCTGGGATCATTGATGGATAGGCAGGGATAGGTGACAGGGAAAACTTGAGACCCTACCAAAACTGTCTCCAGAACGTCTTTGCTTCTGTCCACAGGTGGAACAACACTGTGAACATACATCCACACCTCCTGGGTTATTTCCAAGACTAAGAACCAAAGGCATCCCAGGCAATGCCACCTAAACCAGGACAAAATGGGAACAAAAATCACATTATTCTTATTGCTTCATGCTCTGGTATGATTTTACACTTGTATTTTATCAAGAAAATCCTTACTTGGCATTCTGCTCACTAGAGAGAAAGATCCAGCACCTTCGACTGCTTTGTAAGTAGTTTCAAGCAGTACTAAAACCCATGAAAATGCATGAATCCAAAGACGGGGTATCAAATTTTACCTTCAGGTCCCCAGCTTCCTCCAAAGCATTGTACCAGGCAATTCTTCTTCATCAATCCTGTTTTTCATGCCTGCCTCCAGTGGTGACCTTGGAAATCTGCTTTCACTGCATTGCACTCCTAAAACTTCATTAAACTTCATTAAACTATCTCCATGGCTCCCTCTGCCAAAAACACTTCACCTGCTGTGCTACACATGATCTCCCATTTGTGATTCCAGGCCTGTTCTCTTCAATTAAATCAAAACTTACCATTTTTTTCCCCTCATCTGTCCCTCATCCTTATTCCCTAGAATCTTGCCCCTTGGCACTGTCAATCTTTACAGGCCTGTAGTTTTGCTTTGCTGTTCCCTGCAGCATTTTCCTTTGCAGGTGTTGTGTACACATCACTTCTGTCCACTGTTCATTTTCCATCTTCCAAGGAAGCTTTGGACACACCATCTTTCTTGTCCCAGCAGCTCCTTTAGCTCCTTCGACACTTTGCTTGGAGTTTGGAGATTTGACCATCTGGTCTTTTTTAATCCTAAATTTGGAAAAGTCATCTCCCTTGACCAGCTATTTGGCAAGATCTCATCTCCAGATTTCTGCCTTTAGAAAACAATCACAGCTTTTCAGGACTCTTCACTTCAGTTCATGGGAAATTTCTGTCCCCTAAGCCCTACGGTACCACAGTGGGGGAGATTTGGGGTCAGATAACCCCATGGATCAGGCACAGTCCAGGTTTCTCCAGACCTAACCAGTCTTGTGCAAAGCCATCTCTAAGGAGACAATTATGGCAATTATGGACTTGAAAAACATTTTACTGACCTTGATATCACCCTTATAAAAGTTTTAGATGAAATGTAACTATTGTCACATGAAAGGGGGTAAGTGGCCAGAGAGATGGGTAGAAGGCACCTTCTTTATTTCTCAGAGATGTTAGTGAGAAAAGGGTGAAATAGCCCCCTTATTTTTTGTGTCTAGAAGTTAGATGTCTACATCTGCCCTGGCCACACTCTCTATAATCAATAGTTAGATGTTTGTACCACTTCAACCTGCTTTCTCTTAGCCTGAAGCAAGCACTTAAGACATGTTGGATGAACAAGTCCCTAAAGGTTTCTGCTTATTTCTGTATCCAGAAGGAGCCTTCAGCAGTCAGGCTTAAGGAACCAAAAACTGGGTGTCCAGTCTTGTCTCAGCCCAGACCTCCTCCCTCTGACCTTGCAAATCAGAAGTAATTTTGGTTCTGCAAGTTTACATGGATGTAAGAGGATCCTGAGGTCCCATTGCAGATGTCTCAGGGAGTTGCCAGTGGTTTGTGAGTGACCTTTCAGCTCCTTCCTATTTTCTGCTCTGATTCCAGATGCTTTCAGCAGGGGAGAGCTTGGGCTGCCAGAAATACACTCCCTGGAGCTACCTGCAAATCAAGATCTCAAGCTTGCAGCTCCTCAGGGTCCATCTCACAGCTTCCACAGCTCTTTAGCCTCCTTCTCCTCCTAGAAATAGGCAGATTTGGGGGTGGGGGTGGGATTGGTGGGATATTTTATAACCCAATCCACTATAAGGTGACCTTGTAGCAACCTTCCAATATCTGAAGGGGCCTACAAGAAAGCTGGGGGAGGGCTTTGGACAGAGGGGTGTAGTGAGAGGACAAGGGGCAATGTTTTAAAACTTGAAGAGGGGAGATTGAGGTTGGACATTAGGAAGAAATCCTCTAATGTGGGGGTGGTGAGACACAGGAAAAGGTTGCCTAGAGAAGCTGTGGCTGCCCCATCCCTGGCAGTGTCCAAGGTTGGATGGGGCTTGGAGCAGCCTGGGCTGGTGGGAGGTGTCCCTGACCATGGCAGGGGGGGCACTGGGGAAGCTTTAAGGTCCCTTCCAACCCAAACCATTCCATGATTCTATGAAGAGAAGGTTTTGTGCACCCTGAGCAATAAATACAGCAACAAAGCCTGGCCACAGGCTTAGCTATGGAGCTGACACAGAAAAAAGCCCTTGCTGTGCCTGGCACTGTCCCCACTGGTGGCACAGAGTCCCTAACCCAGAGAGCAATGTCTGCCTCAGATATTTTTATTATTGGTTCCTTTAGACAAACACAAATCCACATGGAAGGATGTGAAGCTTTATGTGATTAGAATCTGTTGAATAGTCATGAAAGTTATATCCAGACATAGCACCTTCTCCAAGTGCAAATTGCATGCATATATATGAAGTGACTTATTTAAAAACACCAGCCCCGAATGCCACTGCTTTCAGTTCCTTTCAGGCAGAAATAAAAGTGGAGTTTTAAGGTGAAAATCTATTCTCTTTTATGCTGCCATAAATCACAATAGTTAATTCAAAAAAATGTCAAAGTCAGACCCTTGGGCTGTGACTCACCTGGATTCTGTGGCAAAGCATAAAAGGAAGCCTGGCAATAAAAGGGTTTCTTTTGTGGAAAGAGTCAGGACCCTAGAATTTAAGAGCCAGGTTGTTAAAACTGCTCAATGAAAACAATGAAAACAGAGCTCCATTTCCAGGAGGAGCTGGGCAACATTTTAAAATCAGAACTTGTTTGTGTCCCTTAAAAAAATTCAATACCAATTTCCAAGCAAAGGAAAACATAAAAATTGCTGGAAGTGGAGGTAAAATCTTTTGGTTTGAGTTGAATAATGTGGTTCTTTCTGATAAAACCTGAGTGACCCAAGTAATTTTGGATATGAGAGTACCCTGAAATGCATGACTTGTTTTCAACTTTCAATTAACTGCTTCTTTTGTTATTATTTAAATTAATTTCTTGTCGCCTAACTGGAGTAAAAAATCACTTCTGAGTTACTGCCTAAATCTAGATCCTTCCTCCTTCAGGAATATTCACTGATTCTGATGGTGCAAGTGATGATTTCTTGCAGTAGAACCCCATTGTCTCACAGCCCTATGGGTGGAAGAGGCACCAAAATTCCATTTTCCTGCAAGGTGGGGGGAGCAAATCCCCTTCCCGACCTTCCATCCCCTCCCCATGGATCATTCTGTGCTGGCCCTGGGGATGCAAAAACATCTGAAAGAACCCAAAGCATTTCCTAGGAGGAGTTTCAGCAGGGTGTGAAATCTGATCACTGGGGAGGGAAGTAGGGAGCCTTGCCACAGGTATTTGGAAAATGTTAATGGTTGTTAGTTTTGTTTTTTTTTTACTTTTTTTTCCAGTAGAGGAATTGCTGTGGTTGCTGTGGGCTGTGGAGGGAACATATAGGCACGCACACATATATATACTTATGTATTTATACATAGGTAAGTTAACATCTTTAAAGACCATCCTGAATAGGAGAGTAATAGGGGCTTGAGAAAAGGGACCAAGCAAAGGGAAGAAACATACGGATTTCTCTGTTTTCTGGACATATATCCAAGGATATGTAGGTGTCTGATGTGAAAATGTGCAGAGATTACTTGTCCTAGATGGAGAAATCAGGGTGGGAGGAAAGCAGAATCGGGATTTCCCAGGAAAAGCTTCCTTGGGTTAGGTGTGAGTCAAGGCTTTTGGCAGAATGGATCTGTTTAAATCAGTGTTTTCACCTATATTTCACATCTAAACGTGAAAAAAGACCAGCACAGCCTGGTTCAGGGAAAAATTCCCCATTGGCTTCTGGATAAGGGTGATCTCTGCTGCAGGGGCAGAGCCAGAGACAACCAGTGGAGTTTTCTGATTCAATCCCATCCTCAAAACCCTTTCTTCCCTTTTCACTGATGGAGAAGAAACATCCAGTCATTGCCTTTAGTAGGGAAGAAAAAAAAATAATCATGAAATGCCTTGAAAGCCAGCACACAAACATGCTTTATAAGGCTGCCTTTATTGAAGAGAACAGGGCAAGGGAGCTGCAATCACTTTTTGAGGATGAAGAATTCACTGGGGAGGCTGCCCTGAAGTCTCACAACGATCCCCAGCACAACACCAGGGTCTATGTTACCCAACCCTCAAAAACCCCCCAAAATAACCAAAATCCCAGCTGTTTTTCAGAAGGTGTGTGGTGGGATTTATGGCCTTCCAGCAATTATAGTCTGGAATGAAAAAGATCTTGGTTTTTTTGTCGGGAAGAGCGCGAAAACACGGAGTCTGTGACTAAAACCAGTATGATTGATACACAGCACTCCATTTTATTAATAGTTACACAGCGTTATATAGGGTCCAAGGGGCACGCCTCTTCTAGATAACAAATACTTGCAATTAACTACTTTTTGGCTAGGCATCTTGTTTTTGCTAAAGTTGCACCTGCATCTGCCAAACTAGTTGCTCTAATCACACTTTCAGAGTCTCTTCAAGGTCAGGTTATTTACTGCTCTCAGGACTGAGTTTCAGTCTGCTTCACAGTTCTCAAAACATGGATTGGCCACAAATGCTGGGTGTCCACATTCCTTGAGAAATTCCTCCACAATTCCCCCTTTTTCTTTTGGACAATCCATGCCTCGTTGATATTTTGTTGAGGTCCTGTGAAGACATGAGAACAAAGACATCCTCCCAGCCATGTCCCTGAGCCAACAATAGAAAATCAATAACAGCTCTACTTTGCAACAAAGCATGGTAAAAGCTATTTTGATTCATCAACAATTCCTCCAAAACCTGTGTGGTAACATTCACTTGTTTTTCTGACCAGCAGGTTAATTTCATAAACTCTCTTAAAGCGTTTCCAGCAGTTAAAGTTGCAGGCACTTAAAATTTATTCAGGCACTTAAAACTGCTAAAGCAAATCTAGCAGGTTCACTCAAGAGCTCAGCATTGTCATCACAGGTGGGAAGTCTCAGGGATCCCTTTTCATCTTTTCATTTGTTTCATTTTGTTTCATTTAGTTTGGTAAGACCATAGGACAAGGCCATGGACACATCAGTCACAGTCCAATTCCGTGCCGGCTACGGAGTGGACTGAGTGCCTGCTAACCCTCCAGGCCCATTGAGTATGTCCAGCCCCCCACTATAGTCTCACCAAAGTCTAAGCAGATTTATGTCCAATTTATTGCCCACTGATGGTGATCCCAATGACTTGAGCTCCCGAGGATCCCATGACAAACTAGCATTCAAGCCTTATATTAACTTTATTGCACACTCTGCTATGTGATCAACCTTGATACATGAGCCTACACTGTATTTACTAAAACTATTCACATCTAAATATGGTAACCCTAATAAACATGTTATAAAGGAACCAGCGGCAGAAGCCATTGCAACAGATCCACCCAGGTAACCCACATATTCTGCTTGGGATCAATTGCCAGTGGTGTTGCCAATAGGCAGGTGTGGCAGGTCAGTATTATCAGTGTCTTCTGCGTGCTGGCTTCTGAGGTTCAGTGCGGGCTTCACAAAGCGACTGGGAACCCACACCGGTCCTTTATCTGTGGAAACACAAAAGTAGCCTCGCCCGTTAAACAACACAGGTACAGGTCCTAGCCAACAACCAGTACAAGGATCGCGATAATTTACGATCATTCGAGGCTTAGCTTGTTGCTCAGTTTGTATTTCCTGATGATGTATAACAATCGGGGGTTCCTCTCGGTCTCCTGTGACAGACAAATGGTTTAAAACAAACAGAACCTTAGAAAGACGCTCTTGAACATCAAGGACATTCTTATGCTTTTCTAAATAACGTTTTAACGTTTGATGAGCCCTCTCTACAATAGCTTGTCCCGTAGGAGAGTGCGCTATACCTGTGGAATGATTCACACCCCAGGTTTTCATGAAGGTCCTTACCCCGTAGCTAACATAAGCCGGACCATTATCTGTTTTAATGTTCTGAGGAATACCCATTACAGCAAAGCAACAAGTCAGATGTTTACATACACGTTTATCCATTTCTCCACTCTGAGCTCTAGCCCAAATTTCGAATTTTTCATTACATCCTCAGCCAAATTGTTCTATTGAGCATTTTGAATGAAAATGTTGTTTACTTATTAATGCTTTTCCCGCCCCCCCCACCCCCCCCCTTTTTTTTTTTTTTCTCCACTTTCTGACCAGCAGCAGTGTCTGTGGGGGTAGAGACAGCAGACAGCTGTAACAGATACGCTGGTGAAGCTCACCGGCCGTATCTGAGCTATGCCCTTGCATGAGGGGGGGGTAAGAAATGGCCGCAGAGGCAGGAGTGGGGGAGTGGGAGTGATCTGTGCCTGGCACAGCTCTCACTCTCCGAACAGCAACTCACAGCCTCCAAAAAAGCATGCTTATTCTCATGACTATGTTTTTGTCTTACTCCTTCAACTATAGCATTTAGGATAATTCCCTTCCATCTAGTTATGGGATCCACACTCCCACCCCCCCCTACCACCCTCCACCCCCCTCCCCTCCCCATGTTGGATCTGGAAGAGGAGGAGCAGTGGGTGTTAAAGGGTTAAGGGAAGTAGGAGCAGGAACAGGGAACAGATCAGGAGGTAAAAATGGATTAATGCCCCTGGGTTGTTCAGGATGTTCCCTGGAGCAAAAACTAGGAGGTATACTCATCCTTAGTCTCCAGTTCTTTCAGTTTTTTCAGCAGTTCCCTTAGTTGAGCAGGCATTTTCGGTGTTGACAGGGGAAGCGGAGGTCAGATTGATGGTTTATGCTGGTCAAGAAGATAAATCATGCAGCGGAGGTGCGAGAAGTCAGCGGAGGTGGCGGAGTGGCCAGGAGCTGCAGCAGACAGGCAGGAGAAGGGGGGTCTGCATTCCGAGATTCCCCACCCGTGTTCTCCAGTTTGTCTCCCTCTGGGTCCTCCAGCACTTCTGGGGGTGGTGGTGTTTTCAGTCGCTTTTGGCTTTGCTTCTCAGCCCAATTTTTACTTTTCAGTGGAACCCCAGGGTCGAATGGCACAGTCAGCTGAGCTTGAATCAGTACAGCCCCCTCAGGTGCTGGTATTTCCCCATTGTCCATTTTAACGTCTGCTAGTGTTTTAGCTACAGACGCAGTCATGCCTTTAACTGGCATCATTTTAGAAGAGCCGAAGAAAAACTTCCTTAGACACGATTGACCTTTTTCCGCGCCTGGCGGTGCAGGTTTTTCTGATGACGCAGTTACGGGAACGGTCACTAAGGCTTGAAAAGTAGCCAGTGCAGCCTGCTGCACATCTGGCATCTCTTGGAGAGTGTTCATTATCGCTTTCCAAGTAGCACTTAGGTCTTTAGCAGCCTTTGCACTGTCTTTCCCTCCAACAATAGCAGCGTCCCACAGTTTATCGCCCACCTGTCTCCATTCGGTTGGGCTAAATAGCAACAGAATATCCGGCACCATTTCCCGATCCCGTGCCCATATAATCAACTCACGGATCGGTTTCAAGTTACTAGGAATCCCTCTCTTAGAGAGTATACTGCCTAGTAACTGCACTGCCGCTTCTCTCTGCATTTTCACTTAAATTAGCAGTGCCTACCTTACGGGGGTGAGTGGCCAGCTCACTTCCAGCTCCTACCGCGACTCTCAGGTAGTGCCAACCCCGTCCGCGTTTCCCGACGTCCAACTTCAGGTAAAACCGTCGCTCAAAGCAACACCTGCATCCGTTGCTCCAGGCAACAATATCAATTTAAGGCCCCGTGTCCCTGTTCGGGCGCCATTTGTCGGGAAGAGCGCGAAAACACGGAGTCTGTGACTAAAACCAGTATGATTGATACACAGCACTCCATTTTATTAATAGTTACACAGCGTTATATAGGGTCCAAGGGGCACGCCTCTTCTAGATAACAAATACTTGCAATTAACTACTTTTTGGCTAGGCATCTTGTTTTTGCTAAAGTTGCACCTGCATCTGCCAAACTAGTTGCTCTAATCACACTTTCAGAGTCTCTTCAAGGTCAGGTTATTTACTGCTCTCAGGACTGAGTTTCAGTCTGCTTCACAGTTCTCAAAACATGGATTGGCCACAAATGCTGGGTGTCCACATTCCTTGAGAAATTCCTCCACATTTTTTGACATTTAGAGTTAAAGTGGAGGGCTGTGGGCTGGCAGGGACAGACCCACTGTGTTCACAGAGCTTATCGCAAGATGATTTCATTTCTAGAAAAAAAAACCCCATGACAAACAGGAAGTAATTGTTGAATTTAACAATTTAACAAAAATTGTTGAATTTCCCCAAAGCTGGTTTGTTGTTACAGGGCTGCACAAATGCTGCAGCAGCCCCTGGGACTCTGCTTCAATCCCTTGGTACTTTGTTCAGGGGCAATGAAACCATTTAAAATGCAGTTATGCCACAATAAGTGTGCCCATTTAATAGGATTAAAAGCAACAGTGGGAATTAGACTGCTGAAGAGGAGGAGGAGAAGGAGGAGCATCAGGGGAGAAAAAGGCTGTCAAATGGCAAAAAGAGTTAAAGAAACATCACCCTTTGCATTACCCTGGCTTTTGGCAATGGCAAATGTCCCATCACAACATGTTTTGTTGACAGGACAGTAGGTTTGCAATCCAATGTATGTATTTTTTCCAAAAGATTCTCTGCTTTCTTTGAAAAGGTTTGATTTTTTTTTTTTTTTTTTTCATCCGAACAAGAAGTTCCTGGATTCTGTAGCTGAATGTATACACTCCTTTAAACAGCTTCATGCAAACCCCTAGATGTGTGACCTCATGGCTTTTAGTTGGGATTGTGAGACATTGAAGGAATTTTAATCCAAGGAAAAGCCCAGTAAAGAGAATGAAAGTATGAGGTATGCAATAGAGTAGTCTTGGCTTTTTCAAAACCCAATATTTAAACCTCCCACCACCCCTGCACCTCACACACCAGAAAGAAAAAAATAAAGTGTTTATTTATTGCTGCAAACAATAGATCTTAATGGGGTTTCTCCTATTTTTGTCTAAGTATTCCCTGGGGACAAATAAGTAAATAAATCCTGAGCTGTGGCTTAGGGACATCTAGGCCAAGATTCCAACAGTTCTGCATCACAGCTGATAAAGTTCTTGCTCATATATTGAAATTCTTGGCTTAGACAGAAAGGTGCACACCCCTGCAAGCCCACATTTCATTTACATACAAAAACCTCATTATGCCTGAGACACTTAGATGAATTCCTTCTGCTTTCATCTTGGTTTTTAATTCTCAGTAGCACCCTGAGCTGGGAGCACACCAACTCTGAGCTGCTCTCTGCTTTCCTCCCCAGTGACTTCTGGAGATCTGCTCCATCTTTCCAAGCACAAGCAGGGTGGAAGGAGATCCTGCAGACCTGCATGGACAAGCCCTAGCAGGATGCCTAAAAACTTTATTAAATGAAACAGTTTTTTTCTCATGGTTAGAGATAAAAGCAGAGAAAATGAGAAAGCGAGACCACAAATTGATTTTGATTTATTTTTTTTTTCAGTCAAATCTTTGATTCCCTTGATCTCAAAAGAAGAGCATCCCTTCTCACTCACACATGGCAGCTTGCTCCCCCACACAGTGCCTGCTCTCCAGAACCTTCCTGAGCAATGTGTCACATGGACAGCACCTTGGCACTGCCTCCAGCCAAGGAGGGGAGTTTATGGTTCATGGGAACCAGCACCCCAAATTTACACCTTCCAGTTACACTGCAGAGCTGGCTCATGTCACCCCACAAACCCCTCCCAGGGGAATAAACATCCAAAATCAAAAGCAACACCTGCTGCCTTCTTCAAAAATCAAAAGCATCACCTTCTGTCCCTCCTTCAGCAGCTGCTGGACATTTGGGATGGAGCAATGGTGCAGTCAGCAGTTTGGTGCAGGGAGGATCTCTGGGGCCCTTCCCATTGCATTCTCCTGGCCCAGAACCAGGGAACTGCTCCTGCTGCTGCAGCTCTGGGTTCACAGCATCCCAGGGTTTGGGGGGCATCACCTAATCCAACCCACCCGCTAGACCAGGATCCCCTGGAATCAGATAGGAACACATCCAGATGGGGTCTGAATGTCTTCAGAGATGGAGACTCCACAGCCCCTCTGGGCAGCCCCTTCCAGTGCTCTGCCACCCTGAGAGTAAAGAAGATTTTTTCTGATGTTTAGGTTGAAGTTCCTGCTTTCCAGTTTGTGACCCCATGTCCTGTCACCAGACACCACTGAGGAGAGTCTGGTCCCATCCTCCTGACCCCCACCCTTTAGCTATTGATAAGCATTGAGGAGCTCCCCCTCAGTCTCCATCTGGTGGATGCTCCAGTCTCTTCATCATCTTAGTGGCTCTGTGCTGGATTCCAGCAGTTCCTTCATCAACTGGGGAGCCCAGAATCAGATGCAGGATTCCAGATGTGTCCTCACCAGGGCAGAGCAGAGAGGGAGGAGAACCCCCCATGGCCTCCTGCCCACGTTCTGCCTCACGCACCCCAGGATGCCACTGCCCTCCTTGGGGGTTCCTAAACCCAAGGAAATTGCAGCTGAAGGTGCTTTCAGTTTAGTGCAATTGTCACCAAAAGATTTACTGAAGGGGAGACTCTCCAGATGGGAGGAGTGTTTGGTTTGGCTCCTGGTGTCCAGCAGATTCCTCTGGAGCTGCACGGAGGCTGCTGGTGCTGCAGCTCCAAGGTCTGAGCTGAAAACTGGCTCTGGCAGAGAGGGACAGCAGGGCTGGTGGCTTTTTGGAGATGGGACAATGAGTACAAGAGCGGGAGAGATGAAGAAGACAGACTGAGAGATGTCAGGGAACAGAAGGTGAGGAAGGAGCTGCCGTGGCACTGCCTGCCTCCTCACCTTCACAGCTGGAGAAACTTTGGAGTTAAAGCTCTGCACCCCTCCTCTGGGGCCTGGGTTTTGGGAGGCAGACTGGTACAAATGGGACAGAACTCCATAACAAACAGCAGGATGGCCTCACATATATTTTATATATAAATATAAAATATTAATATAAAATTATATATTTATATAAATGTATATAAAACATAAAAGATAAAATATAAGTTTATATACAAATATAAAATTTATATACAAATATACAATTTCTATATAAGTATATAAATATATATGTATTATATATTTATAAATATATATAGATATATATTTGAATATATATCTATATATATTTATAAATACATATATAAAAGTATATATGAATTTATATATATAAAAATCTGATTATAATGTAAATACAACCACAGTATTAGGTCCCAGCTTCTTTCTGTCATAGACATACAAACTCTATTTTCAATCTTTCTGAATTTGCCAGTGCCCTGATGTAACTGGTTAGGAAAATGAAATGTGTCTGGCACAGTTGGAGAGCAAAATCATCATCTGGCACCTCGCAGCAAAAATTCAGTGCCTTGAAAACAGCCAGGCTCCTGCTCTACTGTAAAACAGACAGGAGCCTGTGCTGTGCCTGCCTTGCATTGCCTCATCTCTCCCACCTCTCAGCCTGGCTATAAAACTCCTTAAATCCCAGCATAGATCATGCAATCACAGTGTTGTCTATCGCAGGGTATTTGTTTAGATTAAGTCTGTTAAAAATAATGGTGATGAATCGTCATTAAAGTAGAAAAATCCTAATTGCCCCAACCAAACCATTTGCTAAATTCCTTAGCAGAGGCAGCAGCGTATCTAGAATAGAAATAAGTATATTATGTTTGCTGTAGCATCAGGAAATTAATATAGTGGAGTAATGAAAGCAATTAATCTTGTATTAAACCAGCTAGCAAATTCAGAGTGTGTGGAGAGGAGATAATGCTCTATTTTAGCATCAAGTGTCCTTATGAGACATTAGTGAAGTGAGGCTGTGAGGAAGCAAGCATTTTGTTCTGTGTTTGTGGATTCTGAAGGTGATGCATTAGGTGGGCTTAATGCTGCTGCCAAGGTCGAAGTGATAGGGATGTGATCTTAGCCTGCAGAATGAGGTCTCTCCAAGTGATTAGTTTGGGATGCAAGGCTGCATAGGCAGTAAATTAGTATGGAAATTGGGGTAATTTTAGGAGCTAAAAGGGCATATTCAAGGGGTGTACTCCAAGAGCTGTTCTCCCAAGATAAGGTCACTGGCAACCACCATGGTCCTCTTGCTATCAAATCAGCCAGGAACAGAAGTTAGCCAAGATTTTGCTCTGTTTGAGCAGGAGTACAGCAGGCACTGAGCCTGTGTCCTGGCTGCCATTTCTGCATTGCTTGTATTCCAACAGGTCCAATCATTTTCATGTGACTATTGAGAAAAAGTGGTATTGAACAACCCTTGGACAGCTGATGCTGCAGAACTGAGCTTGCTCTAGTATTTAGGGATTTTCATAAAGTCCCATTTCTTCAGTAAAAGAAAAAAAAAAAAAAAGAGTTATAACAATAAAGAACCCCAAATTTCTTCCTAACCCAAGGACCTGGCTTCCTGCCCCTCCCTTGTTCAGCTCACCCCAACTCAGGGCAGTGATGATATTTCCAGCTTTCCATAATCAAAAAGCACAAATCTCATTTGCAGGATGTCAGGGACAAACCCTAAAGTCTTCACAGCAGTGCTAACATGTGGAGGTGGGCAAGCTAGCACAGGCAGTTATTTTCTTGTGAAAAAGGAATGCCAAATACCTGCCTGTACAGAACATCTCGAGCCAATGCTCCCAGGACAGGGAACCTATTTTGGACCTTTCCCCAGAGCACCCATTCTTGCCTTTGATCACACCTGTGTCTGGCTACAGTTAGAACAATGTACTAATACAAAGGCAAGATAAAGCTGAAAATTAATGACTAAGGAAAAATGCGGGGCTTTTAATAAGAACTGGACCTCTTTCAACTGATCTGAGGTCTAACCTGTGGCCTCCACTGGTTAAAAATGAGCTTTGCACTGCTGGGACACATCCTCTCTTGGAAACATCTCCATCAGTTCTGCACCTTTCCCCAGAGCTTAGGGGAAAGCTAGAATTAACTGCATTGTCTTTTTAAGAGCTAGTTAGGACAGGTGAATCCCATTGTCTGCAGGTGTAATTAATTCCTCCTCTAATGAAGCTTTTTCTGATCTTTTACAGCACTGAAGTGTCTCTACATGATGCTCATGTATGCTTTTACTTTTCTTTTTCCCCCCAGACACATCTGCTAAGTGAAACAGCAATTCTGGAAAACATCAAGGATTCGGTATGTTAAAATTATTCTTTACTGCTTTATTTTGGGATTTCTTTTTTTAAAATGCTACCTGCAACCAGGAAGCTTGCCTGGAAACAAACCCTGTTTCATTTTTCTTTATATGGGCAGTATTTATTTTCCAAATTTTTAACAGCCTGATTTAGTTTTGGAGAAAGTTCAGGCTGTTTCTTTATATTATTTTTTTAAAAAAGCATTCCAGTCTTTAATTTCTTCATTTTAAAATCTACCACTATGTAACCGATATCACTGTTACCTTGGAGTGGATTTCTCTGTTATTCCCCATGGTTGTGAAAGAACATCATAGATCTGAAATTGTTCTGGGCAAAAGAAGCTGGGAAGGAAAAGCTGGCCAGGAATATAAATGACTTTTTTCTTTCATTCATATTGAGTTTGCAGAGATTCTGGAATACAACTCGAGTCAAACCAGTCTTAGTAGAGGATTTACACCACTGACTCAAGCAAGGTTGTTCTGTGTTCCAAATCTGGGGTTGAATGGAGAGAGCATGACATCAATAAAAGCACCATAAGGACACCAATAAAAAAAATGCACAGAATCTGGTCCCTCAGAAACACCTTTTGAGACAAGTCGGAGCCCTAAGCCATGGCTGTGTGCAGCAAGCAAAGCAAAGCTGAGGCCAGCAGGGCAAAGGCAGGAGTGTCCTTGCTAGGGTCTGTTGCTCATGAGTCTGTGATGGGGAAACCACAGCCCTGGGTGAGGCCAAGGCTTCTCCCCTCAACACATCTAATGTGGTTTTCTAAGCTTCCCTCTGAGGTGTCAGTGGGGATTTCCAGGAGTGTCCTCTTTTGGGGTTTTGGAAAGCAGATTCTAGATGGGTGGCCCTTGGAGCATGAAGAGGTCAAGGATTCCCCGTGCTCACACACCAGGTTTTTGACTTGGCAGAGGTGGAGCTTGCAGGGCAGATGCTCCTCTGGCTCACACAGGTGTAAATAAGGATTTCCTCCAAGGCAAGCTGCATCTTGAGCCTACACGCCTTGGTGGAGTCACTGCTGATTCACAAGGGGAAAATTTGGCTCTGTGACCCCAACCACTGGACCAGAGAATCCACTCCTTTCCTCCCTCCATAACTCAGACAGTAACAGACTTGTAGGGATGATGTATGCTTTCAGCAGATGTTCTCCATGCCTGTATGTTTAATGTGCACCCAGGTGCTGCACTGAGCAAGCAGTGCCAGCAGAGAAAAGGTCTGGTAGGCTCAGATCTCAGAGGGTTGATCCATGCAGACAAAAAAAGCCCTTACCCAGGGATCTGAAGGCAGTAAGATGTGTAGATGGCTTTAGGAGAGTCTTTTTAGGTAGATCTCTCTGATCTGAAGACTAATAGACTAAACCATGAAAAAAATAATAATAAAGATCCAATTTATTTATGACACAGCTGGTTTAGAGGAAAAAAGTTTGTTGGTTAGGGTTTTTTTTCCCCTAAATGATTTTTATCCAAAATTTCAAGAGCGGTTTGCCAAACTTTTCTTTGCACATTATTCAGTGTATCCAGCAGGGAACAGACAGAAAGGCTGGATTGTGATGCCAAGTGTTGGTTAAATCCAGACCCTTCCTCAAGTCCAAAGGAGGCCTGAAAGAGGGTGTCTTGCCAGAATACAATGCTTCGCAGACTGCTGGGCTGAATTCCAAAGACTTAAAAGAAAACTTGGGAATAAATGTAACATTTTGGACAGCTACCAGGATCAAAAGAAACTCCCATCTAATGGGGTTCCTCTATAGCTGCTATCAAACATACGTAGCTGCTACCCACATAGTGATTTTAAAATCCACAGGAACAGCAAATAAATATGTAAAGAAGTTATCTCTTTGTGTGTCATCAAAAATTCCCACTGAGACCTATCACTAGGCCATCCAAACTGTATCCATATAAAACAGATGAAGTCATCAGTGAATTTAATGGAATCTCTGCCTTTTTTCTCGTAGTGGGTTATATAAAACTCTGCTTAGGTCATTTTTCTTGGAGTGGAGAAAGGAGAGGAAGTGGTTGCTTTGTATTTTCTTCTGTTCTTTGTCTGTGGTGCTTGAGAAGAATGGTTCGGTACTTGCTAAATGTTTTCAGCTATTTTTCCCCTTTTCCTTCTGCTTTTCCTCCTTCAAGGGTAGCCAATCAACTCTATAGTTCAACAACTTCTCTGGGATGTTATCACAGGACTTTCTTTCACACATTTTAAAGAACTTCTGGTCAAAATTTAAAAAGTCTTATCCATTCCACTGCTGGTGATGATATTCTCGGTTGGGGTTTTAACCCAAGGTTTGTTATGTTCTGCTTCTGCATCTCTTGTCCAGCTGAGATACAGATCTAAGCAGACATGCCCACCTTGCCTGGCTCCATTCAGAGTTGGTCTGAACAGGACCTCTCCCAGGATTCACCACCAAATTATATTTTCTTTCATATTCACATTTCCATTTCTGATGAAGAGACTAAAGCATCATGGCTACAGGTAGCAGTGTGGTGACTGAATGCTGGAGAACAGTCCAAATGAATTCTTAACTCTGCTCAAAAACTTCTTATTGAAGTAAAACTGCTCAGCTGCAGGCTCAGATGATTTCAGCCAAATTAATAGTTTTGTGGGCAGCAAAGCATCTTGAAATGAGCACCAGGCTGGGTTGCCTTTACCTTTCTGATGGATGTGGAGCAGTCAGCAGTTGGTGCTCTCCAGCCCAGGGATTGTGGCACTTCCAGTCATTCCACTAACACTCAGTTTCCTTGCAGGATTCTGCAGTGGGACATTGATGTCAGAGTTACAGGATGACAGATGAGTGCAACTCAAGGCAAGGGTCTTCTGCAAGGAGAACAAAGAAGGGCTCTTTGTGCAAACCACAGAGCTCCAACCACTCTATTCAAAAGCAATTCAAAATCCCATTCAAAGAACTCATTAACTCAGTGGGAGCCTGGTCTGACCAAGAAATTTAAGCTCAGGCCCTTAATAAGGACAGTCACAAGGGGATGGAGACAGCAGGATATATTCCATTTGTTTCTAACCAGGATGAAATTAATCTCCATGCAGAAAATCAGCTTAAGGACTCTACCCTACTTAAATTCCTGCAAGGCTTCTGTAGTTCACTTGAGTAATCATTGATTGGATTCTTAAGAGATACAGAGAAGCTCTAGCTAATTACAGTACATCTGTGAATAACTGCATTTTTGGTCCTTAGGCAGTTCAGAAATTTGGAAGAAAAGAAAAAAAAATCAACCTGAAAGGAAAGTATTCAGAAACTCGGGGCCTTGAAAAACAAGTCTGTCAAAATCTGATCAAGTGAAACATTTTGATTTGATTGCTACAGGGTTTTTTAACCATATGTAACACCAAACCATATTTTGAGGTCAACTGCTTTCTCAGCCTCAGAAGGCAAAACGTTTCATTCTGAAAATGGCAAAACAAAATGTTTCCATTTTTTTTTTCCACATAAAAAAATTGTGGGTGGAGGATTTTCTTTTAAAAAACTCTGCAAAGTTTTAATACAGGTGTGTAGGGTTCCAGCTGCTCCTGCTCTGAGTTCTGGGGCTCAGGTGTTTGGCTCAGAGTTCAACCTTCTCCACCTGTGCCACTGAGTCCTGTGCTAAAGCCACTTGCAGAAGAGGGTCCATCTCTGGAGACCTTCATAGTGGACACAAAAGGAGAAAAAGGATTGTTTGGGCAGAAAAGAAAAATATTTGTGTCATCTGGACATACGAACTGCAACAATGCTTTAAGATGAACATAGACTGAGGGCAGTCAAGAGAAAAGATCACTTGCAACCCCTAAGTGTGATGCTGGCTTTCAGGGAACCAAAGCCACCTGAGCCAGCACCCCCATCAGCTGTGCTGCAGTGACATCAAGAGGCCACTGTCGTGTTGGAGAAAAGCAGTGCTCTGCACAGCTGATGGTGTCCCGAGAGCAGACAGGAGACTGAGGAGAGGAGCAATTTGCTCAAGGACATCTCTGTGGTCAGGGCACAGCTGAGACAGGACCCAACCATGCCAGCTCCAAAGCTGGGCTGCTCAGCAGGGGATGCTTTGCCTGCTGCTGAGACAGCTGTAGAGCTGAGATGGGTTTTTGCTGGAAAAATCACTCAAGCTGCAATTTATTGGCTACCCTAGAGCTGGCTGCTGTGGGGTACCCATCCTGCAAGGCTGGGATCAGCAGGATCTGGAGTCAGGCATACCCAAAGCAGGAGAAGTGTCCCTTTATGTGGAGGAGCTTCCTGAGAAAAACAGAAAGGTGTTTTGCTTCCAGCAAACCAAGCAGCCACCAAATTCTTCTGCTTTTTATTCCTTAGGAGATGAGAGTGATGATAGTGCAAGGACCATTCGGCAAGTCACAGTCATAGAACGCTTTGGAGTAGGAAGGGACCTTCAAGATCATCTAGTTCCAACCCCCTGCTTCGAACCAAAAATGTCACCAAATCCCCCACCCCACTGTCCCTCTCTGCCACCTCCATCTCCCAACCAAGGCTCATCCCTTCTCTCATGCTGCCTCAAGAGTTTCCCTTGGAGAAGGTTCACATTCTACTGTGGGCAGCAGTCCCTCAAGCTGTCAGAAGTTAAATTTTAAATTCTTGAAGTGTTTAACACAGCAAATGTTCCTTTCCAGTCAAGACAACAGGAGCCTTGTGGTCCGTGTTTGCCCTTCTTCTCTACATCTCCATCAGCCTGACTGCCTCCTCGAAGCCCCCTTTGCTCTCCTGAGCTCAGTTTAAACTTCAGTTGACTTTCATGCTGCTGAAGAGGCTTCACTCTGCTGGGCAAATCCTCAATGTTTTCCTAGGTTTTTGGGCTGTTGTTGTTGGCCATGGCTGATTGATTTATTAAAAAAAAAAAAAAAAAAAAAAAAAAAAAAAAAGACAAGAAAATATATTCACCTTTTCTCTATCTGCTGCAAGTTGGTTTGGGTAGAAAGCATGAGAGTGGGTGAAGGAGCAGGAGCAGTCTCTGTGCAAGCTCCTACCTACGTGTAAATATTTCAAGGGTCAGGCAGTTACTCATACAGTGTGTTCTGCCAAGCTTTGTACAGAAAACACCTTTTTTTGGTGTCTCCTAATAAATCTTTGCCCATTTGCAAATGTAGCAGCAGACACCCTTCTACCCCTTTGCCCCAAAATAATTTGTTTGCTTGTCTGTTGTTTCCCGAGCAAATCAGGAGTAGGAAGAAAAAGATCATTAATGGGAAGCAAGTGCAAATGCCAACAGGCAGCAGCAAGGGCAGGTTATGCACAAACCTGAGGATGGAAGATGGAAAATGCAAAAGGGATGAGATTTTTTTTTTTTTTCATGGTGACTAGGTTCCAGAAATATGTTGTTTTCCTGTTGTGGTGGGCAGCAGCCCACTAATTGGACAAATCTGCTGCGGTTTGCAATGGGCAAGGTCCAGGTCTGAGCTCTCCTTTGCCCTCAAATAAGGTGAATTTGGCTCTGGATGTGAACTGCTCTTGTCTCTCCTGGCCTGACCTGATCCTAGGTTGGCCTTTGTGCTGGAAGAGGACCAGCACCTGCCAGCACCTTTGGAGTCCAGTGGACTCTCACAACCACATGTGCTGCTGGTGCAGGACTCTGGTGTGGATCCAGCAGCAAATCCCTGCTGCTTCTGCCTGCTTCAAGTTAAGAAGCAGCGTTTTGGTGTTAGATGGAGATTATCTGTGTGTGCTGATGGTAGTAGCTGTTAGGAGAAAAAAAAAAAAGAAAAAAAAAAAGAGACGTGGCCCTTAGAGCAAAGAGGGGGATGGAGCTGGTTCCATAGGAGTGTCTGCTCTAAAGTGACCTAAACAGCTTCCACCATTGGACCAGATCTTCAAATGTGTTGCATATTTAGATACCTGGCACAGAAGCAGACACCTAAATTTAAGTGTCCTAATGGAGAGGTGAATCCTATATTTAATTTTATAAGGCTAGACCAAGGTGGAAGAGCTCTCTCCATTAATCACATGCTGGAATAACAATTAAATAAAAGTGGTTTATTAATTAATCCATGTTGACTGACTGTTTGGATGAAACTGCTGCCTTATTTAGAACCAGAGGATGGTCTTGTTCTTCTTTGTAAGCAAAAGCTGACACAGCAATTTCCTCTATCCAGCTGAATGAAAACAATAGTCTTTTACCTCTGTGAGCACTTAAATGTACTCAGGTTTATTATTTTTTATGTCTGAGTAAAGAAGGCAGCATGTAAAGTAATGTATAAAATATAGTAAGATATACCTAGAGGGAGGCTGTATGGACATCAAGCACAACCAACCCGATATAAAATACAATGAAAGAATAAAGCAGGTAACAGGGCAGGTATAAATCCTGGTGCAATGAATAAAGCATGTCATATCATAGCAATAAAAAAAAGTAGCAAATGGCAAAACAGACATCAGCATAGACATAAAGCATAATGAACTGATGGATAAAAGTCACATGAATGAATGGATTGCTCCTGTCACTCAGAATGAGCAAAGGGCTCATTTTTGTCTTCTGAGCTTTAGAGAGCTTCTGTCTGAACAAAACTTTGGGGAGGGGTTTCTAGGTTTTTTTATGCAGAAACTAATAACACCTGACACCTGCAAATGTCTTTTGCAGAATATTATTGTCAGGTCTATAAAAACATCAGGTTGAAAACCTTTGCTGCTGGGCTTAGTGAGGGTCTGCACAAAGTAGGCATGGGCTGGAGAGGTAGGAGCAGCTCAGGCCAGCACCTTGGGCAGACCCTGGGGTGTGGGGAGTGCTAGAAATCCATCTCTGCTCTCCTGCATTAACCCCCCCAGCCACTGCTCCCTGGCACAAGTCCCTGTTCCCCAAATGGCCCTGATGTGACACAGTCTGCTCAAAGAAGATTGGAGGTAGAAAAGGGTAGATGGGCTAAATTTATCTGGGGTATTGTTTTTCAGCTTTGTTAAAAGAGTATTTGGAAGTTATTGAAATCGTGGGGATGTGGTTCACACGTTACACTGGAACTGTTCCCAAATGCAAGGTTTCACCTTTTTACCACCACAGCTTGGAAGTTTGTGGAGGGAATTACCCACTTAAACTGAAAGAGGAAAGATTTAGGGTTAGATATTAGGGAAAAATTCTTTGCCATGAGAGTAGTAAGACACTGGAATAGGTTTCCTAGGGAGGTTGTTGGTGCCCCATCCCTGGAGGTGTTGAAACCAGGTTGGATAAAGCTTTGTGCAGCCTGGGCTGGTGGGAGGTGTCCTTGCCCATGCTAGGGGATTGGATTATGATCATTTTTAAGGTGCCTTCCAACCCAAACCAGTTTCATTCTATCAGAGAAACCCAAACAGTTGCCCCTAGAGAGCAGCAAACCCCTTTCTGCAAGCCCACAGGGACCCAGGCAGAGATGTTACTGAAGCACTGGCTTGTAAAACTCACTGATCATGGAGTATTTTTGCCCATGAGCACCCTTCGTGTCCATCCAAGGTAGGACCTCATGACACAGAGCTCTGATCACAGCTCCTAAGCAGATCAGATTTTCCCGGGCCTCTGGAGAAACCCCCCCATGGCAAGAGGCAGGGATGTTCAGTGCCTGCACCTCTTCTGGCTGCTGCTGCTGCATCCTCTGCTAGCTGCAGCTTTACAAACCTCCTTTTTGCAAAGAGATGTGAAAATGTGTTTAGTTTCATTAGTGGACTCTCCAAGCTGAAGCCATTTGTCAGCCACTTAACCAAACTCTCCCTTTTCCCTGCCAGCAGCAGCTGCCTGAGCCCAGCAGGTTTGCAGGAGGAATTTGTGGTAACAACCCCAGTGCCAACCTCTGCCAGGGATTTATTGCTCTGCTGGCATGGAGAGCTTCTCTCATTAAGGTTCTCACATTGTTGTTTGGCTGCTTCTGAAGTGCAAATACATGAAGCAATGCTTTGGAGAAAGCTAATTTAGGCCAGGAGAAACATTTCCCACTGGCTGGGGCCAGACCCAGGACTAAGCAGGCTCAGGGCTACATGGAAGCTGGGAGGGTGGAAGGAGGTTTGTGTGCAGGGAGCCTAAGCACCAGTTGCAGGTTGGTTGTTTCTCTGGGTAAAGCTTCTTCCTTTTCCTTGTACTTTTTGCTTCCTCTGCCAAGTCAGCACCCATTTTTTTAAGACTAAAAAGCTTTGTCCTCCTAACCTGACCTCTTGCTTTCAGGATTCTCACTTCTTCTAGAGTTGCCTGTATATAGACCAGTGTGTGGCTGAAATGACATCTGAATTAGGCAGCAAAATTTTGACAGAGGTCATAGGGCTGTGTCAGTCTCCTCCTGGGCAACAAATTGGCAGCTCTGATTCACTCCCAGTGCCTGTCCTATGCTCTGCTCCCATTCCACTCTCATCCAGGAGCAGCAGACCCAAACCTGGGGAGTTCTTTGCTGCCATGGCTGCAAAGGAGAGCAGCACGTGGCTCCTTTCTCCTCACCCTCCTTTTGAAGGAGATGTTTTCCTGGAGATGCTTTCTGACAGCAGTGGGTTGGGAATCAGGCTGAAGGCCCAAGATCCCTTAAATGAGAGGTCCCACCTGGGGTTGCTTCCAGGACGGAGTCGAAGGCAAAACACATAAAATACATGTCCATAACTCCATTAAAAAAAAAAAAAAAAAAGAAAGAAAACAACCACAAGGCTGTGTTCTTTAGAGCAAACTGGCTTCCTACAAGGCTGATCTTTCAGCAGTGGTCTGGGTGTCTGTAGAGGCTGGTATGCAGACCACTGAAAGGGACCACTCAGGAGAAGCTGTGAGCCAAACATGCAGTGGCATTTGGGACTATTTGAAGCCAATGGCTCAGCCTGGGCCACACTTTCTATTTGTTTTTACACGTTGGGAACTAAGATTGGGTATGGTACGCTCCAACACACAAGCAAGCCTCTGTCTGCCTCTAAAAGGAGAGGGGGGATTGCAAAGAGAAAGTACACTTTTCAAGCAAAGTCAGGTTCAAATTATGAAGCAGCTTTTCATAGTAGCAGGAAATACTTGATCCTCCTGCACCTTCATTTGCCTGGGCCCACAAAATGGCTTTGAGGGGAGGCAGCCCCCAAAGAAAATATGTTTTATATGGAGCAGGTAAAGCAAAGCCTTTATTTGCAACTGGTTTGTAATGGCGCAAGATGCTTAAACAGATCAATTTTTAAAACCATCTATTATTTTTTAACCCTATTTCCTATTTTCCAAGATGCTCCAGATATTACTGTGGCTGCCCCAGAGGTGCTGATAGATGCCGGGCTTGATGCTTGTGCTGCCTTCAGTCCTTGTCCATGGCTCTGTGCTTTCCTTGTGTGTGAAGACATTTCAGTTTCATGTTGTACTATGGATCCACCAGTGAATCTTTGCCTCTGGGTTGTTTTTGTTAGTAGTTAGAGGCTGAAAAATGTGCTAAACCAACCTCATCCATAGCCTGAAAAGCACACGCTGTTATGGTGACAACCAAGAGTGGTGTCAGGGTTTTACCTGTTATTATTTGTCACAAGTAACCTGATTTGGTTCAAATGTGACCCTAAAATGGTAGGGTTTAGTCTAGACCTAGGTTGAGGTCCACTAAAACTTACATCTCTTCAGCATTTATCTCCCATTCCTTCCTATCTCCACCCCATGGTTTCATAGGAGCTGGGAAGCAGGAGGTGTGAAACAAAGGAGTAAAGTCTTTGTTCATAATACTACATGGGATAAAAAAAAAATTTAAATTTAAGTATATGTTCACAATATTGCTCCACTGTGTCTGGAGGAGGAAAGGAAACCCTCCTGTCAGGGTTAATATTCAAGCAAACCTTCCTCTCCCCAGCTCCAGAGCTGCAGCTTCTGCCCTGCAAGTGTCAGCTTGCTCTTTAAGATCATGTTGATCATGGAGAAAGAAGTTGTGTTGTCTAAAGAGCTCATCTTGCCAGCATAAACTGCACCTCTAATAGGGAGGCTTTCCTCTTGTATCTTCACAGACCACCCTTAGTTTAATGGTGCTGCAGGCATCTGGCCCAGGTTGCCCCCAGAAGCTGTGGCTGCCCCATCCCTGGCAGTGTCCAAGGTTGGATGGGGCTTGGAGCAGCCTGGGCTGGTGGGAGGTGTCCCTGACCATGGCAGGGGGGTTGGAACTGGATGATCTGTAAGGTCTTTTCCAACCCAAACCAGGCTGGAATTCCATGATTCTGTGACCTCTGGAGGGCGGGTTGCCATCTGATGCTGTGCTCAGGGCACGCTGTCACTGTGAAGATACACAGAGGACAGAGCTGTCTCTCTTGGGGGAAGACAATCTTTAGGTTTGGGAATTAATTCGAAGCCTTTGCTGTCCTAAAATGAAATCCAGCTGGAGCTGTGACCACAGGAAAGCAAAGTGTGCACAGAGCCACAAATAGCACAGAGCCTGTGGTCAGGGGCACCGTCCTGCTCTGCTCATCACCCCAGGCAGGAAAGGGGAAAAGGAGCAGAAATCTCTCTTGCCCTTGGTAATGGGGAGGTCAGGGCACAGCTCCGACTGGACAGCAAGGTTGTGACCCCTGGACAAGCTCTGATCTCACCTAAAACTGGGGAAATTCAAACAACAGGCAAGACCAATGATGCATCATTACAGTTCCTGACCACCCCCCAGCCCTGCTGAGGTCACAAAGTGTTTCCTTCTCTTTTTCTGTTTCATTTAAAAAAAAAAAAAAAAAACAAACACACACACAACACCAAAAAACTAAACCCCAAAACACAACCCTCCAGCAGCTGAAGCAAAGGAAGAAGAACCCCCTCAGTGCTTAAAGAGCTTTAAAACCATTTCTCATCATACTTAAAGAAAGACTGATAGAAAAAATATGGCTTTAAAATAAATAGGACATCACATCTGGAGGGCTTCAGCCCAAACCCTTCAGCACTGTGATGGAATTTGTGCCTTTCATTTCATAAGAACAATTAAGAAAACCCCCTGCTTAAGCACTACAGGGCCCTGACAATGTGCTGGCTAAGGAATCCTCCTGGGAGCACGGAACAATAACCCAATGGGTTCATTTGGGATGCTGAAACCAGGTCCCACAAGAGGTGGTTTGAGTGTGCCCAGCTCTGTCATTGCATTCACCTGCTGTCACCCTGCTGGGACACATCTGTCCCAGGAAGCCAGAAGTTCAGGTCAGTCTACTCCACAGAAGGTCTAAAGCATGACAGTTTTGTCCCATGGTGTGTGAACGAGGAAAAAAAAAAAAGTGTTGGGGTTTTTTTTTTTTTTAAATGAGGATGGTGATAAATATGTAGTAAGGGAGCACATTTTCATAAGTTCAGGCAGGGGCAGACAGTCTGATGTCCTGCACAGTGACTGTGACTCCAGACTCCAGACTCTCTGTTGCTTTTCTTTTCCAGGAGCTGACAAAGAGAAATCACATCAGCTTTCCCAGGGAGCAGCAGCAAATCTGCAGATGTCTCAGCCACCAACCTTGACCCTTGGAGTCCCACTGTCCTTCTAGTCCCAGAGTCCAGGACTGCTCCAGCATCTGCTCCCAGGAGCACTTCCAAGGAATGGTGACTGTGCTGGCAAGGAACCAGCTGCTTCAAACTGAAGAACTTGGATGCTTCACTGCAAAAACAAAGGGTCAAGTTGAAGGTGAAATTCTTGGTCTCCTGCTTTTGTTTCTGATGATTTTTGTAGGACAAAGCTGCCCCCTACTTCAGATCTCCTCTCCTATGCCCCTCACTTGCTGGACACCACTTGCCTGGAGCAACATTTATGCTTCTATTTGCCATCTGGGATGTGCAAGCAGTTAAAAGATCAGTTAGCAAAGCAACAGAATTTTGCTTTCTCTGTTACTGGGAAATCAAAGGCCTCATGTGACTTTGTAGATGACTTAACACATTTCTAGATCAGGAAGGAAGGGAAGCTGGGCTGCTCACTTTGCTTTGCACTGGGGTGGTTGCTGCAGATTCAACCTCATGGACTCAGGAGCTGAGCAGAGAAATCAGAAAATGATCACCCAAATGCCCACTGAGCCCCCCATGTGTTGCCTCTTCAATGTCAAGACAACAACAGTCACTCTGGGGATCTTCCACATGGTAAGTGACAGGACTGAAAAGGGGGAAAACACCAGGAAAGAGAGCTGGAGGGGTGACGTCTGCAGAAGGTATAATCATTGCAGGTCACAAATTTCTCTGACTGTTGATTTTTTTGCGTTCCCAGGGAAAAAAAAAAAAGAAAAAAGAAAAAAAAAAGAAAAAAAAAAAAAGAAAGAAAGAAAAAAAAAAGATTCGAGAGGGGCTGGGGGGGGGGGGAGGGAGGGGACAGGAAGAAATTTCTCACACTGAGAGTTTTTAAATTATTTTTTCCCTGGCTCTACCAGCTGAAGCTCATGGAAACCCACTCTGCTGTTTGGTTTTCCCTTGCAGCTTGATCCAGGGACTCTGACCCATGCAGGGATACGCAGCTAGGCCAGGGCTCATTGCAAGATACCTGGGCCTGTTGTTTAGGAACTGGGCACTGGCACTGGGAGCTGTGGGAGGGCTGAAATGATGGGTCAAGGGGGGCAGGAGGGACCCAGGCCCCTGGTCAAGCAAAGGGTGGTGGGCAAAGCTGCCTCATCTCTCTACTACCAGTTGGACACAATATGTATGGTGTTGGTTTCTGTTTGGATCCAGGGCTATGTTTAGGTGCCAGGCAGCTGGGGTGACTGCTTGGGGCTGGGTCCAGATGGCAGCAGGGTCTGCAGGGACATTTTTTCCACTCCACTTGGTTGCACAGAGGTGCTTTCAGGTGTCTTGGAATCATAGTGAGGATGTGGTTTCTTGCATGGCTAAGCACTTAAAATCATCCCATCTGGTGGACTCAGTGTGCACAGTCACAGGCTGGGAGCCTGCAGGGTGGGCATGGTTAATGGGGGTTCCTAACCCTATTGCACAGGAGAAATGGAGATGGGAGCAGGACCTGCCATGGTCCCACTGCAGCACCAGTCTGCTCTCCTGGGGCAGCAGGAGCAATCCTGAGCAGATCCTCACTGCACCATAACCCCCTCATCCCCACACACAGCCAAGAGAGGGGGCAGACCTGCTGCTTTCAGGGCTTTGGCTTCCACCTTCCCTTGCCTGCATCCATTGCTGGAGGATTCAACTCATGAAATGGAAGGCAAAGAAGACTGAGGATTAACTTAGTTGCTGCTTTTTTTTTTTTTTTTTATTGAATGTAAGACAAAGGGAAAGCATTCAGAGAAAGAATTTTGAATTTTGTCATCAGCACTGTGGGTTGCAGGAGGCAGTGAGGGGAGGGGGTGGCACCTGGACTGGGGCAGGAGATGGTCCCAGGCCAGCCCAGAGCAGGAAAGCAGAGCACCTTGGGTCTATGCCACATTTTCATGCAATGTAACTGCCAACGTCTTTCCCCTGGCATTACTTGAAAGCCAGGTGCTGTAGTGGTGTTTCCATGCTGTATTTTAATCGTTTGGGGACTTCAAAATCATTATGAGATTGGCTAAAAGACTCATGCAATTTTACAACCTCTTTTGCCTTCTGCTTTTTGAACATGTAGATTACACCCTGGGCAGGCTACTTGTCTTTTTACCACGAGCTCAAAGCTTCTCATCTCACTGCTTTAAAGAAAAAGAAATTGCTTCATTTCTTGCACATTCTCATGACCCCAAGACAGGAAAATTGAATGATATGAAAGCTGAGAGTCTGCAGCAGAGCAGAGGCAATTTCTGACAACCAATTAAACCCAGAGCCATCACAGAGGGATGGTCATGAGCTCTTTAAGAAAGGAGACTCCCTTGGCAGGAAGTACAGCCAAGATTTGAAGATGAGCTGGTGAAATTAAAGGGTTGTGCAGAGGTGGGAAACAGAAGACAAGGAGCTAGGGCACATTTTGCCCCCCACACCGTGTGGCCTGAGCTGCCTGGTTGTCAGTGCTGAAGCAAGCCTGGGGAAAATGAATTACCTTTTTTGATAGCTGGAAGGGTGAAAGATCAAAAAGCTTCCTTTGTCTTTGCCAGAAGTCAGCAGATGCTTTGAACTGAGCCACATTCCTCTCATGTGTTTCACCACGATGCCACTAACAGGGATCAGTGACTGCTGGGTCACACCCGTGGGTGCTGGAGGAGCCACCTCTCAGGGCTTGTGGCTAACAGGGAAAAACTTAATTACCAGTGATACCCTCTGAATGCTGTGTCAGTTCCAAAATGCCTTCTGGGTCTGTTGAAGACACCAGGAGTGTTTTGAACAGCAAAAGGCAGAGCCTTGGGGTGAAGCTTCACTGTGCTCCCGGGAAGGAGTTTGCAGAAGAGACTCAAAGGTCTGTTGGAGAGGAGCTGCTTTTCTTTGCAAAATGACAAAGGCAGAAGTCATAACACAGATGTCCACAGCCAGCCCTGAAGTCCAGCAGCTTCCCAGCCTGTTGTCAACAGCAGCCAGCAGGGGCTGCTTTGAGAAGAAGAAATTAGGACAAGTACCAAGTGATCCCTGCCCTGTGCATCCCCTGCTGTCAGGACATCTGAGACTTCTTGAGCTTGAGGTTACATGAAAACCATCATATTTACCAGCTGGTGTGCTTAATCATCTCCAGCTCTGTTCTGCTCACATTTCCTTTTTACCTTTTCCACCTTTGACAAATTCTAGTGGCACAGGGCTCCCCTGGAGCAGTGGCTGTTCCATACAAAGCCTTTTCTGATTGCTGTGAAGGTTATCCCTCTCCTGACTGTTAGCAGTGGCTCAAATCAGAAGTTGTGTGAAATACACTTAGTTGTAGCTTATACCTTACCCTGTATAAAATAAAGGACAGGTGTCTACAGCAAAACACTTCTATTCTCATCATTGCTCACTGAAAGAGAGAAAAGGGCTGACCCAGGGCCCTGGAGCCAAAGGATGCTGCCTGGCCTGGGGCCAGCAGATTGGTCTTGAAGAAAAGGGGTTGGAGCAGTTCAAACCAAAGCCAGAGAGCAAGCCAAGCATGGGCAGTCAGGGGTTTAGTGCTGGAACTGCCCACTGACCTTCTGCACAAGGGAGAAGTCTGTCCTGGGTATAAAAGTCCCTCTGAGACTGTTTTTAAAGCAGGTGTGCCCATAACCCTCAGGCACATTCCCAGGAAAGGCTGTGGCAGTAATGATTCCTTCTTGTATGTTAACGAGGATGGGCAGCCAAAACCTCTTGCAAGTGTTCCCCTTCTGCTCTGCTCTGCCAGGACATGGCTTGGCCTCACCCTGCACCTGACAGATCACAAGCAATGTGAACTTACCCTGGGATCTCACTGTGGGTTTGGAGTGGATCCTGCAGAGCCAAAGCTGGGTCCTTGCTCTTCTTTCCCTCTGCCCATCTTGGTAGACCACGGTTCCAGGGCTGCTTGGGTAGAAACCATCCCTTGTCTCTAAATGACAGCCCCTGTGCAGTTCAACCACAGGTTGACCAGGGACCAGCAGGATGTGGATGGTGGTCAGGAGGGTTGGGAGTCACCCTCTGAACCTTTGTGTCACCTTACTGCAACCCCAAAGCAGTGATTGCCATAAGACATGCACAGGATGAATGCAGGGCGTGTGGGACGATTAGCAACTACCATGCAACTTGGGTTTAGACTAAGGAGACAGAGATGCTCTTGAAGATTCCCCAGTAAAGGATATGGGGAATGGACAGGGGCAGCCTGAGCATTCAGTTCGTCAATCCTGCTGCCTGCTGGCAGAGTGCCTGTGACTCCACAGTTCTCCAGCTCCCCACATTTCTGCAGGTCCCAGAATGTCTGTACCTGCTCTGCCCCTGCAGTGGAGTTTCTTTTACACACAGCCCCTGGAGAAACAGTTTGATATTTGGAGGAGGTTATCTTGTCTTACTGAATTAAGAGATAACACAGAATAGCAAATACTTTTCTCCTACCTCTTCCCCACCTTTTTGATCATGCAGCTGCAGCTGGGCAGAAGGAGGGAAAAAGAAAAAGGGATTTTTAAACTCAGCAGGGACTTGGATGATTTGCTACATCAATACTGCTGGTTGGTATCAGTGTAAATTATTGCTGTAAGTCCTAGTGATGAAACATAGTGATGCTGGGTGAGAGTAAATGCCATCAAACACAAGCTCTCAGGCTTGGTAGTGATGTGTCCTCCTGTAAATCAGATTTCTGTTACTTCTGATCTCTCCATAGACTTGTTGAAATAAATTGTGGGATTCTCAAACAGGGATGAAGAAGGAGGGGAACAAGGAGGGGACAGAGTTATGTGATGAGCAGAGCTTCACTTGGAATTGTGAAGTGACTTGCATGTGACTCTCCAAAAAAGCACAGAGGAATTTGTCCTTCTGCTCATCTGCTCCTTCCAGGCATGAAGAAGCACGAGTTATTTGACATTAGCTTCAAGAACAAGGCTGGGAAGTTGCTTCTGTGCATGCAGCCTGGGCAGAAAACCTGCAATTCATTTGTTACCAGTCCTTGATTAGAGTCAAAAGTCCAAGAAAGGAGCATGTCTATAGGTTGGTCTGTCCTCTGCTGCAGCTGAGTTCTTCTTTGTCAACTCTTTAACTCAAGGAGTAGAGTTTCACCCCTGGGACCTTCTCTAGACCCAGTCTTCCCATGGACACAACCCTGGTACAGAGCTGTGATTGACTGCACCTTCACCAGGCTGTGGCTGAGCTGAGATGTCCCTCAGCCCCTGTTCTGTTCCCTCATCCTCCTGGAGCATCTCTGCTGCACAGACAGGAGGGGGAGAAGGAGGCATCAGGAAGGAGAATGATAAAATGTTTTGAAAGGAAACCGACTGGGAGATGAATCCACTCCTCTTCCCTTCATCCTGGCCTGCCACAACCACCACTTCTAAATTAAAAAAAAAAAAAAAAAAGGAAAGGTGAAGCACTGGAAGTATGGCATTTATATGTGATGCTGGTGTCACAGCTGTCAGAAACCTTCCCAGCACCCAGGGTGCAGCTGGAGCAGCTTCCCACCCTCCCCATCACCTCTGCTCATTCCAGCTTCCAGCTTTTCTTGCAGAGACACTGAGTGTGAAGAACCCAAGCAGCAACCATCACACCGAGGCCATGGGCATGAAGAGAAATTATTTGGAGATCAGAGAAGCTGCGGTCTTGGAGCAAGAAGTCCCAGGCAGGCACCACCTCAGCTTTCTCTACCTTCTTCTCAGCTTGAGGCAAGAAGCCTGCTGGAGAGGTTTCACCACTTTGTGTGTATGTTCTCTGCAGGAATTAATGAGATTGTCACATGCCAGGCAGCAGGATGGTATCAAACCCAATACCAGGTGATGGAGAGCTGTCCTGGTTGCAGGACACCTTGTTCTTTCAGTGCAAGAGCCCTTTCAAATGCAAAGTTTCAATCAACTTTCACTTTAAGCACTTTAAGAAACTTCACACTTAATCCTTCAGGTTGGTTTTGGGTTTCCTGACTGATGTGTACTTATTTGCTGTAGCTGCAGCTGCTCTGGTTGTGTAGCTCATTTCAGCATCTGCAAAGAAACCAGGAACCCTTTTGCTTTGCTGTTCCCCTCTCTGATAGACATTAGAGATGGCTCTTCACACTGAAGTTTAGGCTCTGGTTCTGCTCTGCCTGTAAATCCATCTGGGATGGGAGCATTTGGGATCTGATGCTCTGCATTCGCTCACTTGTCTTTTAGGAATGAGGTTGTTGTTTAGGGCTCAGGTCATGGAACCATAGATTCATAGAATAATTTGGGTTGGAAGGGACCTCTCCAGGTGCCCCAGTCCAAGCCCTGCAGTATCAGGGACACCCTCACCCAGGTCAGGGTGCTCAGAGCCTCCTCAAGCCTCACCTTGAATATCTCCAGGGATGAGACCTCAACCCCCTCCCTGGGCAGCCTGCTCCATGGTTCCACTCCCCTCATGGGAAAGAACTTTTTCCTTACATCCAATCTAAATCTGCTCTTTTCTTATTTAAAAGATCATCCAGTTTGCTCAGGCCTCCATTTAACAGAAACCTCAAAAAAGCAGTTTCTTCCTATATTTCCCATGCTGCTTTGACCAAGATTAGCAATAATGGAAGCAAAATCTCTCCAGAAATGTGTACTTGAAACCTTTTGGACAAGTTAGGACACTAGAAGTCAGTGTGTGATCTCCATGTGTGGTTGGTTAGGAGCTCCTTCCCATCCTGGGGGAGACAGTCAAGAGTAAAGAAACTTCATAATGATGCAATTTCATCCTTGACAAGGTCCTGTGCTTCCATGGGACTTCCAACACTTACATTAAACTGACTTTGTGTTAAATTTCTTTTGTCCCAGTGTAATGAGATCCAGATATTTCTCCTTTTCCTATCAAGAAAATTGCAAAGTTCATTTGCTGCATGGAAAAAAAGAAAAAAAAAAAGAAAAAAAAAATGTGTCTCATGTAGCTATTGAACAATCTGCCATCAGACAGGCCAGGAGAAAACAAGACACATCCTTTCTCCCAGCTCAGACAGTGTTTTGAGTTCAGAGGGAAGGCCAGAGGTGGGACACAGGGTCTCAGTCCCCACTCCTGCAAGAATGTGACTTGGGGAATGCTCACTGCAGAAGCAAAGTTCTCTGGGAGATGTGCTACAGCTCCTCTGGGAACTCCACATGCCCTTGGTGGCACAGGAAGGTGGTGAAGTTGATTTGAAGACGGATTTTATGTCTCCTGCAGCTGACATGAGCAGTGAGGCAATCTGCTCAGTTCCTGTCTCTGCAAACCATCCCACTCAGCCTTCCTTCCCCTTTCCAGGGCAAGGCAAAACCTTTTTTTTTCCATGCCACTTGGGTTTGCTTTGCTGGCAACATCAACCCTAACACCTCTGACCATGCATCACTTCAGCCTGAGCTCTGCCTGGCTCTTCCATGGCACCTGCAGCCTCCACAAAGGACAAAATACATTCTTTTTTCTGCTCATTCCCAGTTGGGTTTGCCTCATCTCCCAGTAGTTGTTGGTTTGGGCTGTTTCCCAGACACAGAAGCTGCAAACACAAGCACAGACCACAGCAGTTCTGGTTCCTCTTTGCTTGCCTCACTTCTTTAAGTGGTTGTTGAGATGAAAAGGCTGCTGCAGCTCTTGTGGAAATGTTGCTTCAGTCCCACGGTACCCCAGCTTCTCTTGATCTTGGTGGCAGCTACAAACTTGTTTCCTGTGGGCTTCAGCTGGCTCTGAGACAGAGGTCGTGCAGCCCAGATAAAATGGTTTCTGACAGTCACCTGGTTACAGCAACCACTTTTGTGTTGATGGCTCCCATCTCTGGAGTGGATCTGCTGGACCTGGCTGGGTGCAGATGGAGAGTTCTGTCTGCACAATGTTTCTCTCTTGTTTGCACATCTCGGGAGCTCCTCTCCTGCAGACTCGGTTGCCACAACTCTGAGGAAAAATGCCCAGGGCACAATGGTCTCTGCATTTCTCCTGCTCTGACCCCTGCTCCCTGTTGTGTCCTCTTGTTGTGGCAAGAGGTCCCCCTGGACTCAGGTAGAGAAGAAGTGGGAGCTCTTTGCAGAGCAACAGAGAGGTCAGAGAGCTGCTCCAGATGGCGAGCTGCAGCCCATGTTTCCTGGGTCTTTGGAGAACATAGTTGCAGGCTTCCTTCTCAGGTTTTTTAGCCAATTTTCACCCAGCACAGCACCCACCATGCTGCATTGGAAGAACTTCCCTGAAAGGGTTCTCAGGCATTGGCACAGGTTGCTCAGGGCAGTGGTGGGGTCACCATCCCTGAAGGGGTTTAAGAGTGGTATAAATATAGTGCTATGGGATATGGCTTAGTTAAGGTCTTGTCAGTGTTAGGTTGATGGTTGGGCTCAATGATGTTGAAGTTCTCTTCCAGCCAGGTTAATTCTGTGATTCTGTTGGGAAAGGGCACCTGTAGGGCCAGGACTGGCAGATAACTCTCTGCTAGAATCATAGACGGGTTTGGGTTGGCAGGGACCTTAGACATCACCCAGTTCCAACCCCCCTCTGTGGGCAGAGACATCTCCCACTACATCAGGTTGCTCCAAACCCCATCCAACTTGGTCTGGAATGCTTTCAGGGATGGAGCTTCCACAGCTTCCCTGGACAACCTGTTCCTGCATCTCACCACCCTCACTCCTAATCTTTAACCTGGATCTCCCCTCTTCCATATTAAAGCCATCATCCCTTGTGGTCTCACTACCCTTGCAAAAAGCCCCTCCTCAGTTTTCCTGTATTCCCCTCCTCAGTTTTCCTGTATTCCTCTCCAGGTATTGGGAGGCTGCTATAGGTCCCCCCAGAACCTTCTCTTCTTCAGCCTGAACAACCTGAAGAAACAAATCTCTGTAACCCAGGAGCTGTTGTTTGCTCTCACAACCCTCTGGGCAGTGACTGATGCTTCCTTGTGGCTTTGGACTTCTTTTTCTTGGATCTGCAACAAGTTGGGAATGTGCTGTCTGTACACAAGCTGGGATTGTCCCCAGGAGGGATGTGCTGGGGTGTCTGGCCTTGTGGCTGCTTGATCCTTCATTTAACTTGCATGGAAACACCCTGGTCCTGATGCCTGAGGTGCTCCATGGAGAGGTCTCCAGCCTTAGGGAAGTTCTTCTACAGCCCCTGCCTGCCCAGTGCCACAGGAGCTCTCCCTGACCTGGGGGACAGAAATGAATGAATTTTCATCACTATTTGGATAAAAAAGTTCAGTGCTAAGACTGAGCCCACAGCTCTGGACCTCACCCCATCTCACTGCTTGCTAAACTGGGGATGGGATGAACCCTGGAGCCTGGGGTTTGATAGTCCAGGTCAGAAACTTGGAGCAAATCATTGTTGTTCAATGTGAATTAAAAAAAAAAAAAAAAAAAAAAAAAAAAAAAAGCAAATTTGGAGATTTTTCTCAAATCAATAAAAGAAGGAAAGCTGTAGTTTTGTCAGTGGATTGTGCAGCTACACTCACGGAGAGACCTTTGTTCATTTTGTTTTTCTTTCTACACTTTAAAGCACTCCTGTTACATTTAGCTCAGGTCTGAAGCAAAATGAAATTTCCAAATGTAAAGCCAGGACTTCCTGGATAAAAAATATTGCAACAAAATTCATTAACTTTGTAATTCTTCCATCCTCCTTCAGGAGCTGGCAGAAAAAAAAAAAAAAAGAGTTAATCCCAAACCATCCATGAACTGGTAACTCTGGCCTCAATGTTTCCTTGTAAAGGACTTTAAACCCTTCCTGCCTGTCTCACTTGGAGACCCATCCTGCATTTAGGACATTGCTTGGTCCCTGGAAATGAAGCTGTTGATAGGAAGCTGGCCCAGAGCCCACTGAACTGTGTCTTTTCCTTTTGTTCTCCTAGGTTATGAGCATTTTGCTGCTGATTGAGTACTCCCTGGAGGTGGCGAGTGGGAAAGGTTTTTGCCAAGCCCTGGAGAAGGATTTCTACAGGATTGGTAGGTCCCCTGGGTGCTGGGGAGCAGCAGAGGGAGCCCAAGGTCCTGAACTGAGCCCTCTTGCTTCTTTGCCAAGGAAAACTGGAAATGTATTCAGAGCAGATGGGCCAAAAGCTCAAGGGCCAGAGACAAAAAATAAGCTCTAAAGTTTTGGATTTTCGGTGTGTTGGCTTTTGGGAGGTGAGTGAGGAGCCCAATGCAGTTGTCTGTATCTCAGTGGATCAGGTCCCCAGCCCAAATTCTCCAGTACCCTCACAGCCCTCCAGCCTCCCCACTGCCACTTGGCACTAACCTTGGATTCTCCTTCTCTTTCTTTTCACCACCCGTGGATCATTTAATCCCTAGGTTAGTTAATCATGTTGGCTCCCTTCAGACATTGGGCATTTTCCAGCAAAACACAGAAGTCTCTGACCAGCTCAGACTTCCTTAGCCTGTCCAGTGACCTTGGGGACTCAAACTGGGGAGAAAACCCATCCCCACACCACGTCCCATGGGTGTGTGGCCTTCCTGACATTGTCCCCAGGCCCCTCTATGCCATGGAGCCACCCTCTTCTCATCATCCATCATTCTGGGGTCTCCAACCTCCGAGTTGAAGGCACTTCAGAGTCTCACACCAGCCCACATCCCTTCCTCCCCCTGTCCCAGATGTTCCCAGTCCTTGGTGGGTTTTGCAGAACATGGGCTGCCTGGAAGAAGCAGCCAGGCTGTTTTGTAGCCCATAAATTGTCACCTGCATCATTTTCACCACAGCTGATGACTGAATTCCTATGGCTTGAACAAAGAAGGATCTAGCTTGGCTTTCAGAGCCCCAGCAGATTTATCACGTTGGGTGCCATTTGAAAGAAAATAAGTCCCCAAACCTCTAATATTACTTCACCAGCCTAACTTTGCAGGATGCTGTTTGGAAACAACAAACACAGGGTGCTTTTTTCCTTTTTCTGAGTTACTTTTGTTTCAAAACCAACAAGCTGAGATAACCCTTCTCTGCTGGGTACAGAAAGAGAGAAGGCAGATTCCCCCAGAGTCTGCAGAGGAGAATCATTGTCAGAGAAAAATGCAACCCCCAGCAGCAGGGACTTGTCTGTCCCCTGATTTTCCAGTGTCCTCCCTCAAGATGCAAGCATGGACTGAGAGGCTCAGGCTCCTGCACATCCCAAACTCATCTCTGGAGTAGAAGTCAGACAGAGTGAAAAAGGCTTTAAGGCATTTTCACTGTCTGTGTGAAGTTATTCCTAACAAAGGGATTCAGATTTTTCCAAAAAGCCCAGCTGGGTTTCAGGAGGCACCCCTGTGACCCACTGAGGGTGTTCTGTAAGGCATCAAGAATGAGCAGAGAATGGGAATTTGAGTGAGTCCCCACTAATAGGACACTGGACAAGGGTCTGCTGGTTCCCATCTCTTTTACACAGGGTATTATTTTCAAAATAGCCCATTCTGGGTGGTTTGGAGGCTTAACGTAGACCTGCATGACAGCTGCTGGGGAAATTCTTTCTGGTCCAGCATAGCAACAGCCTCTAACACCCCACTGTTTTCCAGGTGTCTGGAACATGCACAACATAAGCAGGAGAATCCAGTTTTCCATTTCTGTAGTAGATTTCTAGTTTTAATTTTACAAGTACAAACTCAAGAACATGATAGATGCAAGGGTGACCTTAAAGTCTTCCTCCCTCTTTTGAGTTTGTTTTTTTTGTTGTTGCTTTGGTTTGGTTTGTTTCAGTTTGGACATATTGGAAATATCCTGAATAATACAGTGATCTGAACTGCTGAAAACTGAACGTGATATTTGCAGATCAGAATACTTTCCCACAGACACAGCCATGTCAGAATGAAAATTGTTTTTCGTTATTTTTTTTTTTTTTAAGAAAGATCATCCAAGGCCAATAAGTTTTTCTTTTCTTCAAGTATCTAAATAGAATATTCTTTAAAGAAAAATAAATAAATCACCAAGAAAGATTTTTCATCTGATTTCCATACAAATCTACTACATGCTTTCTAAGCAAGATGGGTATTTCTACAAATCTGGAGGTTTTTCTTTAAAACTCTAACATTTCCATTTAGAATTGGCCCTTTTCTTCACAACATACCCTCTACCCACACAATCAACATGCCAGGTCTTCCCCTCCCCCTCTTCCACTGCCTCCTACACAAAAAGGAATACTTTATAATAAAATCCCCAGCACTTCCATTTGGCTTCTCTTCCCCAATATTTCAAAGGGCTCTGCTTGGGAGATGGTGAGTGTTTTCTGATTCTAGTTAAAATAAACCCAGTACAACCCTTCTATTTCCAGAAACTAAGGGGGAAGCAATACAGAGAAGCAGTACAAAAATTTCAATTTGACTTCAAAACCCAGATGGAAGAACTGGAGAACAATCTGAGGAGAGGTTCTGCCCGTGCCCTCAGCATCTGCTGCTCTATTTGGAGATTCTGCCAGATTAAAGCATGGCTCAGAATTTGCAATGCAAAGGCTGTAGCTGTGGCCCAAGAATATAAACAAGGCTTCTGGGAAAATGTTCTGCACATGATTAGGAAAAAAAGACATGTAGGAGTTCGTGATAAGGAATTGGGGCTCACTCAAGATTTCTTCCCAGTATGTTTGGCTGCCTTAAAAAAGAAGGGATGGGATCCACAGGTGTGGTCAGGGAGGGGAAGGAGGAGAAGGAGAAAGGGAAAGAGAAAGGGAAAGGGAAAGGGAAGGAGAAGGAGAAGGAGAAAGAGAGAAAGAACTGGGATTGTAGCTGGGTTTTGTGGCTGCCAGGTGACTGGGTCAGCTGTTTGTAGATGAGGGATGCTCTGTCCCCTGCTCCTCAAGATGTCTTGGCTTATAAGAGGCCACAGGCAGCACTGAAATTGGTTTTTCAATGAAAATGGACCGAGAGTTCAATTTAAGACCTGCTGAAAATGTTGGATTAAAATGAGAAGAAGATTCAGGCTATACTTTGTCTTTGGAAGCCTTGAAGAAGATTGTCCCAACCCTGGTGGAATCAGTGCCAGGATGCTGACTAATCTAAAGTGGATCTAATTTTACTCCTAGCAAATAGTTAAGAAATAGCACAAGATTAATTTGGTCAGGCAGAGGAAAGAGGAGACAAACTTTGTTTTTTCATGGTTTGTGGTGTTCAATTGCAATTTGTCAGAATTAGGTTCACATCTCTATGCTCTATCTCAAATCCAGCAGAAATTTGGATGTGCACTTCCCATCCATCCTCCCCCATTTCCAGTCATTAGAAATATCATCCTGGACCCAAGAAGCCCTCCTATCCCAAGTCTTCTTGGTAGTGCTTGATTCCTAAAAGCATATGAGCTTTGGCAGACCAGCTTTTCCTTCTAAAAAAATAAAACCAAAAAGCAATCCCCCCCAAATAATATCAGTTAAAACCTCCTCACCAGTTCCAAACCACTAATGTGAAAGGTTTTCTGCTTTGAATATCTTACACCCCACTGTTTGCCACAAGTCGTATCTTTAGGATATCCATTCATGTCTATGAACAGCCCAAGTGTTAATCACTTTTAGTTTTCAGTAATGGCTGTAAAAATTATCACTGTGGAAAAAGTACAACAGGAAAAGTTGCTTCAATTTCTGTCCAGTCAGCCAAGAAAAATACCTGAGTTATGCCTGCGGACCTGTGTGCACAGCATCCACCCCATCCTATGCATACCATTTCCTATGCAGAAAACATTCCCTCCCTCTTCAGTGAAAAATTAATCCAGCTAAAGAGACTGGGAGGCTGCTTTCCCATGCTGGTCCTGCCCATCCTTTGAGTTTCCCTGCAGCTTATCATCTTATCATGTGCAGCTTGTCCCCAATCAATCACTGCCATCCTTGACATTCTGTGAATGCAACTGTTAGTCCACAGTTTTAGGAACCCAATTTGTATTTCCCACGCCAGTTCATCAGGCCCTAAAATAGAAAGGGGTTTGTCTGCATTGATGGAAAATATTTGGACTCATTACTAATCCCTGCTGGCTCCATTCAGGGTAAAAATCTTGATGTGAAATTAATAAAAAGCAGCTATTTGGCAAATAAATACTCTCTTTTCCTGTTGGATGGGTGGGTTTTTTGGTACTACTTGTTAGCATTGTGCCTGCCTTCTGCTTGCACCAGCTCCCCAGGGGAAATGGCATTGCCTTCACAGCACCTGTATATTCCTTCTCATTCCATTCCTTGGGATCTCTGGGCAACTCAGGGAATCTCAGAGAATTTGAGGAAGAAAAAACATAAGAGCACATATATTTATTTGCTTCTGCTGCTGTTTATTCCTCTATGCTTTTGGAAAGAGGTGCAGCCCCAAGCTCCCAGCACACCCTCTGCCAGTATAAAGTACCACTGCCAGGATGGAGGTGGCTGTGGAACTGAACTCTTCTTAGAGGCTGGATGTTCCAAGATCAGAGGAGAGATCAGGCATTGTAAGGAGCAGCATTTCTTCCCTGCTTGGTTTTGTAATCATTGAACCAGAGCAGAAGGTGGATTCCTGGAGGTCTCTGGTCCAACCTCCCTCCTGAAGCAAGGCTGACTCCAAAGCTGGGGCAGCTTGCCCAGCACTTCGTCCAGTTGAGGTTTGCAGATTCCCCAGAATTAGAATTCCACAACCTCTCTGAATCCCTGTTCGAGACCGCATCACTTGTTGTAAGATTTTTTTCCTTTTATCTGGAATTTCCTTGACTGTAACAATTGCCTCTTGTCTTCCAGTAACAGTCCTCCAAGAGCCAACAACATACCTTCTACAGGGACAAGCCCTCTTATCATCTGAATATTCCCATATTTTTAAGGTGCTGTAAGGGAAAACAGTTTATTCCTGAGACAGACAACCAGATGAACATGTGGAAGGGACAGAGGGGAAAACCCTGGAATTATGCCCCTGGTTTTGACATTGTAGAGGTGCCGAAGCTTGGGTCAAGATCCCAAAATTTTGCCCTTTTCTGAGGGCTTTTAGTACAACAGAGACAAACATTAATCCCACAAAGGCCAACCAAGCATGAAGGGAAATACTGAAGAGACTTTAAAATTGATGTCTTATAATTTTGGACAAGAGGTGGGCATGGAAAGAGCCTGTTAGGCACAGTGATCCAGGGTCGATTGTAGCTGCAAGTGCTGGAAGTCCCAGAGCTCCCCAGGGACCTCCTGCTGGGTCTGGAAGGTAACTTGCCACTCTGACAGCCCTTCCAAAGTAGTCCAGGTGGCATTTGGCTTTGCTATGCCATGAACCATCCCATGGAAGGTTTTCACAGATGGGTCTAAGAGCCAGCAGCTCCTAATGTCTAAGGGGATCACTCCTGTAGCCCAGTTGCTAAATGTGCTCCTACAAAGAAAGAAGCCATTTTTTTCCCAGGAAAATCTTTCATTACTGAGATCAGATCCATTGGTACTGAGCCATCCCTGGAACAAAGAGATGGTGCTGCCAGCAGAAAGGATGAGTGCATTTGTTGTGAGCAACAGGAGACAGTGTGCAGGGAGTTGTTTTCTCTTGGTTTTCCTTTTCTTTCCATCCTTTTGTGTTTGTAGGGTTGCAGGCTTTTGGTTTCCTTGTTTTGTTTGGGGTTGTTTGTTGGGTTTGTTTTGTGTTTGTTTTTTTTTTTTTTTTTTCATCTGCTTGGAAAATTCAGCTGAGCTCTGCCTGCAATTATCCTGCAGAAGCACGGGCCAGTTGCCCAATCCATTAGTGAGCCTGCCCAGAGAGCTGGAGCATCAGCCCATGTAGAAAGCAGCAGAAAAACATAGATGCTTTGAATCTTAGGAAATCCCATGCTGAGGAGATAAATCCTCTCTTGGGAAAACTTCTGACGGTTGGTTCTGGGAGGAAAAGCAGGGAAAATGTTTTCAGGCAGTTTGGGGTTGAGTGGGACTGGCTCCTTCTTGGCTGTTCCTACACAGGCTGAGTCTGTTAAACTCTTTTTTTTTTTGGTTGGTTGGTTTGAGTTTATGCTGTCCTAGCAATAATCTCTGGTTCTTTGTGCACTGGATCACAGCCCCGTTGCTACTTTCTTACTTCTGAAGGGTGGGTTGGGTTTTCTGCCTTGCAGTTTAGGCTCTTCCCATAACCTTAAAGAGCTGCAGAGCTGTGAGCAGCATCTCCTGCAGCCTTCCCCAGTGCCCTCTCTGCAGCTGAGGTTTCTTTGCTGTTTTCTTCTTCCTCTTCTGTGTTTCAACTTTCATTACCTTGTGGCAAGCAGATCATGTGTTTGTGGTTGTCTTTTTTAATTATTGTTCTCGGGTCACAAGCAAGAACCATTTTCTTGTTTTCTGTCCTCTAAACTCTTTTTTTTTCCTGATGTAGGTTGAGTCTTTGTTGGATGCTTTTGATCAGTTCCTTAGGTCTGGAATGTCTGACACCCCCATGTGCAGCATCTGATGCAGTACTGCTCCCTCTCTTCAGAGGAGCTATTTTTGTTTCTTTGAGGGATGCAGCCTCCTTGAAGGGTTTTTCTCTCCAAATCCCAGGAAGGAAGAAGCTTCTCATGCTCAGAGAAGGAAGCACTGGGAAGAGCTTCAGGCTGGTTTCCTCATCAGCAAATCTTCATTCTAGAGGAGACTCCAGGGTGTTGCTAAACCTTGAGGAAAATAGTAGGGGAAGTTAAAATATCAATTTTGTATCAATGCATTTAAATGAAGCCAAGTGCACTCTGCTAGCACAGTAAGGATGGGAGCAGCATTGCTGTTGGTGCCACCCATCCTTGCTGCTAGGTATGGCTCAGCCCATCTGTCAGACAAGTCTTCTAAAGCCCTGAAAAATCTCCAGAGCTTCTTAGTATGGTTCTTGGTCCTTTCTTTGGCTGACATTCATCCACATTGCTTAGTGGAGCTTGGGTGCAGTACTTGAGAGTTTGTATTTGCTGCAGCTGCTGCATCTAATGGGTGCCCATGTTGGGTGCCCATGTTCTGGCAGAAGTTGTGGCAGGTCTGTCCTTCCCTTGGGGTCTCTCTTTGACTTGGGCTGCCTGTTTGCATTCCCCTCCCCAAAGGGAGGAACTGACCAAAGGATGCTATAGCTGTGACTGCTCTGATGTAAACAGCAGTGTTGCTGTTACCCTCTGGAAGAAGAGGGTTGGGTTCCTCTGCCTCAGTAGCTTTGTGAATCGTTTTATTCTGTTGTCATCAAACCTAGAAAGGGTGTTAAAGACCCCTTGGTGTATGCCCAGGTACTAAAATACTCCCCCACCCAGGAAAAATGTGCTGTGGTACCCCAGCACTGAGCTGGGGGAGGTGGAGAGGCATCTTCATGGGTTTGTATGGAGCAGTGAAGGATTTCAAAGAAGCTGGATTATATCAGGGATCTAACAGGCTAAAGCACAATTTCTAGATTCTTTATGAAAGGGGTAATGAGTAAAATAGACACTTGATTTATTTAATAGCAATGGAGTAAACTGGACAGCTGACAGGGGGAGAAGTGATCAAGGAATCAGACTTGCCAAAGTTTGAGAAACAAACCTGTGGAAAGGATCAGTTGCTTTAAAAAGCATCAGAAAAGCTGAGTTTGTCTATTTTCTAGCAAAATTAAACCCTTTATTCAAGCACTTGGAGACCCCAAGCAGGCTGTTGCTGTTGCTCAGGTAAAGCAGCAAGAAAGGAACTGGAGGGTGAGTTGGAGGAGGAACTGTGAAAGGCTGAGTTATGTGGGGACAGGTAAAGAAAGCAGCAACGTTCTGCCTTGGGACTGGGCTGCCTTATTTTGTTTTTTGAGAAGAAAAGCAACTCAATAAAAATTTTCACACTGTCTCAGCTCCTTTGAAGACCAAATGTGTCTGTTGGGCAGGCTTTGGTAGTCACCATCAGGGCCAGCTGGAATAGCAAGAGGGAAAACTCCTTCCTGGGAACTGCTCAGTAGGAAGCTCTGTGTGTGTGAGAGATCACCTGCCTGCAACCAAACTAGCTGAGAAAGATCCCTTCAGCCCTGTAGGTAGAGCTGTCTCATTGTTCTCCTCACACATTTATTTTTAACAGCTCCAGAGAGGGGAGGTGAGATGTTTCACCCTGAAGCTCTGTGGCCCATGCCAGCTGTGGGTGGTTCAAACCCATGCTTCTTCTCTGCTTGCAAGTCTTGCAGATCCTTCACCAGATCTCACTGTTGATTACTTTATCTGTCTTTGAGTCTCAAAATAGTCTCCAGCTCAGGCTGATTAATCACTAGCAAAAAGCATTCTGCCTTTTTTTTTTTTTTTTTTTTTTTTTTTTTTTTTCCTGCTTCATTTGGTCTTAATGTTGTAGCTTTGGAAATCTGAAATTTCAGTTCAGGCAGAAAGAGAAACTTCAGAGAAGCAGAAACAGAAAAAAACAGAAGTTTCAAAGACAGATACAAAAGGAAAAGGGTTGCTTTCCAACTGCATGGCATTCATTGCCCCATATGAACATTTTTTCTGCTCAGTTATCACCCTCTAACTCTTCCCTAGCTAAAGTCAATGATTGATTTGGGACACAAGGCTCCAGCTTTTAGCAATGTGGTAATTACTTCTCTTACTTTTAGCTGATGTCATCACCAGTTTCCTGTTGATCATCATGCTGTTTTTCATCAGCTTCAACCTCCTCATTGGTGTGGTGAAGGTAAGTCCTCCCCAAATGATATTTGGCTGCTGGCTGAGGCCTCTCTGATTGAGGAGGTATTAGAGGAGGGCACTAGAGAATGCTCACTGAAAGTGCTTCTGATGAGCACAAAAGCAGATAAATATTTCTGCTCTCTAACAGAGGAGGAAGGCGGTGAATCTGCAGCCTCAGGCTCATCTGCAAGGTTGCTAACTGCCAGATTTACCAAATCTTGGTGACATTTCCATCCAGACTATTTTTTGTGTTAAGGAATGGAAATGTTATGATTTGGAAATGTCATTTTACTGCCTCATTTCCTTGCTCTTTTCAAGTCAGATCCTGAAAAGGATCTATAACTCCCCTGTTACACGGGGGATTCATTTCCCCTTTCAGGAGAAGAAATGCCCATGCACTGGTGTGGAAATCCAGCTTTTTTTGTAGTGGCAGAGTCTGGGGACAACTGAATGACAGCTCTGATGGGATCAAGTGCCAATGTCACCTAGGGAAAATTCCCAGAACCTTTCCAGAGGTACGGGGAAAAAAAAAAAAATCAATAAATCAATATTGATGCCCTTTGTTGTCACCACACTATGTGGAATTAGATAAATTCCAGGAAAGTATTCTTGGAATATCTAATAGATGTACTGGTAGGTAGTCTCCTTCTCCCATTCCAAATAGCAATAACTGGCATTGCTTTTCTCTCTCAGAAGAGGGAACGTCTCCTGATCCCATTCCTTGCTCTACAAGTCATGGACTTTTTCCTCAGCCTCCTGGCAATGTTCAGTTCCTACATACAAGTCCCAGCAGTCATTTCTGTGTCCTCCCTTAGACACACGGTAGGTAACAAATCACTTCTGAAGACTTTTCTGTTCTCCATGAGATAGACACCAGGGTGGTGTGTAGGAATAAAAGATCTTTATCTGGGGCCAGGGCTTCTCATGCTGAGGTGGTTTCTGTGCTGGCTGGAGGAAGGATGCAATCCATGGGTGCACAAGTCCAACTGGTGATAAATCACACGTTGTTTAGTTTCTCATGTCTGAGAATCTTCCTGGGGGTTTGATTATTTGTCTCCTGGCTCTGGGGAGGTTGTTCTGGTTGTGTCCATGCTAGAAAGGGTTTGTTTGGAGATGAGCCACAGGCTGCTTCTGTGGAGCTTCTGTAAATCCCCCAAGATGGTTTGCTCATCATTTTGGTTGCTGTAAATGAATTAACTAGCTTGGGCTGGCAATGTGAGCAGGACACATACCCTGTACACAGTGTGGACAATCTGCAGAGGTGATGCCACCAGGTAATCAGAACCAAACTCCTGTTCCCTGCCCTTCTCACAGCAGGAGCACTCGAAGATCCCTTTCCTGGCTCTGCAGCTGCTGGATTTCTGCCTGAGTATTCTCACACTCTGCAGTTCTTACATGGAGGTCCCCACCTATCTCAGCCTGAAGTCTGCAGACAACAGGGTAAGTTAGTATTAAGATGAGGTGATTTTTTTTTTTCTTGCTGCTAACACCTCATGAGGTTTTCTTCAGTGGCTGTTAAGACAGAAGAAACTTTCCCTGATCTCTGTGGTATATCCAGAACTGCTTTGTTTGATGACAAAAGTGGATTTTCCATACATTTTCACCAACAAGGTGTCCTTGACCGACAGCTTGTTTCTGGGTGTGTTTCCTAAAAGTGCACCTTGTTTTTCTTACTCCAGACTTATGGATGCAAATTGCAGAGCAAAATGAGTTGGATAGAGCCTGCCTGCCTGCGTGGAAAATGCATTGACTTCATCTTTATTAAACAGTCATAGGTTTAGTTCTCATTTAAATAGTCTTCTGAAAATCTTTGCCAAAGGCATGTAAAAAATAGGAAGAAAAACTTCTCTCTGGACTCTTTCTGATGAGGACAGGAAGGTGACCTGTCCCACCCCCTGAGAGCCAGGCTGAGAAACCTCCTGAGATCTCCACCACTTTGTGTGACCCTGGTAGAGGGGACAAACCTTTATGACTGAGACCTTCCCCCCTCTTTTCACAGGGCTTTCTGCCAACCCTGGAGAAGCTGTCAAAAAACGAATATGCCAAAGTGTTGGTCACCTTCACCATTGCATTCATTGCTGTCCTCTTCCTGAAGGTAAGTGGTGTACTGAGGCTGAAATGAAGTTCTCTTGCCTGGAGGAGAGAAGAAATTGGTTCTTCTTCTCTCTCAAATCTGCCAGGGCATTGGTTGGTCTCTCTTTGGGCATAAAAGGGACATCTGAGGCAGATCTAACATTCAAATTACTGGTTTTATGCTCCAACAGATGGGAGTTATATAGCAAAATCTCTCTTATATCCAGAAACTATTACTGCCCATTCATCTCTAGAAGGATGTTTGAAAACAAATATAGGAAACTCTGCTGCTATTGTGTGCCAAAATAAATGAGATCATTAAGCAGCAGTTTAGGTCTTCCACTTGGGTAAGTCACTGTATCTGCACCGAGGTAAGCAGAGTTATGAACACTCAAAGCCTGAAATTTAATTAAAACCCATGAGCTGCTAAATCCTGCTTACATCTTAGAAAACTCCACTGTGAAGTGGTTTCTATTCTTCTTGCTTCAATGGATCAGAGAACAGATTTTCCACTGAGGGGTTTCAGACCAGCTAAGAAAACCAAGTCTTTCCAGGTACTTGAGCAGATCCTGTCACAGTGAGAAATGCTACTTTTTATTTGGAAAGCATTTGTTATTCGGACTTTTACCAGGTGTCCAGACAAGCCAGTGTGGAATGTCTTGTATGATTGCACAGCAAACATGACTTAAGCATCTCTTTTAATATTTGCCATAAGCTGCACTGGGGGAGCGGAGATAACCCCAAAACCCAGCTGGCAGCTTGGGTCTTCAGAAGAAATAATCTCACTGCCCTGGCAAATCAGCTGATTTGGATTTTCCACAGGGTTAGGTACAAGACTGCATAACTTGCACTGACTTCCTGTGCTGGAATTTGTAGGAGGAGAAACATGAGTAGGATCATTAAAATATAAAAAATAAGGCCAAGAGCAAGCACTCCTTGGTCTCCACACCCCTTTAAACACAGTGACAATCCCTCCCCTCTTCCATCTGTAGCAAACCACTTTGCAAGAGTTCCAAGTGATAAAGATCTGATGGGAAATGTGGCAACAACATGAAATATATTAGATGTAAAAAGGCCATTTGGCCAATTTAGGGTCCATTGCTTTCAATTCACTGGATGCCCACACCAAGGTGGTGTCTAAAAGGTGTTGGACTGGCCCAGGACCTTTTTGCATAAATTGACTTGCTTAATGATCCAGCACAACTATTCAGTGCTCTTGGACTAAAACGTTGTTTCTATGTATCCAGTCCTCTTTTTCTGCCAACTTGCAATCACTGTGCCCAAATCTGCATCCCACACCACAGCAGAATTTACCCAAGAGGTGGTCTGTCAGATGGAGAAGAGATGGGACATCTGCCCCACTCAGTGCCTCTGCCAGTCACCTCAGAAGAGATCTCCAGAAAAGTCTCTCTCAGATGAGCCTTTGCTCACCCTTTTAGCTGGGACAATTTCTTGCTGATGCTGGGGGGTGGCACCACCTCTCCCTTTTTTCTCTCATAGCATCACCCTTTGCAGGGAGCATGTCCTGAGTGCAACATGGGAGTTTCTCCATGCTGCTTCACAATTCCTAGCCAGGGTAGAGGCATGTTTACATGTACAGCCCCAGCATCAGTTGTTCAAGTTCTAAGTTTCTTGGAGATGGAAACTATTCCAAGGGCAGAGTGAGGGTGGAGCTGAGAAGCTCCATCAAGGCAGTCTCCCTTGCTGATCTGTGTATTCACAAGGAATCTTTATCTCACCCCAGCACCGTAAAGTGCTCCCCCTCCACACACAGTGATAAGAATGCAGAAACCAAGAGGAATAAAACATTTCTGATTGGAAATGGAAAAAAGGGTTTAACACAATTACTTCTGAAGTAGTTTGCTTCTTGACCTGGAGGACCAGTTTCCCACCTACTCACAATGCTGCCAGAGAATTTTTTCCTCTTCAATCTAATGTGGAGAAGACAGTGGCTCTTGAGGGTTTTCAGTTTGATGATCCCAAGGTCACTGCCTGTCTTTGCATAACCTTGTGTATTAATGTGTTCTGCTCAAACTTGTTTTCCCTTGTAGCAGTCTCCAAAGTAAACTTCACTGATTTCAATGCAGATAGTGGGCACCACAGCAAACTCTCACAGAATCAAAATTGAAAAAAAAACAAAAAGGATTTTTTTTGTTTTATGATTTTTTTAATTATTGAGGCGTGTTTTTTCCACAAATGAGTGACATTTTTTGTACATCTTATATGATGGATTCAGTGCCTTGCATGCTTGCTCTCTGTAAGAAGAGGCTTTGGGAAAAGGGAAGGGTTTTGCAGTGTCCCCTAAAGGTGGCCAACGTTTGGATTTACCTCCTCATTTCTGGAAGTTTGTTTGAGAGATGGATTCTGTCAACTCAGATACTTCATTCCTTGTTCTCTTTCCTTGCCTTGGCTTTGTGTCAGGACAAAAAGTCCTCCATTGTTCTAGGAAATGCTGAGCTACATGGCTTGCTCCTGGAGCATACAACTCCCTATGTCCCTTTGAAAATGCCAACTGGTTTTTAAAACAGATTTTTATGCCAATCAAAACAAGAGGCACATGACTTTGCCTCACTTCCCAGCGTAGGGAAAATATTTATTTAATATGGTATGTTTCACTGGCCTGGCTTATTTTCTTGTGCCACAACCCATCAATCGATCCATTTTTCTCAGAAAAGCTCTATTTATTGCAGCTTGTAATGCTGTGAGGTGCAAGGTGATCTTGTCAGAAAAGTGGAACTGGTGCAAGGGTAGGATTTTGTTGAATGAGTTGATCCTTCAGGTCAGTCCTAGCTGACCAGGGAGTCTCCGATCTCTGGGAGGTAGATGTTGTGCCCAAGGTGCTTTCCTGAGACAGCGAAAATTTGTAGCCTGCTCAGAAAAAAATACCATGAAAGATGTGTCCCTTTCCTACCTGATGATATTGCACTCTCCGAGGTCTTAAACACATGCTTTATATTTACCAGTATTTCTAGCAGGACTTCCCACACCAGTTTACTGTTCTGAATAGATGGACTTGTCACCTTGCTAGTGAGGGATCAAGATTGTGATTTAAGGCCATGGGATACCTGGTCCCAAGCTTCTGCCCTCTGAGAAGAGGGTAAGACAACAGCAGGCTGATGGCAAAAGTGGAAATGCTCTTGTTGACTTGAAATGCAATGCCTGACCCCCCGTTTCCTTTTCAGGCCTATATGTTCAAATGTGTCCTGAAATGCTTTCATTATATTAAAGCCATCAAAATGCAGGAAGTGAAAGCTGATGAGCAAGCACTTGAAAAGGTGAGTAAAGGCTCTTTCACACCATGAAAAGACATGACTTAGACTGATGAGGTGTGTGGTGAGCCTTACGTTTGCTTCTTGGATGGTCTGAGAGTTCAGCCCTTCAAAGGTGCATCAACAGGCCCTAATAATCAGTTTCCAGTTATAAACATTATAAATTTATAAAATCTTTCAAAGTATGTTATCTGTGAGGAAGCTAAGACTCAGGCTTTGGGCAAAGCAGATAAATGGGAATATATCATTTGTATTCTCTGATCCAGAGATGTGTTCTTAATTTCTGGTAAATTTTGGTTTCTGTGCCTATGAGTGCTACCTTTGCTTAAAATTAAGTTTGTCTCCATTTTTCACTAGAGCAACATCTGAGAGATTTGGTGCATTGCCATTCATCTTAACAGTCTGCTAGATAATGAATGTCACTGTCCTTCCTTAGATTACTGATCATCTCTCTGAATGCATCCAGGTGCTCTGACACCATGGGAAGATATTGAAGAGCTTCCAAAAATAAGATATATTGTAAAGATGGATGAGAAATAAAGAGGAAGAATATGAAGTGCTAAGTGCAGGTGTTTGTCTTGCTGAAATTTGGTGAATGGGATGAGCTTTGTCATGCCAGCAGCTGTTCATGCTTCCTGCCCTCTGCAATGACCTGAGCTCGGCTTCTTTCCTTAGTCCATGAGACTTTATATTGTGGGCACTAAAGAGCCTTGGTCCATTTACTGCAACCATCCTTTGAGAGTAGGAGGTGGGACTGGAAGAAAATTATCATATATTGTTGCTGACCTCTAGCTCTTCTGGATTTTTTCCAGAAGAAGAAATGTCTCCCTTATGTCTTCCAGCCCATGTGATTATTTTAGCCTGCTCTGAATTAGGTAGAGAAACACAAGCAAGATCAAACCCACTTGAAACCCTTCATGCCATCCCCAGAGCATAACTAATGGTCTTCTCTTTCAGGATGTGCTGCCATCATATGAGGAAGCCCTAGAGTTGCCTTCCAAGGAATCCCCACCACCTTATGTAGCAATCTAAGCTCCATTCATGGAGAAAAAAGATGACACCTGTGTTGGTGCCTCTTACCCCTTCTGTCAGATAGTCAGCCTCACTGAGAAGTCCTTTTCTTCATGCAGTATCATGCTTAGTACAACCCAGCTCACTCTGAGCCTACAAAGAGTGATGGGGAACCCCTGGAGTGGGTGCCTTGTTTCCCTTGGTACTACCAAGCAGCAGTGCTGATTTTTGAGAAACTTGGCACCAGGCACCACTGAGGTTCCCATCACCAACCTCTGGCATCTGGCTAATGTGAAGTGTAGGCACTGGCCTCATTCCCTTGCCAGGACTCTGTTATGCCTGCAAGATGATGTTTCTTATCTGTCTTGCATCTAACTCAGCAGCTGAGACATTTAGGATGTGGAATGGGAAGGGGGAGGGGGAAGAATGGGTAAGAACCTTTTCACTGAGATAGTCCAGCCCTGAAGCTCTGCTAATCAGCATCATTTAATGAGGACTCCACAGAGGAGGGATCAGCAGAAGAATGAAGATTTCCTATAAACTACTCTGCAGCTCTCACCCTGTCTGCAATGTGTCTCCCAGAATATACAACATTCTGCAATTGTCTGTTGTTGGATACCCGAGTGTGTTTTTTTGCTTTTAGTATGACTTGAAAGATAAGTTTCCATTAAAAAACTATTAATGGCTTCAGTACTTAGCTCTCTGGTTTCTGTCCTTGTTGTCTGAAGTATGTCACAAGGAAGCAACAGTTTGGTTTCAAAATTTAGTTAGCAAAAATGATATTTTGGCCTTAAGATGATGTTATCTTGTGTGTGCTCACCTGGCAAAGGAAAAGATGGCATTTCTAACAGCCAGCCTGGCAACATCATCTAAAAATCTAGCCTGTCCCTTCCTCTTCTGCATCATCACCAGTGATACAGATCCTGCTTTCTGTGGCACACTGACAACTGAATCTGATTGCACAGGCCAGGCTCTGTAGCTGTTAGTGATTAGTGTTGCTGATGGCAGATGAGAGGTATTTGGAATTTAGCATCTGCTCACCTTTTTGAAAATAACTCAGTGTTATTTGCTCAGTAATAACTATTCAGGAATCATCCACAGAGTGGAACACAGCCTGGGGTCTTTATTCTGCTCAGAAACAAAATAAAACCATAAGATTCAACATGCAAGTTTAAGCTTAAAACATGCTTAAAACCACTCAAACTCTTTAAGCAGAAAGTAATTTTTCTGACTCTAAATTTGATGATTGTTTTAAGTGTGACCAAAGACCAAGAGACCAACGCAGAATTCAACCAGAAAACCTTGCAGAGGGATGTGAAGAGCCCAGCTCCTTACCTCAAGGTCCATCCCAGTCCCTCGTTTAATTAGGTGGAGAGATAAAACATTGGCTTTGAAATACGAGTAACTGAAAGGCTGCAGCACCTTCTAGACCTCACCTGTCAGCACTCTTGGTTTTGAAGACCAGGCTGGATGCTGAAACTCTGCTTCCCTACCTTCCCACCTTGGCTGCAGTGCTCAAAGGTCTGGAGGAGGCCATGGGCTGGGCCACCTAGATGTATCATAGAATCATAGAATCATAGAATTAGCTGGGTTGGAAGGGACCTCAGAGATCATCAAGTCCAACCCTTGACCCACTGGAGCACAGTTGCTAGACCATGGCACTGAGTGCCACATCCAGTCTTTTTTTAAATGTCTCCAGGGACGGAGAATCTACCACCTCACCGGGCAGACCATTCCATTGCCTGATCACCCTCTCCGTGAAGAAATTCTTTCTAATATCCAACCTAAATCTCCCCTGACACAACTTAAGACTGTGTCCTCTTGTTTTGTTGAAAGTCATCTGGGAAAATAGTCCAACTCCCACCTCACTACAGCCTCCTTTCAGGGAGTTGTAGAGAGCAATGAGGTCTCCCCTGAGCCTCCTCTTCTTCAGGCTGAACAGCCCCAGCTCTCTCAGTCTCTCTTCATAGGGCCTGTGCTCGAGTCCCTTCACCAGTCTGGTTGCCCTCCTTTGGACCTGCTCCAGGACCTCGACATCCTTCTTAAACTGAGGGGCCCAGAACTGGACACAGTACTCGAGGTGTGTACTGTGTACTTTCTCTCTTTGTCAGTTTAGGGAGGGATTTGAAAGCACAGTCCTTCCCTTAAGAATCCTCATCAGAGTCTGCAGGTACCAAGATGCAGTGACAACCATCACAGCACTGGGACACCTTCACCTTTTGGGTCTGCCCAAAATGACATGAGGAGAAATAGTAGAAGTTCATTTGTCTTCTAAACCACAAGAGGGTTCCTTAATGTGATCCAACTAAACAGTGTTAAAAATCCTTTTCCATTCTCTTTCTTGGTTTAGTTGAATTTAATAATGTAGCTAAAGTATATCCAACACATCTCTTGCAGTGATGTAGAGATGGGGTTTGTTTCAATGTCTATGAGGTGCTGAGCCTTTGGATACACACCTCATCCTCTAAATGAACCTGATGGTTTGTGGCTCAGTAAGGCAGAAGATCCTTCTGCTTCGTGCAATATTTTCTCTCCAGGGCTCAGAATAGTTCCCCATGAAATCCTGGCTCAAAAAAAGAAAAATCTGATAAAATGTATAGATTTATTGTGAGTTTCCAGCCAGGTCAGGGGCTGAGCTCTAGACGGGAAGTGGTTTTGGTTTTCTGAAATATCAGATGGTTTGGCCAACACAAACTGAACACAAGCTGTCCCAGTTCTGTTAATAGGTCAGACGATGGCACTATCAATGCTGGTTTTGAGACTGATTAAAGGCTCTTTTTAACATGCTACTGTTACACTGTTTTTTCTTCTCTAAACTGATTTAGTGATACGAATTTCTCCAGTATAGGCTGAGAACCAGTTCACACAAGCATGCTTAATGCTGCTCCACATATTGCTTTTTTTTTTTTCCAACGCACAAGAGAAATCAGCAGCAGTTCTTTTATGTAGAGAATAGATTGAGCTGATGACAGCAGCATGGGCAGAACAGGTATGTGAGAGGGACCTGACCACCTTTAGAAGCAGCAGCATCTCTCAGAGGTGGAGACACTCCAGGACTGTGGAGCACGTTCAGAGAAGGGGAATGGAGCTGGGGAAGAGTCTGGAGCAGAATTCTGCCCAGGAGCAGCTGAGGGCCCTGGGGGTGTTGATCCTGGAGCAGAGGAGGCTGAGGGGAGAGCTTCTGGCTCTCTGACACCCCCTGAGAGGAGGTTGGAGCCATGGGGGGTCGGGCTCTGCTCCCAAGGAAGAAGGGATGGGACAAGAGGAACTTTTGGCACAACTCAAGTTGTGCCAGGGGAGGTTTAGGTTGGAGCTGGGGAAGAATTTCTCCCTGGCAAGGGTTGTCAGGGCCTGGCCCAGGCTGCCCAGGGCAGGGCTAGAGTCCCCATCATCCCTGGAGGGGTTTCAGAGCCCTGGAGATGTGGTGCTGAGGGACATGGGGTGGTGGTGGCCTTGGCAGTGCTGGGGTGATGGGTGGATTGGATGACCTTAAGGGTCTTTTCCAAGCAAAAATGATTCTATTATTCTATTGTATGGCTCCAGAGGTCCATTAGATTCCCTGACTGACTGTGACATTTTTCCCCCTTCTGACTCAGAGCAAAAGCTTCAGTGGAGACAAAACCTTTTTGCTTGGTGTGTTTCTGTGTTGCTTCCAGCACCTCTGGTTTGTTCCACTTCTTGCTCTTCTCTGGGCATCCTGATGCCACTCCTTGCAGTTGGAGAAGACTGAAAGGCAGTCTCTCCCTCTGCTCTGAAAAAAGCGACAACCAAAGGCACTTCACTGGTCTGCCTATTGCACAGAAAGGGAAACTGGGGTATGATGGGAAAGGAAATAACTCATGGAATATCATGGACCCAGTTAGAGGAGGGAGAGAAAATTGCTCAGTGGGGAAGAGTGATCCTGGTCTGCTCTCAAAGCAAAGCTCTGTACCTGTAAAGCTCCAAAGGTCCAAACAAAGCCCTAGAGACTCCCTGTGGGTTGTCCTCATGGCCAGGGGAGATGGAGCTGTGCTCTGTCCCCTTGCAGAACTGTTTTGCTGTGTTGACAGAGGGCAGCCCTCCCTGAGACTCCTTCCCTCAGCCTTGGTCCCAGTGAGACAATCCTGCAAAGCCCAGTTCTGTGCTGGAAGTGCTCCTGTCCACCATTCCCAGCCTTCTAGACATACATTTGATTAACCTGTCCAGTGATGAGAAATGTTTGCTCGTGAAGATAACCAGCAGAGATTGCTCCAGCAATCCAGGCTACACCTTTAGAAAAAGATTCCTTGATATGGACACCTCGTTGTGGTTCTGCAGATCCTCCTGGATGTTAAGCTGGCCAAAAATACAGTGTTAGTAAAGCTTGGGGAAGATCAGGAGCATTTTTCTGGTGCTGGCTTCTATCAGACTTTGAAATGGCATCTGGAAATCTGTTGGAGCTGCTGGTAATGTGGCAAAAATATTGCAATAGGAACAGCAGTGCCCAAACCCAGCATCCACTGTGATGGAAAGGTCTCTCATAGCCCAAGGATATTTTGATGTCCATGAGTGGGTATAAATAGACCTTGAAGAGGGCAAAGACAGCAACTTGGCAGCATTCCCTGGCATCTCCTCCAGCTGACGTAAGGCAATGTGCTGCTTGGCCCTGGAGCAGGGAGGGAATCCCAGGTGATGGATGTGTGGGGATTCTCCAGGAGCCTCTCACTTCAGACTGGCCACAGGCACCATGCTGCCCTTCCTGGGTTTCTTGTTGCTTGAGTTTTTGCTGATCTGAGTGGCACCTACAAACCTTCCAGGATTCAGACCCTGGAGCCTGGGACAAACACCATTATGATTGCATAAATCAAACATGATAAAAAGAAAAAGAAAAAAAAAGAGCTTTACTTCAGCTTTCCTACAGACAGTTCATTAAGCTAATTACTCACTTATATCAGGTGAATGAAGTAGCTGCAACTCCTGTCCCCAGTGGTGGGCCCAGAATGACAGATGTTGGCTGCATGGTCATGTATCAACCAAATCCTTTCACTGCCTTGTGCTCTGTTTGCACACTCATCCATCAGGCCAGCCTCTCATAGGCTCCACCTGAGGCTCTTGCTCATCCCTGTATCTTACACAGGATTTTTGTAAGATTTCAGCAGGTGAATGTTATTTTATAAAGATGTTCCTCTTCTTAGATGAACCCAGAGTCTTTATGCCTACATCTTCCTACCCTGGTGTGTTTGTGTGGTTTGTCTTGATCTCATTCACCTTAAAGGGAAAGAGCTGCCTGCATAGTGACCTTCACCTTTACAAACCGTGAGTTTTATGCTGCTGTTTTTGTTTTTTTTTAATTCAAGCAATTTTGTAAGACAGATATAACCTTAGGGACTTTGGGGCCAGCCAGAACTGCTGGTGCCATCATACAGGTGGAAAAATCAAGACATGGAGGGAGGACATGATCTGTCCCAAGATCTGCAGGTGGTCAGCAGGAAAGCCAAGAATAGAGCCCAGGAGGCAACTTCAGTCCCAGGGGGAAGATGTGGGCAAGGTTAACATGGCAAATAAAAATTATCCCTCTGAAATAAATGTGACCCATAAAATACATAAACATTGCCTGGCCATAAACAGCATTTACTATTTACAGCATCAGAGCACAAGGATATTTGCCAGCCATTTGCAGCTTTGAGGATAAACAGCAAGTCTTTTGATCCTGTGCTTTTGGATTATATCTGAAGCTGTTCATTTCTCCCCAGTCCTCCACCCTTTACATCATTTTTTTTATGCTTTTCCACTGATCCCACTGCTGTAAATACCACTTTGGCAATAAAGCAGTGGTGCAGTAAATGTCCCCATTCTGGGGACTCCTCCACCCTCTGCAACAAACTGAAATAGAAACACCATGAGGATGAAAACCAAGAATTGGAGCTTTGACTAAATGGCAGCTCTTGTCACTGTTTCACTGAGAGAGAGATGGAGGCTGTGACTACAGCTCAGAAACCCTCACCTGGGAACATCAAAGGAAGCCAGAAAAAGAGGAAAAAAAAAAAAAAATCAATGAGCATTTTGCTAAACCTTGGACTTTTCTGGTGGTTGGAGGGCAAGAAAGGCATGTTTACTACAGATAACAGGTTTGTTTAGAATAAGATAAAAATCAATAGTAAACTACTCAGGGTTTGGCTGCTTACCCTTTCCCAGCCCTCTTCTTGCTCTGCTGCCCCAACTTGCATGACCAAGCCCCAGCTTCAGCTCCCTTGTAGGAACTATTTATGGTCCAAGCTTTTTTTTTTCTTTTTCTAAAGAAAAGTGCAATATTTTAAGTGTCTTCCTTTTGAAATTAATTGTAAGTTTGGAAATGTCTTGAGATCCCTGAAGTTGGATTTCCTTTTTTTTTCCCCCCACAGAAAACCTTCATGTTCTTTTGGGTCATTTACTGGGAAGCACCTTAGAGACTGATTCATTTTGATTTTATCACTTTGGTTTGTTGTAGTATGAAATTTATACAAAAATATTAAATGAAATAATGGTATGTGTATTGGAAATATGTAAATGTAAAACTGAAATGCCATTTTAAAATGAAACTTGAGCAAAACAAATCGGTGAAGTAAAAAACCAAATCAAACCAAAACATGTCTGCACAACTGAAACTGAATTGTAATTTTTTTTTTCTTGGCTTTTCCCATCCAATCTACATTCCTGTGAAGCATTACACACATAGTGATAGAGAAAGAATCTGCATTTATATAGTTTGTGCCATCAGACTTGCTTGTCTTATGACAAATGAGGAGTTACCAACCCTTCCAGCTGGAATACTGCTCATAGTAGTATGTGCTTGTTTTTTAGTATTTAGTACTTAAGTTTTAAACTGGAGTTTGCTCTCTTCTGGCCAAGAGGGCATCCAGAAGCTGGAGCAGCTCTGCTCTGGAGCCAGGCTGGAGAGTTGGGGGTGTTCAGCCTGGAGAAGAGAAGGGGAGACCTTAGAGCACCTTCCAGTGCCTGAAGGGGCTGCAGGAAAGCTGGGGAGGGACTTGGGACAAGGGCCTGGAGGGATGGGATGAGGGGTGATGGCTTTAAACTGGCAGAGGGGAGATTGAGATGAGATTATTTTCTGGCTGACATCTCCGGGCAGTTTAAGCTCTCTGACAGTGAGCTTCACACTGCTGTGTCATTTAATGTGCCTCATCTGTGCTGTGACATCCAGACACTGCAGACAAGCTTAATGCAGCCAGGCTCACCCATCCAAGCTGACAGACAGTGAGCATCAGGAGCCATGGGCACTCAGCACTGACCACAAGCTGACCCCAGCAGTTCCTCTGCCCACCCGCTGGTGGGAGCACAGAGGCTGCAGCCACTGCAAAGGGCTTTTACCCCTGGTGCTGGTGAAGCAGAGCAGAACATCCCACCATGTACTGGGGATTCAGAGCAAAAAAATTGTATTGGTCACCTTCATCTTGAGAATAGTCCCACGGTCATAGTCTGAACAGGTGAGCAAGAGACCAGGGTGCAAACCCAGCTGAGGCGTTGTCTCTACTGTCACCATCTTTGCCTGGGTACAAAGCATCTACATGCTTTTTCTCCTCAGATGATAATGCAATGGGACTGTTGTGTTTTTTTGGGGGGAGGGAAAACCCACCCTAGCTATACACAACAATTTCCCATGAGTCTGAAGCATCTGAATTCAGCAGGAGCAAGGTGGGACCAGGATCTTCCGCTGACCATCCAGCAGCGGAAGGAAAGATTGGATCTGGGATTTAAAACAAGCACATTTTAAGCAAGGAGACGTGGGGGTGAATGTGTTGGAGGGAGAAGCAGACCTTCCTTGTGCCAGGACACGTGAAACCCACAGTACCAGCCCTGCAGAACAGCAGAGCAGCTCTGGGGCCAGCCCCAGCCGTTAATGGTTTGTCTGTTTACGTTGCACGCAGGCTTGGGAAGAGCTTTAAATGCATATTTTCCTCTTGAAATATTGACTCCACAGTGTTTTCATTTTTGGAGGCCTGGGGAAAAATTATGTTTCATATTTTAAAAATAAACACTGCTTTTACAGAGGTACAAATGCAGACCTCTAGTACCCAGAACACCTTTGCCTCTTGCCTTATTTTCAAAGCTTTAATGTTGCTTGTGTGCCACAACCTCTGCTAGTGAAAATATTCACCTGAAACATATTTATCTTTCTTTGCTAATTAACAGCAAAATGACACAGAGCAACTTTATATTTTCCCCAACAAGAACAGCCATAGAGACTTCATTTATGGAGGGCTCTGAATGATGCCCATTCATGGTGAGCAAGTACTGTCTGCACCAATAGATCCTTGTATGCAGCAGAGCAACAGGAGAAACCCCACAGAAAGGGCTGGGGGTAAAAATCTTCTGGAGTGTCTGGTTTTCTTTCACTTTGTTCCCTAACAGTCACAAATGTGTGGGTGTAACTGTTCCATATATTTGGGGAGCAAACCTACCTGAGTGTACAGAAGCCCAGAGGACATCAGTGGGTGGTATCTAGATGTGTCAGCACTCATCTGAATCCATGTATGTATAAATACACCCCTGAAAAGCAAGCACAGAGGAGAGTTATGGGTCTGAATGTATGTATACACCTACATATTCATGTACATACATGTACATACATATTCAACACATACATGTATGGTTACATACATATGTATTTATGCATCTATTTCCAGGAATAATTATTTCTACATAAAGGTTTTCTACCGGGTTCTTGGCTCATGCAAATGTCTACACAAAGCTCTACAAGTGTATTCTATCCTATTCCATGAGCATAATCTGCAGTTTTCACATTAAAAGGGCATGGTGGCCCTTTGAGTCCAAAGAGCTTGGAAATAACAAGCAAAGAAAATAAGGTGCCACCAAGCTTGGATTAGGGCCTTAATGATGGAAAGAGGTTAAATGTTAAATGGAGAGAAAGAAAAAAAAAAAAAAAAAACGCCAAAAAACACCTCACCTGGAGCATTTGCTTGTTCTGGTTAAAGACTTCCAGATAAAGCTAGCAGTGGAACAAATCCATGCTGATTTTGCATGAGAACATAGTTATCTATTAATATTTTAATTAATACTTTTAACACTGAAAGAGTTAAGTACAGCCTGGCAACTTTGCTAAGGACTGCTCTTTTTTTTTTTTTTTTTTTTTTTTTTTCCCAGTCAAAGAGCCTTTCTCTACAGGAGCTCTCAGAATCTGCTGAAGCACTTTTGGAGTACAGAGAGACTCTGGCTAAGGGGAGAGAAACTGGGCTTTGAATTAAAAGTAATTTCCTGAGGCACAGCACTAACACAATGCAGGTTAAATGGATGAGTGCTCCAAAGGGTGTGCATCTGGAAAGGTGAGCAGAGATTAATCCACCAGAGGTGAAGGGCTTTAATCAACTGACAAAAGTATAATACAGTCTTTAGGGGGGAAAAAAAAAAATTAAAAAAATAGATGCATTGATTTATGATGAACCAATCATTAAATTCATGTTACTTGGGTACCAAATCTCCCCGTTGCTCTTCCAGAAAGAAAACACTGGATGTCTGCTCACTTGCAGCAGCATCAGTCTTATTTGTTGATTTAGATTATTGGCTTTTAGTGGCAGGAGCTGCATCTCCCTCCTGTGTACAGATCCGCACGTTACGCTGTAAAAAAAAAAAAATAATAAAAAAAAAAAATCAGACTTCTAACCTGTCTGTCTATCCTGAGTTCCTCATTTATTTATCTAGCTTTATGCTGCCCAGATCTTTCATTTCCCCCTTTGCTCTCCTGCACTGGGCAAAGCCTCATAGAGAAGGAACTGTTTCCATCAGAAGGAAATTTGCTCTGAATCCTTCTCCTCCCTGAGCTTTGCTCTGTTCTTCCTCTCCCCTCCTTCTGCAGCTCAGCCTTCACCCCACAGACAAAACCAAGGAACCCCCCAGGATGGATCCGATTCCCCCAAATCCCTCAGGATAGTTCTGAACCCCCTGAATCCCTCAGGATGGTTCTGAACTCCCCGAATCCCTCAGGATGTTTCCCAGCCCTATGCTTGGCCAGGACTCAGAGCTGATTTGTGTGATGCTGTCACAGGGCAAGGGCATAAACCTGAGACAGGGTTTGCAGATGGGATGGGGTGGTTGCCAGGTTCACCCCGGTTCCCCAGGGATGCTTTCAGTGGTCCCACTGTTCCAGACCCAAATTCCCCACATACCACTGCCCTTGCGGGGTCCCTTTATAGCTTCCCATCCGCTCCTCCCAGCAATGGAGTCATTGTGGAGGGGATGGGGGCCAGCAGGGCTGGACATCCTCCCCTTCCCCACCTTCAGGCAATATTTTTCTCCTCATCCTTCTTGCTGGGTCCTCTCCCCTCAGTGCCCCCCCCGGCCCCTCACACGTGTGGTGGGCTGGCCCCAGGCCTCCCTGAGGACGGGCAGGTTAATACCTCAGGGCCAAAGCTCTTCTCACCACTCTGCCTCCAGCCTCTGGTTCCTCCACAGCCATGGACAGGATTTTCTCTGCCTTGCTACCCTCTTTGCTGCTTCTCCTCCATGGCCATGGTGTGAGCGGGGCATCCCCGCAGCCCAGAGGTAAGAGGGGAGCTCAGTGGGGGATGTGTGGTGTGGGTCCTCTCTTATCCCCCCCTTTGGGACTGGGAAGGAGATGATGGGAGAAGAAAGACACAACATCAGTCAAAAGATCTTTCTCAAATCTTTTCCCAAGACAGCAAAGCCTGGAGATGGGGGTTTTTTTTCTGCCCATCACCTTGCTTTAGAGAGATGGAGGGGAGGTCCTCTCTGGGCTCTCCTCAGCCTTCCCAAACTGCTTCCCCTCTCCACAGCTCTGCACAGGGTGGGTTTTGCCAGGAGCTGGAGGAGGAGGAGGAGGAGCTGGCCAGGACATCCCAAGCTCTGGTTGACCTCAGCCAGCAGGAAGGTCTGGGTCAGGTTGCTAGGAAGGGCTTTCCAGAGGTGTTGCTTCATCCATTCCTCAGCAAAAATCCTGCTCTGTTTGGCTATCCATGAGGGGGGGGGGAGGAGGGTAGAGCAGCCAGATGGGAGCTGAGTTGATAAAATAGAGGTATGCTTTTTTTTTTTTTTTTTTTTTTAAAATACCCCCCCAATAATTAAAGTATCTCCATTTGCTGTGAGCTGAGCAGGATGGAGGGGCTGGCAGTGAGGGTTTGGGCTGTCCTGTGGAACTCAGGAGAGGTTTCCAAGGCAGAACATACTGCTGGGATTCACAAATGTGCTGAATGATCTTATGATGGTGTCTGATGCACACACCTGGACAGAGTGACAGCTGTAGGTGTGACAGCAGCTGACGGGAGGGTTCCCACTGCTGCCCCCTGGGAATTTGGAAAGGGAGAAATATCTTCAACTACAGAACCACTAAGAGTTACCCAAGTCAGGAAACTAAACAAACCAGTCCAACACAGCCCCACTATCAAAAATAAACAACATTTTATTCAGTTATTAGGCAGGTTCCTGTTCTTTTAATGAATAAGGCAAAGGTGCCCTAAGAGATCTTTTCTGCTAAATCAGAGCATCAAGTTCAGCTATTCCTGAATTTTTAAAAATACTGGAGAATTTTATATCTGTTTTTATCCAACTTTAAAATAAACTATACTGAGTCAAGATGACACTCGGAGTAAATATGCTCCCAGAGGTAACCAAGGCCTCTCCTGCAGACCCTGGTGTGTGCACAGTGGCTGAAATCCCAAAGCTCCCACCTGATAACTCCTCATTTCTCTTCATTTCCCTGAAATATATTTCACTAAAAAAAAAAAAAAAAAAAAAAAAAAAAAAGTTGAAAGGTTATTTAGGGCAAAATCACAGAGCTCCCATGCAAAAAAAAAAACATAAAAAAAAATTATACTTTAAAACTTCTCTTAGATCCAGCTGTTCCTAGGGGAAAAAAGTTAACTTTTCTCCCTTGATTTGTTACTGAAAACAAAAGTGATTCAGTAGCTACAGTGGCAAGGGGGAATCTGTGCTTTATTTCTGAAGGAAGTGACTGCAAGACATTGAGTCTTCCTCTGTTACCTGCATTTCTCACCTGGAAAATGGACGCAACCAAGCCCTGATAAAGGGCTTTGCAGTCCTGCAGGTGCCCTGCCAGCTGAGCTTCTTCCTCCACATTTTACAGTGGCAAAGCCAAAGTCACCCACCTGGGAAAAGGTTCTATTGTGTTTTAGTGGAAACCAGAACATCTGACAAAATAACAACTGCCTGCCTCCCTTCTACACACTGCAGCTTTTAGAGAGAGCTTTCTGGGAGCCACAAGCAAATTCAGCATTACTGTGTCTCAGGAAACTAACCTGATTATAATCTTTATGGATACATCACAGGGTATTTATCTTCATCTGTCTGAAAGACTGAAAGCTCCATTAGATTTCACACTGAGGACCAGCTATAATATTTATGTCATAATTTGGAACAGATTTGTTGGCCCAAAAGCTCACATTTATAAAACTGTCCGCAAAAATCTCCTTTATGATCTAACCTATACCAACCCCCTCTGCAGAAATCAAATATTAACTGAGCCCTTGATGCCCCTATAGAGACAAGCTAAATGACAGAAAAAAAATTAAAAAACAGGATGCTGTAGATCTGGTGGGAAAAGTGGGACAAGTCATTTAGAAAATAATAAAAAATACCAGTCTTTTTTATGATTTGCCACAGCTGAAAATTAGAATGGAAAATGGTATGAAAATGAGAATTTAAAAAAAAAAAAAAAATCACTCAGCTCTTTGCATTACTAATGCTTCCTTTTCATACCATTTACTTTTTACAGTGGATATTCATACCTTACTGTAGGCTTGTAGAGATTAACTATCAATTACGTGGTTTTACATCTCTCTGTTGTATCCTCCCTCACCAGCTCAGAGAAATAAAACAGCTCTGGTCTTTGCTGTGTTGCAGCATTTCATTATTAGTGATGTTAGCTGAAAAACATGTGACTGGTTCCTGTTACACTGGTTTGTAATCTGGGTACCTTGAGTCATGACTGAATTGGAAATGCTGAGTTCCACTCCTGGTCACGCATGATGAAGATACAATCTCATTCATTAATGTCTCCACAGATTATTTATCCATGTCCAAAATGCAGTAAGTCCTTTGGAGACTTTTCTTTTCAGTGCACACCGAGGCTTCAGTTCACAGCTTTATTTCTCCCTCTGCGCTGCCAGGAGTGAATTAAGTTTCATGTAGACATCAGTGACAGTCTGGGGTGAGAAGTAGGTAACCTGCTCCTGCAAGGGCAACACTGGTGTCTTCTCAACTCTCTCTTGCACGTTGTCACCTGGTAACTGCCTTTCCTACAGAAGTTTTCCTACAAAATAAAAAAGAACATGTAGAAATATTAGAGCAAAGTGGTCTCACTGGGCCTCTCTGAGACAGGCAGAGAAAGGACTGAAGCAAGGAAGTCCTCTCACATCAACTGCTGCTCCAAGAAGCCCATCCTTTCCCTCCTTTCTCTTCTTTTTCTTTTATTTTTCTCCTCCCTCCTTCTTCTCTCCAGGCACCCTGTGTAGAACCAAACCCACTGACCTGGTGTTCATCATCGATAGCTCACGGAGCGTTCGCCCACACGAGTTTGAGAAAGTCAAAGTCTTCATGTCCCGGGTGATTGAGGGGTTGGACGTGGGCCCCAACTCCACCCGGGTGGGTGTGATCAATTATGCCAGTGCTGTCAAGAATGAATTCTCCCTCAAGACCCACCAAACCAAAGCTGGGCTCCTCCAAGCTGTCCGGAGGATTGAGCCACTCTCCACTGGGACTATGACAGGTCTGGCCATCCAGTTTGCCATCAGCCGGGCTTTTAGTGACTCCGAAGGGGCCAGGGTGAGGTCTCCCAATTTTAATAAGGTAAGCAAATTATCCATTTCTTGGATGCTCCTTCTTTCATGTGGCTCACCACGGAGTGGTTGGAAAAACAAGAGAAGGAGGAAAAGTCATTTTCTCTGTGCTTTGAGTGGGTGGGGATAAGTCAGTGTTAAGTGTCCAAGGTGGAAACTACCCAACTCTTCTTGAAAACAAAATTCAACTTTCTTTTGGGCAGAGCTGGCCAAAACTACCCAGGGTAAATTTAAACCAGATCTCCTCTCTGCCTGGAGTGCCCTTTGGGACATGGCTCCCTGCTTCCAGTCTGCCCACAAAAACTTACCACCCTAAGATGAGGATTTCAGCCTATTTTGTTGGGCATGAACAATGCTCATCTTCCTAAAATATTGTAATAAAAATGCTTCAGAATCCACTATAGAAAAAGCAGGGCAACCTTCTCAAAGTTTCCTTTGAAGTGGCCCCTTTCAGCTTCTTTTTTCAGACCCCTGTTGTGCTGCATGGGGTTGTTGTGACCCACGTGCAGGAGGCAGCACAGCCTAAAGCTGCTTTGACATAACAGGAAGAAAACCAAGAGTGATAACAGGAGAAAAACTACACTCCAAGAAAATTCCTCTAAGTTTCATTCACAATCAGCTCCAGAGAGAGAAGCAGATGTGATGAGCCATCATGATCACATCATTCATTACTCAAGCTTAGGAGTCATCTGGTACAAAATCTAATAGCCCAGATCTCACAGAGGAACTCCAAGCCCTAATTGCAATCCAGTTCAATTCAAGCTCTTATTCAAAAAGAGTAACATTGGTTTTGTTTGTCAAAGTATTTGAGGTTCCCCAAAAGAAACCACTGCAAATTTGCAAGGTATTCTTAATGTTATATGATCATATTTTTTTTTTTAGTAAAAAGCTTTAAAAATCCTTTAGGTTCAAGACTAATTGTTCTACATGGTTTACACATTGAACTACTTCAAGGAGTAGGCCTAAATTAGGCCTAAATTAGGCTAATTCAGGCTTTAGCTCAAATTTGCTGTTTTCGGAAGGTTCAAGCAGCTGCCAGGGTGTGTTTTGCTTTGCCTCTTTCCCAGCAGCACAAAGGCTGCTGCAGGGCCCCAGGGGAGGCAGCAGATCCCACCACCCTCAGAAAGGCTTTGGAAAGGACTCATTTCATGGAGAGCTTGGAGATGCCCAGTTTCTCCCCAGATGACTTCACTGAAGAGCTTTAGTGCATGGGAAAGAGATGTTTCCTCCAGTGGAACTGGTCCAGGGAAGCTGGTGGGAAGGTGAGAGATCTCCAGCAGATTTTCTGGATGGATTTTCTGCCATCCCAGCCTGGCCAGAGAAAATGGAACATCAGCAGAGTGGGAGCTGCAGGTCTCCTCTTAGCAGGATCATCCATGGCCACACACAAACAGTGCCTTTTTGTCCAGAAGAAAAAAAACACTGAGAAATGTTTGGTTTGGTTGGATATTGTTTAGCACACAACAAGACAGCTGAACCGAAACAAACAAACAAACAAAAAAGAACATTCTGGATGGCAGTGTCTATTGCTATGTTTTAGTAAATCTTACTCTGAATGAAGGCAAAAATTGTTTAGGAAGAAGAAAGAAACCAATTTTGCCTTCCAGACAAGAAAAAAATCTCAGGCATTCCATACCATAAAAACATTTCAGTTCTGAGGCATTGCAAGGCAGAACAGACATTTACTACTTCCAATGGAAAGCTTATTACTCATTACACTCTGTTAATTTTTCTTTTGCTATCCAGTGCCCAAAATAAGATGAGCTTCAAACATGAGAGTGGTTCAGATGTGATTGTCCTCACTCCACCAGTGTCAGCAGTACTTGTCCACTGTGTCCCAGTAAATGTGGGAGCACTAGAGAAGAGGGGGGGGGGATGCTGGTCCTTCCCCTGGAGATGGTCACACACTCTGGAAGAAGGTGACAACATTTGCTTCAGGGACCTGTCCCATCTCATCAGGCTTCCATTCAAAGTTCTCAAGCACCTTTCTAGATCAGGGTGCATGAAGGGTGCCAGCCAGTGCACAAAGCTTTCTTCCCAAAAGCATTGTTTTACACTGGCAGGAATTGCAGGGAGTTGCTAGTTGGGTATTAAGTGGCCTCTGGGACCTGAAAACTCAAGGTTGTCACTGGAGTGGAGCTGTTCCCCAGTCTCCATCCCTTCTACCCACAACAGCTCACAGGATTTACTTGTAGGGAAAACCAGTCAGGGGCATGAGGATGACTGAATGCATCCTCCTCTTTTGGACATTTGTCCTGTGAGCAAAGAATGGTGGCAGGGGAACAGCAAAGGGAGTTAAAACTGTTCCAAGTATCTGTCATCTTCTACCCGAGGAGCTCATTGCTGGAGGAGTTATCCCAGTGCCTTCCAGTGATCCCACACTGAACACAACCTTGGCACAGCTCCAGCAACACCCCTGGAATCCTCAGATCTCTGAGCTGGGCAGAGGTTCTCACCCAAGAGGTGGAGGGACTCAGAGAATAAGAAACCCATGGCCAGTTACTGCACCTAGGGTGGTACCTGGGTCGTAATGAAGGATCCTCAAGGAAGGGTCTCATTTCCAGTCTTGTGTGAAAGCAGCTCCTATTGGTTTCACTGCTTTTCTTATTATTTAGCTTTCAAATGGAACAAATAATTTTTTTAGATTTCCACTTCCCTCTGGGACCACTACCCCGTCCATCTGCAGCCTTCAGACATCTCACCATTTATCTTTATTTCTCTCCTGTCTTTATTTAACTCTCCAGTGTCTATTTTGAGGAAAGGTGACCATATTTAGGTCAAGACTGGGACATAGTTCTGTTTTACACAAAACACTGAAAATACTTTCAGTGTATGTACTACTCTCTTTTTTTTTTTTCTTTTTTTTTTTTTCTTTTTTTTTTTTTTTTTTTTTTTTCGTCTTAATACAGCTTGACACCTTACACACAGCACTGACCATCACTGTAGATTGAAGAGACATTTTCACTGAGCTGCCTGGGAAAATGCCCGGATCTTTATCTAACTAAATCTCTTCAACACCATTTAAGTTACCTCTTTGCTCATGCACTATTTTAATGCTCTTGTCTGTTCTGCAGCTGGGCTGCCAAACAACTCACCCAACATGCTCTCCCAATCCTTCTGGTTTCCTGTCATCTCAAGAGCTGCTGTGTCCTTCTCATTTACCAAGCCAGTCTTTAGTTTAAATATGCAACAAGTCCAAAAAAATCAGATGTGTTCAGTGGCTTACTGCAGTAGCACAGTTAAAGCATCAGTGTTTCTGAGGACAGTGGTACAAAAACTCCAAAGTTGCTTTCTTGTCCTGAAACCTTATTTCCTGGACATCTGAAAAAGCAGAAGAATAGTAGTGGTCTCTGAATGTGGTCAAAGAAACAAAATCACAGGAAGGTTGAGCATGGAAGTGACCTCTGCAAAAGCAGGGTCTCCTAGAGCTGGTTGCCCAGAACTATGTCCAGGTTGCTTTCGAATACCTCCAAGGTGGGACACTCCAAAACCATGTGCATTCTTTGGTTTCTTGGTTAGTTTTTTTGCTTTTTCCATGAAATCCAGCAAACATCTCCCTCCATGACCCTCATGCTGCTCCAGCTGGCCCCATTATCTGCCTAGGAGGAAGCATAAGCCACACAGCAATTTAGGGAGGTGAAGCTTTCAGAAACTTTGGACATGGTCCTTGCTCCTTCACACAGCAGAAATCCCGCAAGAACTTGTGAAAACCTTTGCTCTGATGGTCAGCCCCTGCTCAAAACATCACAAGATCATTTGGCTTTGCTGTGCTCTGTGTACTAAATGTCACCCCAGGACAGGGAAAAGCACTATTTGTTCCTGAGGGAGCTGAGAGTAAAGCCTGCTTATACCTTTATCAAAAACTACAGGGGTGCACAATTATTTTTGTCTTTCTTTAGGAGGCACAACAGAGATTGTTGAATTGTTGAGAAAACCAAAGGGGTTTTCCAACTTTCTGCCCAATTCCCCTTTCAGTGCTGCTCCAGCAGTCACTTTATGTGAAATGAGACACAGCTACCTCATTAGCTGCTGGGTTGCCTACTCATGGGAACCTTGAAATACCAATACCTAGGGATGCCTGGGAATCCTCAGGTGCCTTAGTTAACCAGGAATAAATCAAGTCCTGAGAACATGAGGGATTTCTGTATCACAGGAGTAACTCAAGAAAGACCCAGGAAGTTAGGAATTCATAGGAGAATGAAAGTAGTAGTTAAAATGAGTTTTGGCCTTGAAAAGCAAAGGTGTCAGAGTTTCCTGAAGGCAGAACTGGAGATCCTGAGCATCTATGTGAAAGAGCAAAAGCCTTCATCCTCTCTTAATTCTTCCCACATGGTCACCTGAGCCCAGCCCTTGGCTACAGAGCTGGGGCAGCTTCCCTGGGATGCAGAGGATGCTCCTTTCTTCCAGCATGTCTCTTGCTCTTTACTACCCAAGGCACATACCAGGACTCAGAGCATTTTTAAATGAGACAAGGTCACAACAAGGAGAGTTACAGAGTGACTGCAAAGAATTTGGAGGCAGGTTTTATATAAATAAATACATGAATAAGACTTTTTTTTTTTCCCCACACTGGAACTCACTGCCTCAGGATGGCAGGAAGGGCAAATTTCAAAGGGAGAATCATAAGAAAAAAAAAGAAATAATCAGGATTTTCTGATTCTCAAGATAACTATATATGATAGCAAGATTACTTTATACTTGTTCTATTTCCCAAAGTCTTTCTGTAAACTCCTGGTCACAGTCACAGACAAGCTCCCTGGCTGGGTGGTGCTTGGTCTGACTCAGTGCTATGTTCATCTTAGCCATGGGTTCACTGATTCCTTCCCAACACCTGACCCAGACTCTTTGTACCTCCAAGTTTTGTTGTCTCCAGCAGCAGGTCAGAAGCAACATGAATTTTGAGTGCTCTCTAGTAGCTTTTCACACAAATCCTTTCTGAAGAGCTTTCCCATCAGCTCCAGATGTGGATGCTGCTACCAGACACCTCCTGGGTCTTATCTGGGGCTCAGACCTATATGAAGATCCCACCCTGAAGATGAAGAACCAAAAGAACTGATGAAACTTGGAAAATGACATTTTGTAGACAGAGAAATGCTGGGAGGAGAGGCAGCACCTCCAGCCCCTGACAAGCACCGAAAGCTCCGCAGCCGCTGACAGAAACGAGCTCGGCAGATGCTGCTGCTCACAGGAGCTGCTTGATAATTGTCCAGCTTTGGGCCAGGATAAAGGTGCCCTCCTGACAAGTTGACTTTTCATCAGCTCGAATTGGCAGCCCCCAGCTCAGAGCTGCTGAGCAGCCGAGTCGAGGGCTCTCTCTGCTGGCACAAAGCAGGGTTGCGGGCTTGGCTCTGCCTTGGCTCATCTGCTGCTCCAAAAACAACCCCCAAGTCTCCTTTTTCGGCAACCTTTTCTTTTCTTGCCCATTCCACCTTTACAGCACACACTGACATCTGCCCCCCGTGTCACTTTTTCTTATTCTGTCCCTGAGCAGAAGAGAAATACTTGCATTAATTTATTGAAGGATTATTGCCGGATTACTGCAGAATTGGGACGCCACTTTTCTCATTTTGTAACCCTCAGAAAAGGCAGATTAAAAACCTGAACTTACAGCCCTGCACTGGGTTGAACAGCTCTGCATTTTCATCCATAGGAAGCAAGCTGTGGAAGGGGCAGCAGATGAGTTCTGCTCTGGGGCAGGGGACTGCAGCACTCAGCTGGCAGGGGGGACATGGCCACAACTCCTTGAGTACATGGAGCAGGGAATCTCACTCCTGACCTTGTCTAAGATGACTTTGCTCCTGCCTGAGAATGTAAAACAGGCAGCAGCTCTCCTCACTGAGCAGCTGGTGGGTCTGAGTTTATCTTCAGAAAGATGGAGAGCATCTACAGCATAGAGGAGAATAGCAAAGATTGCCTTCCTGGCCAGATGAGAGCTCATTCAAACTCACTTTTGCTGCCAGATAGGCTTTTTTTTCTTCTTTTTTCATTTGCTGTTTCTTTACTTTCTATATTACTGAGATTATTTGCCTATGATGGGGAGTTTTTTCCTGCTTAGCAGCTCACCTGCTCCTGCTGATCATATTTCTCCATACTGCATTACATTCCAATCATTTGCTTTGGAGTTGACAGTGGTGTCACAATAAAACTGTTGTAAGAAAGACTAGTAGGAGCAGATGAACTGCCAAAGAACAAAAATGAAAGTTTTTCTATCCCTTTTAAGAAGAAAAACAAAGAAGGAAATGGATAATTGAGCGCCAGGAGCAGGACCCTTGAAGGCTTCCCACTGGTTTAGGGCTCCACCTAATCCAGGGTGAAATCCAGCTCCCATTTACACCAGGTGGTAGGGGCAGGATTCCACCTCTGCTGTTTATTGTGGAACAGGGAATCAGGAATCATGGCAGGCACTGACACAGAGGCTGACTTTGGGCAGATCTCTTCCCCTCCCTGTCCTTTAGCTTCTCCAGCTACAGAATAGTCTTCTTCTGATGATGTTTCTGTGATGTTTCCTGAGATTCTTTAAAGTCCCAAAGTGGGTTAGAGCTGTCACTAGCATCAGCTGGATGCTCATGAAGATGTTCTTCTTCTGGAGAAGAGGAGGCTCAGGGGAGACCTCATCACTCTCTACAACTCCCTGAAAGGAGGCTGGAGCCAGGGGAGGGTCAGGCTCTTTTCCCAAACAGATCTCAGTAAGACAAGAGGGCATGGGCTTCAGCTCTTCCAGGGGACGTTTAGGCTGGATATTAGGAAGGAATTCTTTACAGAGAGGGTAACCAGGCATTGGAATGGGCTGCCCAGGGAGGGGGTGGATTCTCCATCCCTGGAGGTTTTTAAGAAGAGACTGAATGTGGCACTGAGTGCCATGGGCTGGGAACCATGGGGGGAGTGGATCAAGGGTTGGATTTGATGATCTCAGAGGTCCTTTCCAGCCTGGCTGATTCTGTGATCCTGTGATTCTGTGATAGTTGGAGTTTGGCATGAGCATTGGTTTGCACATGAAGAACATAACCTTTTCTTTCCTTGGAGGTGAGATGCACCCGTTGTCCCTCAAATAAATCAGCCAAGTCCCTGGAAGTTTAACATATCCAGCTCAGAAAAAACAAACTCCATATCAAAGAATGGTTTTGGAAATTTCAGGAAGAATGGGAAGAAAGGGAGGAGGGGGCAGCCTTTCCTTTTTCTTTAATTTTACAAATGAGAAACCTTCTTTACTACCCCAGCCGGATTCCACAAGCAATAGTGTTATGAACACCCATTCGGGCATACACCTTGCCTCTACCCTCCTCTGTTTAGGTGGCCATCGTGGTGACCGATGGACGTCCCCAGGATGGGGTGCAGGATGTGTCAGCAAGGGCCAGGGCAGCTGGCATCGAGATCTTTGCCATCGGGGTTGGCCGGGTGGACATGCAGACACTGCGGCAGATTGCCAGCCAGCCCCTGGATGAACACGTGGACTACGTGGAGAGCTACAGTGTGATAGAGAAGCTGACCCACAAGTTTCAAGAAGCTTTCTGTGGTAAGTCTTCACCACAACCCTAGGATCCTAGCCAAGATGTACAAGCAGCTGCCAGCAAGGTTTTCCCCTGGAAGTTGTGGGTGTGATCATCCTTCATCCATCTGTTTCCTTGTTCCAAGGACTTGGGTCTGCAGGAGCATGAAGCAGTATGGAAGACAGATGCTATTTGAAGCTGTCTTTGGAGAATTTCAGATTTTATTTAGAAAACTTCAGGTTTTAGTTAAAGAAGTCTCCAGACTTCCCCAGCACAGAAAAGTTTATCAATATGACCCACATACTTCTTCAGGCATTGTAAAGAATCCACCCTGGAAAACATGATCTTTATCTAGCAAAATCAGTTGTCCTTCATGGCAGTTTCTGGTTTGTAATTTCCCCCACCAGTATCATCTGGATTCCCAGTTGGACAAGGCCTGGTTTCACCTTCTGGAGACTGAACCACCTCTGTGTGGCTGTGCTGTTGCTTTTGCAACCCTTGAGGGGCAGGAAACCCTCCTGGCTGGTGCAGCATCTAATGCCTTTCTGCATAGCCTAGAAAAAGAACCTGACTATCCTACAAACACTTACTCACTCCCACACAAGCCAGTGAATGGAGTGAGAAAGCTTGACTTCTTTCAAATGTAAAGCTACACCAGAAAGCCAACCAGATCCTTGGCTGCATCAAGAGAAATGTGGCCAGCAGGTCAAGGGAGGGCATTCTCCCCCTCTGCTCTGCTCTGGTGAGACCAAATCTGGAATCCTGCATCCAGTTCTGGAGCCCGTCTTACAGGAGGGACATGGAGGTGCTGGAGTGTGTCCAGAGAAGGGCCACGAGGAGATCAGAGGGCTGGAGTGTGAAGACACTGAGAGAGTTGGGCTTCTTCAGTCTGGAGAGGAGAAGGCTCCAAGGAGACCTTAGTGTGATCTTCCAGTATCTGAAGGGGCTACAGAAAAGCTGGGAAGGGACTTCTTAGGATGTCAGGGAGTGATAGGACATGAGGGAATGGATTCAGAGTAGAGGAGGAGAGATTTAGATTGCATATTAGGAAGAAATTCTTCCCCATGAGGATGGTGAGACCCTGGCACAGGTTGCCCAGAGAGGTGGTGGAAGCCCCATCCATCCCTGGAAGTTTTTAAGGCCAGGCTGGATGGGGCTCTGAGCAACCTGAGCTGGTGGGAGGGGTCCCTGCCCATGGCAGGGGGGTTGGAACTGGGTGAGCTTAAAGGTCCCTTCCAACCCTGAAAATTATATGATTCTATGAGTTCTGTGATTCTATGAAAAATACCCACAAGACTGTAGGAGGTGTTCTATAAATATCCATTTTATGTATCAGCAAGAGAGGCCTGGGGGGTTCTCACACCCATCCCATCCAAGCACAGCCATGTGGCAACACTTCTGAAAGGTGCAATTCACCACGGTTCCTACAGCAAGGCTTTGCAAACACACACACACATACAGATGGACCTGTAAAACTCTCCGAGACCAATTTCTTCAAGAGCTGTAAAATTTCATGATTCAACTTACAGGTTGAAAATGACTGGGGAGGGAGCAGCTTTTTTGTCAAGGAAAATTTCCTCTTCTGTAGGAAGGAAGAAAATTTTGAATATGAAGCAAGTCATGTACTAGGATCAGGTGTCACTGCATCAGAAGCTCATGAAAGAGGGGGAAAAAATCCTTCAAACTAAAAGTGCGATTGAGATTAAATTTAAGAAGGTGCAATCCAGGCCATGAATATTTGTGGGAGTTTGTGTTGGCTGCCCTGGAGTCAGCCCAAGAGGTCTGACAATGTGTTTTGAGTTTCTTCTGACATCAGTGTCATTCAAGGAGAGAGAGAGAAAAAAAAATCCTTCCTGTGCTCTGCTTTTAAAATTCATAACATGCAGATGACAAAGTTCTCCCCATGGTAAAACCCCTCAGGAGTGTATCCAAGGGAAGGCAGTGCTAAGGAGGATTGTAGTTAACAGAGAGTAAAACCATATTAACTGCCAAGTGGAATGCTACTTTGCTGTGCAACCAGCTGCACAAATCCATCCTTGGAGATGGCCCCAAACACCACCTGCTATCACAACCACCTTGGTGGGGTCTGACAGCAGGAAGAACTGTGCAGCACTGTCCAAGATTCTTTCCATAATGCTCAACAAGCACTTGGAAAAAGTGATCCAGCCACTAGTTAGACCCATAACATCTCTGCAGGATTCAGAGAACTCAACCTGAGTGCCCAGAGCTACAACCATCTGCATGGTTAGGAATATTCCTAATTATATGAATTATAGATCTGCTGGAAAGATCTACAAGTGCTGGCACAGTGTGCAGATGAGTGAGCTGGGAAGGCCAGAAGTACAAAATCCCTGCTGAGCAGAACACAAACAACTTGAATAATAAATAGCAGCCCCATAACTTTGAAGGATTTTGCATCCTTTTGATGGAACCCCATGCAGGGTTTTCTGCACGGATTCCCTGGTATCTAGAAACAAACTGCTTCCATCAGATCTATTTATTTTTGAGTTTGTTTTCCATCATCATTGCTGTAGGTGTGACAGTGCTGTCACTGCTGGCTCAGTTTGCTGCAGTTCAGCTCCTGTTTGCTCACATCCAGGTTAAGATCAGCAGGCAGAAGTGTTTGCAGGGAGCCAGTCTGAGAGGTGTGCATGTAAGGGTGGCTCTGAAGCAAATTCCAAGAATATTTGAACATGAATTCCATCCTGAAAAGACAGCTACCCATGGGGCTGAACTCACTAATCATAATTGTACCACATGGCTGGAGAAGCTGGGCATTGGCCAACCCATGGTAGGTTGGAAACCAAATCTCATCTGGTACCTTAGGAGAGTGAAGTTTATTGTGATATGCTCAACAGACAGATGGGGTTGACCCCCAGTACAGAGATTATTTCTAGTCCTTGTGAACAAGTAGACTTGCGAAAATGTCTCCTTGCCTCTTCTGCTTCAGGCACTATCCAAGAGTAATGAGCTCTGCTGCTTTGTAATGCTGCAGTGGCTTTTTTTTTTCTCACTGAGTCGGGGGCAAACCTCATGTTGTGTGCAGGGGCTGGGTTGAGAAGTATTGCCATGCTCTCTGATTTTAATCTGCACCTTTACTTCCAGTGGTGTCAGACTTGTGTGCCACTGGAGACCATGACTGTGAGCAGATCTGCATCAGCATCCCAGGAGCCTACAAGTGTGCCTGTAAAGAAGGTTTCATGCTGAACAACGATGGGAAGACTTGCAGTGGTATGCAATGGTTTTCATTTGCACTGATCCAAGCTGTGATCTGCAGTAGGACGGTGGGGATAGGACTGAGACAGAGCAGCCATGGTCTGTTCAGAAAAGGCAGAAAAGGAAACCACGATATAATAAAAAAAAGAAAAGAAAAGAAAGATTATAATATTATTATTTTATAATAATAAAGGACAGAAAAGGAAACCATGCGTTTCTAACCTGAGATTATTTTGAAAGCATTGCTTGGAAGCATTGCCAAGTATTAATTGATTAAACCTATTTCATTAGCAATAAAATGAAATCAGGATTATATTTTCCTATATTAAATGGGGTCTTAGTTGCTGGGTTCTTTCACTTTCTTTTCATATTCTGCCTCAGCTTGCAGTGGTGGGTCAGGATCTGCCCTGGATCTCGTTTTCCTGATCGATGGTTCCAAAAGTGTGAGGCCTGAGAACTTTGAGCTGGTGAAGAAATTCATTAACCAAATTGTGGACTCTCTGGAGGTGTCAGACAAACAAGCCCAGGTTGGCCTGGTTCAGTACTCCAGCTCTGTCAGACAGGAGTTTCCATTGGGCCAGTTCAAGAACAAGAAGGACATCAAAGCAGCAGTGAAGAAAATGGCCTACATGGAGAAGGGAACCATGACAGGCCAGGCTCTGAAGTACCTCGTTGACAGCTCCTTTTCCATCATCAATGGAGCTAGGCCTGGGGTCCCCAAGGTGGGCATAGTCTTTACTGATGGACGGTCACAAGATTACATCTCAGATGCTGCTAAGAAAGCCAAAGATTCAGGTAGGTTCCTGGAATTCTCCTGACTTCTTTCTCCCTTGGACCAGGTAGTGCATCTCTCACCCCAGGTATGACTCCCTTCCTGGGAATGTCTCTGGTTTCAGGTAAAACATGTGACAAGTGACTTTGGTGGCTGATTATCCCTGCAAGCTCACCAAGAACTTGGAGCATCTCTGGCTGGGGTTTAGAGAAATCCTGGTTTGCCTGTAGATGGTTTTTGGTTCCACTCCCCCTCCATCTCCTTGACCTAAATCTGCTGGAGGTCTCTCTGCTGGGAGGAATGGAGTTTCCCACATTTGGTATGGGATGCACACTGATCTAACATGCTTCACCCAAATGTGAAGGAAACTGCGGGGAGAAGCTGAAGATTTGTCTGATGTTGGTAACAGAAGTCAGGTCAGCACCAGTGGCTTTCACAGTGAGGCAGAGATGAACATCAGAGAGCCTCTGGGGAACAATGGGACTTCGAGGGCCAGGTGTGGTTTGGCTGTATCAGCCTGAAGGCTTGGAAAAGAAAAAGGAGAAATAAAAGAATAAACAAAGCAGAAATACAGATTGAAGAAGTAGGTGTGGGCTCCCTGTCCAAATCCCAGGCACATGAGCAAGAAATTTCTTCAGCTTCTGCTGGAATAGGAGAGGTGCACAGTGGCTCCACAACAAAAAACATTTATATGCCTGAAGACCTTGAAATACAAATATCTTGAGATTTGCTGCTTTGATGACCTGTGGGACAGGTCCCCAGTCTCCTGACATCTCTGTGAGATGGGTGCATCCCATGGGAATATGCTCAGGAATTGCTAAATCCTGCACTTCTCACTTCGGTCTTGACCACTAGGTGGGACTAAAGGCCAGCACATCATAAAAATACAGGTCAGGTATCAGCTCATGACAAGATGATGTTTACAAAGCAAGTTGACGTTCTGTGGATGTTCAGCCCTCATAAAACAAAAAGTCCTTATAAAGTATATCCACAGAATTTATTCCTCCGAGATAAAGCTTTACATTTTGTTTCTTCCCCCCTTCTCTTTTCCCTACACAGAGATCTCCGATATCTGCTTGTAAGTGGTTTCACTGGGATAAATAACAAGATGTTATCACTCCAAACATGTTTCCTGAGGTGAAATTTGGAAAAAAAAAAAAACCCAAAAAAACCCAAACCAAACAAAAAAACCCCACAACAAAACAAAAACACCAACAAATGCTGGATGTCCCAGAGGTAGGAAGACAAAGCAAAAAAGGGAGAAGGGGAGCATTAGCAGTGTCTGGACACAGACAAGCAGAGACAAATATTTCAAAGCAGGGGATAACCAGTGCCACCACTTGAGTCAATGTGAAAACTGCTACCCAGCTCTTTAGAAGTAGGTCAAAGACAGAGGTGTTCAATCCATCTCTCAGCAGTGAGGTGTAGTACCTGGACATGTTCTTAATTCACAGCACAGGTTGCTCTTGTATGAGTTACAGTTTCAGAAAGAGACCCAGCTGCTCTTTTGCTGAACCAGAGGTCTCCATCACACAGAGGACTTTGCTTCTACATGGGCTGATTCATGCTGATTCATTTTCTATTGTGAAAACTTCCACTCTTTTGGCTGTATTATCACTTCCCTATTACCTGGATGCATGATCATCTGGTCAGGGCAATACAATTATCTGTCCTTTCTTCTATCTCCAAAATGTTGTTCTTGTGGTGATAGTGGTCAATGTCTGGATAATTCTGGTAAGATTATGTTCTAGTAATATTCCAGTAAAAATATTCTGGAACTTTGGTGGACTTGGTTGAAACAAGTCTGCAATATTAGAGAGCAAGGGGGTTAAATTCACAGATAACATCTGCAGAACCATTTGGAGGCCAGGGGTCCAGAAGGACATCCCAAGTGATGGGGAGGTGGAACTGCAGCAGGAAGATGCTCTGTGGCTGCCCAACTGACAAGTTCCCATTGCTCACAGGCTTCAGGATGTTTGCAGTGGGAGTTGGCAATGCAGTTGAGGATGAGCTGAGGGAAATTGCTTCAGAACCAGTAGCTGAGCACTACTTCTACACAGCTGACTTCAGAACCATCAGCAAGATCGGGAAGAAGTTGCAAATGAAAATCTGCATTGGTAAGAGTGGGTGGAACTGGGGGTAGGGATTGGGGTTTGTCCCAGAATTTGAAGGCTGGAAGCAGGAGGACAAAAATGCCCCTTTGTATGGATGTTACAAAGAACTCTCTGCCCTCAGTGTATTGAGTTTGCAGACCATAAGACATAAATGTTTTGGTTACCTGAACCACAACCACCCCTAAAGCTCAGCCACCTGCACCTCTCCTCTCACAAACTCTTCTCCTTCCCACCTCCTCCACCTTTCTCCCCTTCCTTCCCCTTAAGGCAGGCTGTACCATACCCTGAGAGTAGCCAAAGGTAACATAAAAAAAGAAAACATGCCCTTAAAAGATAGATAAGATAAGATGTGGTTTATTTGGCTTAATTTGAAGATGATCACAAATTTTGACATCTGAGTTGAAGCTCACTAACCATTGTCTGCTTCCATAGTCAAACAGGCATGTCAAGGGTGATACATTCAAATTAAAATAAGCATTTAGAATCTCCCACATGCCTCATAGGTGTCTAAATTTGGGCAACACAAATGCTAAGTTGCTCACATTTGGAAATCCTAGTGAAGCAAAAGCAGAGAGAGAACCAAATGGGACACAAAAATGACAAGAAGAGTTAAAGAGTAACATAAAATTTAAATAATGTTGATCTGTAAATAATCAGAGTCTAGAAATTATTTTAAAATAACTACCACATTTATTCTAGATTTTTTGTTTTGAAGGAATCATATGCCTCCTATGAATTATTGGCCCTTTGCAATGCACCTGCTTGGTCAGGCAAATCACAGCCAGTCCCAACCCCTCAGGCTACATTTCAGACACTGAACACCTTGCAGCACTTCTGAGAACCACACTCCCAGGCTATTCAGGAACCTGACACCCTCTGGCCCAGGCCAGGTGCTGAGGTTCCTATATCCTGCCAGGAAAAGATTTCCTTCCAGTTCCCAGCAAGAACTCTGATGGGGCTCATGTGGTCCCCAGGAGAGCTCTGCCAAGCTCAGCTCTACTTCTCAGGAGTTTATAGAAGTGCTCAAGTCCCCCATGGCCACAGGTGATGCAGAGACCTCCCCACTGCTCTCATGGCATCAGCTGGATGAAATAATGCACATCACCAAATGTTAATCTCCTTTTTCCCTTTCTTTGCAATTTCTAACATTATTTGTGCCAACAGCAAGAGATATCCATGCAAATTTTAGTGGGTTAGCAGGAGGTGGCCCATCTAATTTTGTCCCTGGGTATATAATGGAGAGAAAAAACACTTGGGAAATTAGGATCTTTGCCTCAGGAAAATCAGAGTCAGTTCTCTGCATCCCTACAGATGCCCTGGGTCATGGTGGGCTAGTGCCCTCTTCTCCAGCTTCCTCCTTTTCATCCTGGGGAAGTCTGAAAGGGACAACACCCCCCAGGGCCCTGTGCCTACAGATTCTGGTAGCCAGGCTTGCTAATGGTGGCTGTCTTTGCCATGACTACCTGAAAAAGTAAGAGGCAATCCAAGAACAAGTTGATGGGAGCTACATGAAAACCTCCTCAAAATGTATTTAAATACCTCTCAAGAAAGCAAACACACTTAGATTTCAGCGTGCAAAAAATCCAAAAACAAACGAACAAAAAAGTAAAAATAAGTTTCAGAAAAGGAACTCATTTGCAAAAAAAATCTATTTTGGTAAATACCATAATGTTTGAGTTTAAAAAAAAATAAAGGAAATATTTGTATTTGTTTGGCTTCCAGTGCCAGCATGTATTTATCAACAGATGGCTAGAAATCTCCTAATATCCAGCTTTAGTTTAATCCTGTTGTGGTTTTGTGGAAGAGATATTCTTTCCTCTAAAACCCTTCTATTTACTCCTTCCATTTGTGAGGCAGATGAGCTAACTCTGTGTCCTCTTACAAACATCTCCTTTTTATTTCCCAGTTACCTCAGTAGGCTTCTGCACTTCTATTCCAGTTTAAGTTATTTTTTTTCTTGAAGAACATAGGTAAACAATCTGCATAGATCAGCAAACTGATTAATGCACATGGTTCTGCCTGCTCAAGAAATGGGGTGCTGAAGCAAAGCTCTAGTAAGTCTTGACTCTCAGATGGCAAACAGGGCCTCCAGTTTTCATTTCACAAAACAGGAGCATGGCTCACCATGGGGATGCTACTGGGAAGACAGAGGTTGCTTTCAAAACTGTGTTTTGCCAGATTCAAAATTCTGGGCCAAACTTCAAACAGTAGTAGTAGGGCTTGGTGGGTCTTTGGGAAGCTAGAAATCTGGGAAAGATTTTTGTGCACAGAGCCTGGCCTCTGTACCAAGAAAAGATTCTCAAGTGATTTGCAGTTAAAGCCAGCAGTGATCAGTCAGATAATTAGAAGGAATAATATTCTTGTTTCCTGGCTTATACAGAAAATAAGACTTTATTTCACTTGCCTCAGTAATTTTGATTGAATCATTTTTGTATATGTGTCACATAAGTCATCTCCTTGATATTCTGATCCACAGAGGAAGATCCATGTGAATGTAAATCTATTGTGAAGTTTCAGACAAAAGTAGAAGACCTCATAAACTCATTGCAGCGGAAATATATCCTTCAGCAGCTGTCTTTGTACAGAACCCAGTGGGTTGGGTTGTGCTTTCTGGAGAAGGCAGTTGGGTGGGTGTTGGGGAACCTGGGAAGCAAGGTGCTTGAGTGCTGCCTATCACCACAGGACTCTCTGCAGCAGGGTGCATAGCTAGTGGTTGGACACAAAATAAATAGAACAAAACCAACAGAGGAACAAGTAAAATATGTCAGATGGTTGCAGGACAGCAATGAGCTGTAGGCACTAAGGTCAGTTTTTAAAGAGATGCTTAAATGCTGCCAACATGACATGGGTCATGCATGGGATGAGGTTGCGACCTCTGCAAGCTGCAGGTGCTGTGAGGAAGGGCAGAGTGGGGCAGTTGAGGGCTAAAACCAGACTGTGAGCAGAGGAAATCATGCACATACATGCAGGTGACTGATTAAAGCTCCCTGAATTCTGCAAATATCCAAACTGGCTGCCTAGATTCCTCCACAGCACTGGAGCAAAAAGGCTCTTCTGCAGCAAACCACCTCTGGCTGTATGGTTGGTACAAATTCTGGGTGAGTTTGAGGTAGACTGTGTGGTAACCAGATGGGTAGTTCTCAATACTCCCAGCTGACTAAAACTCAGTTCTGGGAGACTCAGTTCTGTGTAACTGCTCACTGTAAACATCTCCAGTGAGGTGATTTGGATCCCATCCAAACCGAGTTTGTGGGACTGCATTCTGCCATGCTGGGTCCTGAGACCATCAGTAAGTGATGGTAAGAGAAATAAGAAAAAGAGAAAAGTTGTGAATAGGATTCAAACTTCCCACAGGGAGAGGTGTTAATGAAACCTCACACAGGGCCAGGGAGACTTTTCATTACTGAGAATAAAGAGAGAATATATGTTTTTTAAAAGCAAAGTTCTAATTAATTCACTCTTTTCTGTGCTTTGCTGTGGCAGTCACACAGTATATTTTCTACTCTTTAACTCAAATGGAGTGAAATCCACAATTTATATTATGGAAAAGGTCAGAATAAAGCAGTTCTCATCCAGTGGGCTGCTGCTCCCAGGTCTATCAGGAGAAGAAATTAGTGAGCAGAGCAAAAACTGCAACACACTATAGAGCTCTATAAAAAGCATTCTCTCCACTCTTCAGGTGCTCAAGGTCAGCAATCCCCTGCTAACCTTTCAAAACACACTCCAGTCATTCCCACATTTTCCACTCTTCCTTTTAGAGTAAGTTTAGAGTTGAGCACGTGCATGAGCATTTTCTACCTTCAATAAAAGTTCATCAGTCTGAGCAGTTCTGGAAATGCCAGAGATAGCTCCAGTCATTACCTTCTCTGCAAGCCAGGGAAGGTCCTGAGCACCCCATCACTAACTTGCACTGTCAGCTTTTTTCCCTTAACTCTTGCTCACTGGAAGCTGTGGCAAAAAGGATCGAAGCCCTGGAGAACAAGATCATGTAAGATCCCCAAACCAAGATTATTTCCCTCCTTCTTAATGTAACAAAACCAGAACTCCTTCATCAGATAAAGGGCAGCTCAGCCACGGTGCTATGGCCAGCTTGTATTTTTTTTTAAAGTCTAGTCTACCTGCATTTGTTTAAAAGGGATGTGTAACAGTAGAGCAGACATTGTGTGATGGGCAGAGCACTGTGTGTGACTGAGAGCCAGACCATGCTAAGTTTGCTGCATCCTATAGAGAGCATATATTAAAAAAAAAAAACAAAAAAACCAACAAAACACAAAAAACAAACAAACAAACAAAAAAAACCAACCTGGAAAGATTTGATTTTGATTTAAAGCTTAATATATATATATGTGTGTGTGTGTGTTAATAAGCACTTGATTATGAGTTCTGTGAATCCTCGCTATGTTCTTCTGCATCTTTTGTTTTTATGCATGAGAGAATTTAATTTAAAAGTCAAAGTGACTTAAAATCAAATCAGATGCTGAGTGGAAAACTTCGAAGCCTCTGATCAGCTTCTTATTGCAAGCATGGCACATTGGTCAGCAAGGAGGGAGAAGATAATAATGATTTCTGAGCATGCTTTGCAGACAAGGTAGGGGAGGCTGCTGCTGCTACTGGGGTTTATCCATAGCTGCTGCACAGGACAGAAAGAAAAAAGCTTTCCTAGGCAGCCCATGCTCTCAGATGTCTCAGCCTCTAGCACCCGAGCTAGACCTGTGCTGGGCAAGTTCTGATCCCATGAAATAAGCCAGGGGCCATGGCTCTGTGTGACACAAGGCAGAGCTGCTAACACCAGCCCCAGGAGATGTGTCCCTGCTCCTCAGCTCTCCACATCCTCATCCGAAGCTACAAAAGGTCACAAGCACCTCAAACACAGGGAATTGCTGCTGGGTGGTAGCGGTGTATTCATCCTCAAAGATTCCTTCCTTACCCCACCCCTCTCAGCACCTTCAAAGTTCATCTCAACACCTTTCAGACTCTTCTTCTGTTCCTGGATCCCTGGCACTGACAAAAAAAAAAAAAAAAAAAAAAAAAAAAGCCATGTGGGCTGGAAGCATCCAACCCTGCCTGTGTCCTGCAGCTGTAGTCTGGGTAGGTATGGAGTGACGAGGCCACTGGCATTGGTGGCTTGGTGGCCAACCATGGAACATCAGCACAAGTTGGGGGGCTGGAGGAGTTTTTATTTTTTGTATCAAAATATTTATACTTGAGACTATATGAAAAGCTTATCAAAATACCTTGGCCTGTTTCAGAAATGTCACCACAGCAGATGTGTTTTGGGTGAATATTAAAAGTTTGCTGAAAATTTTAAAAACGAATTTGACTTATTTCTTCGTGTAAGTTTGAGGTGGTTGACAGACACCACCAGCTCTCTGTATTCTTGTTAGTGGGTAGGAAAGCCTCCACCTCATGTCACAACCTTATATTTTAATGGAAGAGAAGAAACAGGGGAGGTCCTGAGCACCCAATCACTAACCTGCGCTCTCATTTTTTTTGCTTAGAAAAAATTTTGAAATGCACATGCCATTTTTCCCCCCTATTTGCCATAGAGAATCCAAGACCTTTTTGGGAAAACTAAGAGTTTCTTTTACAACAAAAATAATTTATCATGCTCTCGGACTTGCAGAAATGAATGAGCACACTTCCAAGCATTAGTTCAAGCCAAGTTAGTCAGTTCTTGATAGCAGAACCTCATCATCTCAGTCAAATCTTTATAGCCCAGAGTAATCCCTACCAACTTCTGAGCTTCTAGGGAAATCTGTTACAGAACCACAGAATAGTTCTGGTTGGAAAGGACCTCTGAGGTCACTAATTCAACCATACACACACTCAATGAACAAAAAAACAAAATACGAAAAAAAAACCCAAACCAATTAAAAACCACAAAATAAACAAAACCCCAAGCAAACAAAAAAACCAAACCAAAACCACCTAACAAACCCCTTCCAATCTCAGCTGCTGATTATGCCCTGAAGTGGCACATCTACACATTTCTTAAATACCCTCAGCGATGGTGGCTCAGCCACCTCACTGGCAGGCTCTTCCAAGTGGCTGAGCACTCCGTCAGTAAAGGAAGGCTGTTGTCTAACTTTACATCCAGAAAATCAAGAAATAGAAACAACAGGGCCTCCTGGTCAGGATTACCTAATGTGAGACAGAGCATCACCTGAGCCCATTTGTGGATTAGAAGGACTCTGAGACACACAATTTCTGAACACCTCACCTGGGGCAACCAAGTCTCCTCTATTGGCACCCAAGGAAACTTTTCTTCTGGTTATGTGAAATAATTTTCCATCCTAAAGAGAATATATTCATAATGGGAGAAGAAAATCCTCTGCAGTGAGCAGAGAAGCTTCTTAATGCTCTGGTCCTCAGCTTCTCTTTCTGAAAACGTCCAAGTACTGGTTTCTAAATTGGGAGCTCTTCCTGGCTTCTCAGCTGTTTAAGGCTCCTGCTGTGCAAAACGTGCCTTAGGAAGGCTGGGAAGCGAAAGAAAACCTTGAGGTCCAAAACACTTGCTAAGTCTTCTAACATCGCCACAGGTAAAAGCGAAGCCCGAAGCAAGCAATTGCCTGAAGGTGTGACAGCATTATATCTCCCATCTAGCTGTTCTTTCCAGAAACATGATGTTGGACTCACTCAGAGAGAAGCTGAGAAGTAAGACCTGGGAAGTACTTTAGAGCTTTCTAAAACCTTCCAAGCACTGGTTTCTTAAGTAGGATCTCTTCTTGGCTGCTGGGCTGTTTAGGTCTCCTGATGAGAAAAACATGCCTTAATAAGGCTGAGAAGGAAAAGAAAACCTCGAGGTACGAGCCTTAAACAGCTGAAAAGCCAGAAAGTGCTCCCAATTTAGAAACCGGTTGACAGGAGTTTTATTCCCATATTACTTTGCCCCTGGAAGGATTTAGAAAGCTCTAAGGTGCTTTCCAGGTTTACTTCTCAGCTTCTCTAAGAATGACTCCAACATCATGTTTCGGGAAAGAACAGCAAGACGGGAGATATAAGGCTGTCACGCCTTCAAACATTCAGGCAATTGCTGTGAAGCTGGCTTGGGGCTTCTTTTTTACGTGGGGCGATGGTAGAAGAATTGGCAAGTGTCTCTGACCTTAAGGTTTTCTTTTGCTTCCCAGACATGGACTCCATCATCTCCAAGGTCCTTTCCAGCCATGAGGATTCCATGATTCCATGTGCCAGCACCTGCCTGGACACACCCGGCCTGCCTGCCAGGTGACAAAGGGACCCTTTGTGACATCACCTGTGACACCGCGGGTCCCGAGGTGCCTTCTGAGTGCCGGGGAGGCCCTGGCTCAGTGTCCAGAAGGACAGCGGAGAGTGCAGAAGCGAGCGCAGAGTTCCCAGGAGCCCTGAGCGATGTCTGCATTCTCAGCACCCGAGAGAAGCCTCCGTGTGTCCCCAGAGGACCAAGGAGATTTGCAAACGGTGCCTGGTCCCCGGGAGAGGGATGATCCAGGGGCTGGGGCTGGGCAGATGCCCTGGGGGCAAACGGGGGAGGACTCGACAGCCCTTGGTGGCTTGTCAGATGGGAGCCTCTGCCCAACCCCTGAGGGCTGTGAATCTCCAGAGGCTGCCAGGAGCCTCCATCCCCGGGAGATTCGCTGCCCCGTGCAGGCCTCGTCCCAGCCCTCTCCCTGTCCCCACGCAGCCCCCTTAGCCCCACGGGCTCTCCCCGCAGGCAGTGCAGCCTTGGGGCCAGCAGCACTGCCCCCCCCCATGCCCACCCCCCACGGCCTCTCCTCCTTCTCCACTCACCAGAGACCCCCGAGCCGGCCCCAGCTGGCCTGGATGGGAGAGGAAGAGGAGGAAGAGGAGGAAGGCCAATCCCCTGCCCCATCAGAGGTGCGCGAGCTGGAGCTGCTGGAGCCAGGTGAGTGAGGGGCCTTTGGCTGCTTTGCTGTCCTCCTGCATGGCAGTGGGTGCTGGGCACATCCCCGGCCTGATCCCTGCCAGTCCCCTCTTTGGGTCCCCCCGCCCAGGGCTGGCTCTGTCCTCGGGAGCTGGCACGGGGCTGGGTGCCAGGTAGGGAGCCCTTCAGCATCTCCTGCCAGCACCTTCAGCTCGCCCTCCCCCCTTGCTTTGTTAGATTTCGACTCTGATTCCTGCAGCTCTGAGGATCTGGCTCCAGCTGAGGAGAGGGAGGGACAGATCCCTGCGGATGCTCTGGAGGACTCAGCAGAGGTACCCACAGAGACTGGCACCTGCCTTGTGCCTGCTCCGGCTGCCCCCACGCTCAAGGATCCCTTCCCAGACAGCTGCTGTCTGGGCAAAGCTAGGGAAAAAAAGTCACCAAAATAAAGACACGAGTCCTGTGGCTAAAAGGGATCAATCAAGGAGCCCCATAACCTTCTCTTCTCCCGGCAGGAGCTGAGGGGTTTGGAGAAGCGGATGAGGGATTTGAAGGTGAAGCCTTCATCCTCCAGGCTCTGGAAACAAGAGCATCTCTTCCAGGTCTGGCATTTCCAGAGCAGGTCACTGCTTCCCCAGTGCAACCCCCCCGGGAAGTTTCTGCCCCACGAGGGGTACAGAGGCCGCTTTTGGAGGGCGGCATAGAAAGAAGCAGAGGCTGCAGTGGGAAGGGGCTCTGGTCACCTCCCTGGCCATGGCAGATTGGTGTGAGCCCTGAGGTTGGGAGGGAGCCCAGGGACATGAAGGCAGAGTCAGGCTTTGCTGCTGTTCCCAGGAAGCCTTGGCAAAGGGTCCCAGCCCTACCAGGTGCTGAGCAGAGCTGTCAGCCCTGGCAGAGCCACCAGAGCCCAGGGCAGAGCGTTGGCTTTTCTTCTTGCAGGGCCTGATGTTCTTCACAGCCTCCTCCAGAGCAGAGGAGCGTCAGAAGGCTCTGGCCCTCATTGCCAGGGCGATGGAGTCAGGCATCAGCCCTTCCTCTGCCAGGGTAAGGAGGCCCCAGGGCCAGAGAAGCTCCGGTGCCCCCCTCAGCCCTTCCCACTCTCCTGGATCCTCCCTCTGTGGGTATCCCGAGTCCCAGTCCTCCTGCCAGCTGAGGGCTGGAGAGCAGGGAGAGGCCGAGGGGAGAGCGGGGGCTGCAGGGGAGGCTGTTCCTGCTGGGGACAGCTGGGCCTCCCCCGTCCTGCTGCTCTGCTCCCCTGGGCCGGGGGCTGCTGAGAGGGGGGGGACCCTGCGCTGGGCAGAGGAGCTGGCAGCGTGCAGCAGGCAGGGGCTGGGGCAGACACCTCCACAGCCCTCTGATCCCTGCTTTTCCAGTGCCTGGGAATGCTGGTGGGACGCCTCATCCTGTGCTGCGCATCCGGCATCTGGATCGTCAGCTCGATGGCAGCAGAGGCTCTGCAGCAGCTCTTCGACGTGCTGCATGGACAGCGTTGGGGAGGCTGTGGGCAAGGACTGAGAGTTTCATCTTTCCTCCACTCCTCTCCAGCCGGGGCGTCAGCAGCAGATGAGATGGACACCATTGGCCTTGCCAGGGTAAGCAGCTCCCTCCTTGCTGGGACCCTTCCCCAAATGCCTGGCAGTGGCATTTGGAAGTTGGAGTTTGACATTTACTATTTGAAATAGGAGTTTGGAATTTACTCCTGGGCTGCAGAGAGGACGGGCCTGCTCCTCACAGCTATAGCAGCCCTGAGAGATTCCAGCACCCAGGACTGGCAGGTGGCCTGCAGACTGCTGGACGTGGCCACGACCGACCCTGGCTTCTGGCTGGTGGATGTAAGTGTCCTGGGCCTGCACTGTCCCGCCCATCACACCTTCCTGCTGCTTTTCCCTGCTCCCTCCCTCCTAAATCCCAGTCTCTTGGGCACCCCAGATACCGAGAATCCACCCCCTCCCTGGGCAGCCCCTTCTAATGCCTGATCAGCCTCTCTGTAAAGAATTTCTTCTCTTCCTAATATTTAACCTCCCCTGGCAGAGCTTAAGAGCATGCCCTCTTGTCTTACCATCCTCCCCCGTGTCCCCTCCAGGCAGAAGAGATCTTGAGGTGCATCCACAGCACCCTGCAGCGTGTCCACAGGGTGACAGCCCGGCAGAGCCTGGAGTCCCTGCTCTGGCTGCTGGCTGAGAGGTGCCCCGAGGACACGGTCAGCACTCTGCTGAGGATCAGCCCAGAGTGTGACAGGTACGAGCCCCTCCAGCCCTGGGGACCTGCTCCATAGCCCGGGCACAGCAGGGTGGCCGAGGCAGCCCTGCTAACGGAGCGCTCTGGCTTGCAGCACTGCCCTGGCCATGTGGGAGGTGATGCTGTCCCCAGGCAGAAAGGCGCAGAAGATCTTCGAGGGGCTGCTGGCTGTGATGGAGGGCTCCATAGAAGGCGTCACGCTCTCAGCTGTGAGTGAGCAGAGCAGGTCTTGCTCAGCTTCAGGGCTGTTCCTGCCTCCCCAGGAAAGCAGACGCAGGCCCTCCTGCCTGCCCCACACACCCACCTCCTCCAGGACTTGGGGACACAGCCCCGTGGGGCCAGCAGGGACCTGCCCTGCAGCAAGCCCCTCTGTGCCAGCCCCGTGGGGCTGCTGGGGCCCCTGAGCACAAACAGGAACCCTGCATCATTCTGGACACCCCATCAAGCGTGTTCTGGCAGAGGGCTCTCAGCCTCCATCGGGCTCTCGGTGGCCTTTGGCAGCTCCACAGCAGCGTCTGTGCGCTGAGAGCTGTCCCCGTGTCTTTCCTGCAGGCTTCCCAGGTCCTGTGCACGTTCAGCCAGTGGCCCCACTGTCAGGAAAGCCTGGGAGTGCTCTTCCCCAGGCTCCTCATGGCCCTGCTCAGCCAGCTTGGCAAGAATCCACGGATCCCGGGAGACGAGGAGCCCCAGGCTGATCACCCTTTGGGGTGCGCCATCCCCTTCAAAGCCCTGCCATTGCCCTGGGCCCTCGGCCAGCAGGGACCTGCTCTGGCTGTAACTGGACCTTGCTCTGCACACAGGCTGGCAGTGGAGGCCATGAAATCTCTGCTGTGCGCTGCTGGGTGGGAAGAGCTTGTCCAGAAGATCCAGCAGGAGGGCGGCTGGGACATGCTGCTTGGACGTCACACCCTCCAGAGAGGAGTCAGTTTGCTGGCCAGGTGAGAGCCCCTTTCAGCCTCGGCAGCCCCATCCCCAGGGGCAGAGAGCTCACTCACTGCCAGCAAGGCTTTGCCTGCCCCGCTCACTGCCAGCGCTGCTTTTCTTTCCCTGCTTTTCAATCCAGGGAGTTGATGAGGAAGATCCCAGCTGAGCAGCGCTCCTCCCTGTTGCAGTATGTGAAAGCATGTTTGGCACTGGGGAGCACTGGCAGAACACCTTAGCCATAACTTTCTACGTTGAGGTAAGCTGCCTGGTGGGAAGCAGTGCCTCTGCCAGGTGCTTCTGAAGCCGTCCCTCTGTGCCAGGCGGCTGCCGGGGGCAATGACAGTCTGCAGAGCTGGGGACAGAGGGCTCTGCTGTCAGTCCCTCTGCCCGCCAGCCCTTCCTGCTGGGGCAGTGCTCAGCACCCCTGGGTGTCCCCAGGCAGGGCTTCCCCCGGGATGGGATGGGACGGGCTGTGTCAGCCCCCTGTGTCAGGCCCTGAGCTGGCAGTGGGAAGCGGGAGCTGCAGAGTGCCGGGGTCCTGCAGCTCTGCCGTCTCTCACCGCTGTCGTTCTTTCAGCTGCCTGGGCTGCCAGGACAGTTGAAAAGACTTGGAGCGACGTGCACCTCCTCCAGCTCTACCTGGGACTCCTACAGCCACACAATAAAGATGCTGTCACTCAGGGGCTTGGTGGCAGTGTCAGGAGATCGCAGATGGTGAGCGAGGCGGAGCCGCCTTGGGCAGGCCTGGGGCTGGGGCATGGGGGTAACGCGGTGCTTGGGCCTGGCTGAGAGGAAGGAGGTGGCTGAGCAGGGGCCACAGAGCCCTCCCTGCCCTCCCCGGCTCTCCCTCGGCCCCCACAGGCAGGAGGGGCAGGAGGGGCTGGGCAGCGATGCCGGCAGCGCCTGCCAGGAAGCCGGGCGGGAGGCTGGTGCTCAAGCACACGGCGTTTGTGCCAGGCCTGCTCCTCCACTGCTCCAGCAGCACAGAAACAAATTCTCTGTTCACACAGGCAGCAGAAATGCGGAGCGAGGACCTGCTGGACACCATCCTGCAGAGTATGACACGCGATCTCAGCGACATCAACGGTGGAGGCCCCTGCTCTTATTCAGAGCCATCCTGGGCACGCAGCAGCAGCAGAGGAAGCCAGCCACATGGCTGTGATCGGCGGCAGGAAGTCTCCCAGCCCTCTTTGATGATGTAAGGCTGATGTGGGGACCTGACCCCGCAGAGAGGCGAGGGACAAGGACAGCTGCCCTCCAGCCCAGCCCCGCGGGCAGCACTTGGGCAGGGCTGCTGCCCTCCTCAGGCCCCTGGGCTCTGCTGGGGAGGGCTTCTGGGGCTCTGCAGCCCAGCACAGCCTCTCCTGGGCAGGATGAGGCCTGCGCTGCCCCGAGCCCCTCCCCACCACCCGCAGCATCTCCCCACTCAGAACAAGAGGAACCACGGGGAGGGAGAGGCTGTTGCTGCAGTCCCCTGACTTGCTGTCTACCTTCTTTCCTTTCCTCCCTCCCTGCAGGAGTCAGCCAGGTGAGAGAGCTCGCCATCATCCCTCTATGGAGAGGCGTTGGGGGGTGATGGTGAAGAAAGACAAGAAAGAGATGGAGGAGGTGGTGCGGAGGACGCTGATCTCACTCTTCCTTCAAATGAGTGACGAGAGCGTGGGCCGAGTAGAGACCTTCAGAGCTGGACCCTGCAGAGCTTTGCCCTTCCCTCTGCCCCAGCCGGCAGCAGCTCAGCAGCTCTTGCCCATCTCTCTCCTGCTGGCTGGCAGAGTGCCATAGCTGAGCTGCTGGCTGCTCCGTGTCCCCTGCCTGGGGCACACAACCCCCTTCAGGCTCTGTCCCCAGCTGCCTCTTCCCAGAAGTAGCTGGGGACAGCTGGTAGCCTTGCCAGAGGAGGGGGATGAGAGGTCTCCTTCTGCCAGCTGTGGTGCAGCTTCCCACCCTGTGCTGTTTGCAGGCCTCTGGCAAAGCCCTCCTCGCTCTCTGCCAAGTTCCTGGGCTGGAGGAAGCTGAAGCGAAGTGGTGAAGAATCAGGAGACGTGGAGGATCGGGAGAGTGACCCTGGTGAGGACAAGCCCCCAGGAGCCAGGGCTGGGCTGGACAAGGGATGCTCCATGTGCCCAGGGGGTGGCTGTGCAAGCTGTTGCTGGCTGGCCCTGCTCCAGAGCGGAACACACAGCCTGGAGCTCGCTCCCCCTTTCCCTTCCTTTTTCCTTCCCATGTTTCCCTTTGCCCGTTCCATGTTTCCCTTGGGTTGGGGATGGGCAGAGGGACTGTTCTGGCACCCAGACAATGGTCTGTGCCAGCCCCCTA